>NC_069422.1:2547733-2590233 GCF_026875155.1 Cherax quadricarinatus | reverse complement strand
ATTATTCATAACTTAAGTATTCGTTATTACGATTACAAAAATAGACTTTTATGTAATCTAGAGAAGGTTAACCAGGATGGTTAATGATAGAGTCAGGTTAATTATCGTAGTCTATAATCGTTATTTAAAAAGGCGATGTGGACGAATCTTGTTACTATAATTGACTACAGACATAGAAACCTTGAATCATTCATTAGTAACCATGACTTCCTTTTACTGGTTTGGAAATAGGGAAGTTGATGAGTGGAACAGTCTGCCTAGTAGGGCTGTTGAAGCTGAAACCTTGGGTAGCTTCAAATTGAAGTTGGATAAATACATGAGTAAGAGGGGTTGGATTTGAGTGGGACTTGCACATGGGTAAATAAGATTAAGACACATGTGCAACATCTGGGTATCTTTATTGTAGACGTTTCGCCATCCAGTGGCTTTATCAATACAAATTCTAGGACATAACTTGAAGACAGTAGAACTATGTACAGAAGATGAGGTAATCAGTCCCTCAACCTAGGAGTAGGTGCGAAGAGCACCATAGTCGTGGAGATTCTGAAGCAGAAGAAAGGATCCTGGCGCTTATATAGTAACGTCAGGTGTAGCAGACGAGGGCATATTCACTGGTAGGCGGGATTCCCCAGTGGAAGTAGGTCCTTCCCAAAGAGATGGGTTAGTTGTAGTAGTAGTTGTCGTAGTCGTGAAGGTTATGTACATGTCCTCAGAATTAAGATTCCATGATGTTGCAGTGTCTAGAAGCCGAACGTTTCTCCACCATTATTCCTTCGTCTGTCACCTGGCTCCGTTATGTTGACGACATTCTCCTCATAACTCCTAAACGCTTCAACGTTCAAGTTCTCCAAGACAAGCTCAACCAGGTCGAGCCTTCAATCCAGTTCACACTTGAAGAAGTCGACAACACTCTTCCTTTCCTTGATGTTCTGCTCTGCAAAGCTGACCACGAACTTCGTTTTAAAGTCTATCGAAAACCCACCAACAAAAACGATCTTCTCCACTTCTACACTCACCACGACACCAAAACCAAACGTGGTGTAATTATAGGCTTCTTCCTGCGTGCACTCAGAATCTGCAGCAATGAGTTCCTTGAGGAAGAATGCACTATAATTGAACAAGTATTTTCTAAACTCCACTATCCTCGTCACTTCATCAGAGACTGCAGACGGCGGGCATTAAACATCTTCAACACACCCAGAGAAGACACTGCCGAGAAGAGATACATAGTCCTCCCCACCAACTCCATTGCCAAACATGTTTCCAACATCTTTTCCAATACATGATTCCAAGTATCTACCTCCACAACCACGACCATCAAGGACATCACCAGTAGTAGACAGGACAAGCCACCGTCCTCTGCAGGGGTATACATAATCCCTTGTAATGACTGCAACAAATTATATGTGGGCGAAACATCAAGAGACCTCCAAACACGTATTTCAGAACACCAATATGCAAGCAGGACTGACGATACAAGGAATGCCTGTGTACAACATCGCAATTCACACAACCATTTCATTAACTACAGAAACTCAAGACTTATCGCCACAGAAGACAACACTCAATACCGAAGAATCCTGGAATCATCGCTTATCTCTATAACCAACAATTTCAACCAGAACAACGGCTTCTATAACATAGCTGAACCACTCGCCAAGAAACTTCTTCATCGCTGTCCCAGATAAGAACATAGAACACTGCAGAAGGTCTACTCACAACTTGTCCAATACCCCTGCCAAGCTACCCAAGACTCTATAACTCCACCCGGTAGATCATCAGATGCAGCATTCTCCACCTGACCTCAACATTCTGAACATGACTATAAATACTCCCGTACCTTCCACCCCAGGTAGATCTGTGTGTGACTTGAAAAAGCCCACTGTGTGGGTGAAACGTTGTCAATAAAGGATCACATTATACTGCATATGTGTTTATATTTCCACGTACGCTTAGGCATTGCTGTCTTGGTTTAAGGTTGCTGCTCACCATAACCCCCAAGTCCTTTTCGCAATCTGTATGGCTAAGTTCTACATTATTTAACTTATAAGTGCTAGGGTTATGGACACTCCCGAGCTTTAGAACCTTGCATTTATCTACACTGAACTTCACATGCCACTTTTCTGACCAAGAGTAGAGTTTGTCTAAATCCTCCTGAAGTTCCCTAACATCTACGTTTGAATCAATTATCCTACCTATCTTTGTTTCATCGGCGAATTTGCTCATATCACTAGTAATTCCTTCATCAAGATCATTGATATATATTATAAACAACAACAGGCCCAAGACTGATCCCTGTGGAACGCCACTTGTTACTGATCCCCACTCGGATTTAACCCCATTTATGGACACTCTCTGCTTCCTGTCTGTGAGTCATGATTCGATCCACGAGAGCACCCTTCCCCCAATGCCATGAGCTGCTACTTTCTTCAACAGTCTTTGGTGCGGAACTCTATCAAATGCCTTACTAAAATCTAAGTAAATAATATCAAATTCTTTATCGTGGTCAACAGCCTCAAAAGCTTTACTGAAGAAAGTTAATAAATTAGTTAGACAAGACCGGCCTCTTGTGAATCCATGCTGAGTATCATTAATCAAGCTATGCTTATCGAGATGGCTTCTTATAATATCAGCTATAATTGACTCTAGTAATTTGCCTACAATTGAGGTCAGGCTTATTGGGCGGTAATTTGACGGTAACGACTTGTCCCCTTTTTTAAAAATAGGAATTACTTTAGCCATCTTCCACATATCAGACACTACACCTGTTTGAAGAGATAAATTAAAAATATTAGTTAATGGTTCACAGACTTCCATTTTGCATTCCTTTAGAACCCTTGAAAAAACCTCATCAGGACCCGGCGACTTATTTTGCTTCAGTCTGTCTATCTGCTTCACAACCATTTCACTAGTGACTTTGATGTTACATAATTTATCTTCTTCTGGCCCACTATAAAAATTAATTACCAGAATATTATTAGTGTCTTCCTGTGTAAAAACCGAGAGAAAATAGTTATTTAAAATCGAGCACATTTCATTCTCTTTGTCAGTAAGATGCCCATAGTTATTTTTAAGGGGACCTATCTTATCTCTGACTTTTGTTCTATATACCTGGAAAAAACTTTTTGGGTTAGTTTTAGAATCCCTAGCAACTTTAATTTCATAGTCCCTTTTAGCTTTTCTTATCCCCTTTTTAATGTCCCTCTTAATGTCAATATACTGATTCATAAGATGACCCTCACCTCTTTTGATACGCCTATAAATTCCTTTCTTATGCCCTAGTAGATATTTGAGCCTATTATTCATCCATTTTGGGTCATTTCTATTTTTTTTCTCTGCGTATAGGCTCGCTTTGGACTTCCAAGACTTCTGCAAGCTGTTTTACCCATGTACTCCCTTGAACAGCGTCAGGAGTCGTGTATGTGGGTGTGTTTAATTATGAAAAGAGAGTACTGGCGCGAGGGTTTGTTTGCGCCTGAAGTTGTCATTATATCAAGACTATGAACAATGTTTACGATGGTTCGTGTGTTTCTCTGAGGAAAAAAATGTATACAAGCTACTTGACAGTGGTCAGAATTTATATATGAGTAATTGTTTTCAAGACACTGACCAATAGATGACAGTGTTTATGTGTGACTTCTCGTAAGTTATCAATTAACGTTATATGCTGTATTTTAGAGAAGTGCCTCACTTGGCACTTAATGTAACTTGAAAAGCTTAAAAAGTTAGTCATTATACAAAATCTTCACAGGTAACTTTACTCAGCGTTTTAAACTTCAGTCAGAATTCCTATAAATCAACAAATAACCCGCATTTAGGAGAGAGGAGCTTAAGAGGAACTTAGTTTTAAGACGATGTTTGATAGAGCTCATGGAGGAGGGAGAGAGAGAGGACCTAGTAGCGATCAGTGAAGAGGCGGGGCCAGAAGCTATGACTCGACCCCTGCAACCACGGACAGGTGAGTACACACACACACACACACACACACACACACACATCTGCGGAAGGATCATTAAAAATTTTTAAGCAGAGGTATGATAAAGCTCACGGTTCAAGGAGAGTGACCTAGCAGCAACCAGTGAAGAGGCGGGGCCAGGAGCTAGGACTCGACCCCTGCAACCTCAACTAGGTGAGCACAGCTAGGTGAGTACACACACAGGAGCTGAGTCTCGACCCCTGCAACCACACTTAGGTGAGTACACACACACACACACGGTACGTGATGAGGTATCACAGTGGGCACCTGTGACGAGTGGGGTCCCACAGGGGTCGGTCCTAGGACCAGTGCTATTCTTGGTATATGTGAATAACATGATGGAAGGGTTAGACTCAGAAGTGTCCCTGTTCGCAGATGATGTGAAGTTAATGAGGAGAATTACATCAGATGAGGATCAGGCAGGACTTCAAAAAGACCTGGACAGACTGGACACCTGGTCCAGCAACTGTCTTCTCGAATTTACCAAGCCAAATGCAAAGTCATGAAGATCGGGGAAGGGCAAAAAAGACCGCAAACGGAGTATAGGCTAGGTGGCCAAAGACTGCAAATCTCGCTCAAGGAAAAAGATCTTGGGGTGAGTATAACACCGAGCACGTCTCCTGAAGCACACATCAACCAGATAACTGCTGCAGCATATGGGCGCCAGACAAACCTGAGAACAGCGTACACAGTACACTGTACACCGTGTACGTCAGGCCATTACTGGAGTATGCAGCGCCTGTTTGGAACCCACACCTGATCAAGCACTTCAATAAATTAGAGAAAGTGCTATGTGCCATGGGTCCTTAGAGAGGGACCAGAGACGCTGTGTGCACTAACAACAATTTTCAACACATCCATTGAAACTGGGCAACTACCTGAGGTATGGAAGGCGGCAAATATTGTCGCCATTTTTAAGAAAGGAGAGACACGAGGTACTAAGCCACACACCAGTGTCACTGATATATATAGAATGCAATGTCATGGAGAAGATTATGAAGAGGAGAGTGGTGGAGCACCTGGAACGGAAAAAGCTTATAAACGACAACCAACATGGATTCAAGGAAGGAAAATCCCACGTTACAAACGTGCTGGAGTTTTATGACAAGGTAACGGAAGTAAAATACGAGAGAGAGGGGTGGGTATATTGCATTTTCTTGAACTGCTAGAAGGCCTTCGGCAAAGTTCCTCACAAGAGATTAGTGCAAGAGCTGGAGGATCAGGCACTAATTATAGGAAGGGCAATGCAATGGATCAGAAAATATCGGACAGGGAGGCAACAACGAGTCATGGTACGTGACGAGGTGTCAGAGTGGGCCCCAACCTGTGACTAGCGGCGTTCCACAGGGGTCAGTTCTAGGATTGACCCCTGTCCGAGGACTTACCCCCTGTGTCCCTGTTTGCAGATGATGTGAAGTTAATGTGGAGAATTAAATCGGATGAGCATCAGGCAGGACTGCAAGAAGACCTGAACAGGCTGCAAGCCTGGTTCAGCAACTGGCTTCTCGAATTTAACCCTGCCAAGTGAAAAGCCATGAAGAAGGGGAAGGGGAAAAAAGACCTCTAGGTGGTCAAATACTGCAAACCTCGCTCAAGGAAAAGGATCTTTGGGTTAGTATAATACCAAGCAAATCTTTTGAGGCCCACATCAACCGGATAACTGATGGGAGCCTGGCAAACCTGAGAATAGCATTCCGATACCTCAGTTAGGAATTATTCAAGACTGTACACCGCGTACGTCAGGCCCATACTCTATTATGCAGCACGAGTTTGGAATCCACACCTGGTCAAGTACGTCAAGAAATTAGAGAATGTGGAAAGATCTGCAACAAGATTAGTTCCAGAACTAAGGGGAATGTACTACGAAGAAAGGTTAAGGGAAATCGGCCTGACGACACTAGAGGACGGGAGAGTTAGGGGTGACATAATAACGACACAGAAAATACTGCGAGGAATTGACAAGGTTGACAGAGACAGTGTGTTCCAGAGATAGGACACTGAAACAAGGGGTTAGAATTGGAAGTTGAAGACTCAGGTGAGTCAAAGGGATATTAGGAATCGACCCCTGTAACCACGAATAGGTTAGTACACACATTCTACTCATCAGAAATTAGTAAAATTTTGAAGAGATGGAAGGAATGAACAGAAAGGAAGCAGATGATTTCATAGTAGGAAGAGTTCAGAATAAGGGTCCGAAGGTGGTGATATCAGTAATGTACAACTTGCAACTGAATATAAAGCGATCACAAGTAGAGTACGATGAGAGCAACAGAGCAATGGTGCATACACTAGCTGAAGTGGCCAGAAGGGGCACACATAGGCAGGGCGAAGTTGCTCATAATGGAAGACATTAGCCAAAAGGAGACTGACCAGGAAAACCTGGAGCCACATCTGGAACCAGGAACGTGTTAAGCTAAGATGCTCGACTAGTACTGGAGAACATGTAATAACGTGTTAGGAATACTGCCACACAGTGAGAGAGGAGAGAATGAGCCAATAAGGCTGGACCTGATGTTCACCCTGAGTAGTTCCGACGTCCGGCTTATTACTAACGAAAGGCCCCTCTGTGCTAGTGATCACATGGTCTTGAGTTTCGAATACTTTGTAGAGTTAACAGCGGAGAATGAAACAGCACAGTGAGGAGTGAAGAAGCTAGAATACAAAAGAGACAATTACATATTCATGAGGCAATTTCTGTATGAGGTGAAGTTGGAAAGAGAGCTGGAGAGAGAGACAGAGCAAATTGCATGTATTGCACAAATTGCAGGGATTCGGAGAAGCTCATATCCAGAGGCAAGAGAAACAATGGGAAGACCAGATTGAGCCCATGGTTTACCCAGAGATATAGAGAGGCCAAAAATAAGTGTGGCAGAGCATGGACAAAATACAGAATGCAAAGAACTCAGGAAAACAGAATTGAGCTGAAGAGCCAGAAACTAAAATGCGTAGATACGGAGGGAAACTCAACGGCAATTTGAAAATGACAGTGTTGAAAGAAATATTTGACCTAAAGTCAGATATTGAGATTATTTCTAAATACGGTGTAGTGAAAAAAGGAACTGGAAGGAGGGTCACCGACAGAGAGGTGCTGAGAGGCAGTGGAGAAATTCATACCCAGAAAGGTGGGAAAGCTTATAAAACAGCCGTGGTTCAACCAAATGTGCGTAGAAGAATAAACGAAGAACATTGAAAAACTATAGAAAGCTGAGGACAATCAAAAACAGAGAAGCTGACAGAAGTTCCAGAAATGAATATGTTTGGGTGAGGAGAGAGACTGAGCAGCAGTAAGAGAATGACAGAGCATCAGAAATCAAGACTGAGCCAGGACTACCTCAGAGCCACATCAGAGGAAAGACAACTGTAAAAGACAACGTAATTTCACTCATGGAGGAAGAAAAACTCACGAGTAGCAACCGAGAAGATTGCGAGATAATGAAGAAAAAACGTTCCTATGAGAAGGAGAAGAATCGCTGTGAACCACTAGTTATGATCTACAACCAGTCAACGGACAGTTGCCAGAAAGCTGGAAAAAGAGAATGTACACCGAGCATTAAGAAAGGAAGCAGATGGGAAGCACTGAACCAAAGGTCAGTATCACTGACGAATATGCTATGTGAGGTAGCTAAATGAGGATAATCTGAAGGGGAGTGGCAGAATACTTGGTAGGAAGTGAGTGCGTGCCTGATCCAAGACAGGTTGATGCAAGACAGGCTGATGCAAGAGAAGGTTGATTAAGACAGGTTAATGCAAGACAGGTTGATGTAAGACAGACTGATACAGATAGGTTGATGCAAGACATGTTGATGCAAGACATATTGATGCAAGACAAGTTGATGCATGACAGGTTGATGCATGACAGATTGAAACAAGAAAGGCTGATGCAAGACAGGTTGATGCAAGACAAGTTGTTGAAAGACTCGTAATCCTGTCTTCATTTTAACCTCACAAGTGGGTTAAAATGATGAAATTATTTGTTAAAGCTGGTGAATTTAAAGAGTATTAAGTTAGAATTTAACAGGCAAAATCTGCGAATTTATTGACTTACAATAGAGATATATATATTGGTAAGAATGAAGAATTTAATGCGAGAAAACAGAGAATTTATTGTCTGAAAAAAATTATTTGGTGAGCATAGAGGATTTAATGGGTAAAAATAATGGGGGAAAATAGGGAAAATTCGAGGATTTAACTACACATCAAATGAAAAAACCAATAGTTTGTGAGGTGAGGAAGTATTTCTGGAAGAGGGAAAAATTGAAATGGACAGAACATTGAAAGAAAGTGTTACTGGTAATGAAACTTGATGAGAAAAAGTTGGGAAAGCGAGAAATGTTGAATGTGAGAGTGAAGTTGGTAACTAAAGTCTGGCGTGTAAAAATGTGGCTGAAAAAGTCTAGAAGAGAGACGAGGACGGAAGGGTGAAGGAACTCCTGAAGAATTAAATACAAGAGAACAAGATTTAAGACAGGAGGGAAAAAGAGGATAGATAAACACTGAAAAGAATAAAACATTTAAACATTCAGTTAACTTAATATTCAACAAAAAAAAAAGAAAGCATATATATATATATATATATATATATATATATATATATATATATATATATATATATATATATATATATATATATATATATATATATATATATATATATATTTTTTATTATTATTATTATCACACCGGCCGATTCCCACCAAGGCAGGGTGGCCCGAAAAAGAAAAACTTTCACCATCATTCACCATCAATATATATATATATATATATATATATATGCAATATGATCACAGTAAACAGGTGATTTCAGAATATGCAAAACAACCACTCTGAAAGATAGAGAAATTCCAAGCGATTTCGTGACTACTCACATTATCATAGTTCCTTGATAATGTGAGTAGTCACGAAAGCGCTTGGAATTTCTCTATACTTTCAGAGTGGTTGTTTTGCATATATATATATATATATAATATATATATATATATATATATATTATATTATATATATATTATATATATATATATATATATAATATATATATAAATATATATATATATATATATATATATATATATATATATATATATATATTATATATATATATATATATATATATATATATATATATATATATATATATATATATATATATATATATATATATATATTTGCTCATACATTCGGAGATAAAATTTCATGTAACATGCCAGGTTATATACACAGCGAGTGGTGCATCTCTCACTCCATGTAAATAAAGACGTATCTCTCACTGTATGTAAACAAGGAGTTGTGTATCTCTCACTAAGCAGACAAAGAGATATGTATCTCTCATATTATGTAAACGAAGATTAGTATTCCCCTATTTGTGGTAGCAGGGGTCGAGTCACAGCTCCTGGCTCTGCCACTTCACTGATCGCTACTGGGTCCTGTGTTTCCCTGCTCTATGAGCTTCATCATACCTCGTCTTAAAACTATGTATGGTTCCTGCCTCCACCACGTCACTTGCCTGACTATATACTTTCTGACAACTCTTTGACTAGAGAAATACTTCCTAACATCTCTTTGACTCATCTCAGTCCTCAGTTTCCAATTGTTACCCTTTGTTTCTGTGTTCCATCTCTGGAACATCCTGTCTCGGTCCAGCTTGTCAATTCCCCGCAGTATTTTGTAAGTCGTTATCATGTCCTCCAGTGTCGTCAGGCCAATTTCAGTAACCTTTCTTCTAATTTCTTGACATACTTGACCAGGTGTGGGTTCCAAACTGGTGCTGCATACTCCAACTTGGGTCTGACATAGACGGTTTACAGGGTCGGGAACAACTTCCTGAGATGTCGGAATGCTATTCTTAGGTTCCCTAATCGCCCATATGCTGCAGCAGTTATCTGGTTGATATGTGCCTCAGGAGATGTGCTCGGTATTATACTCACCCTAAGATCCTTTTCCTTGAGTGAGGTTTGCAGTCTTTGGTAATCTAGCACGTATTCCGTTTGCATTCTTCTTTGCCCTTTCCCAGTCTTCATGACTTTGCATTTGGTGGGGCTAAATTCAAGGAGCCAGTTACTGGACCAGGCTTTCAGCCTGTCCAGGTGTCCTTGTAGTCTTGCCTGATCCTCATCCGATTTAATTCTCCTCACTAACTTAACATCATCTGAAAATAGGGACACTTCTGAGTCTATCCTTTCAGTCATGTCATTCACATATACCAAAAACAGCACTGGTTCTTAGGCTGACCCTTGCGGAACCCCGCTCGTCACAGGCGCCCTCTCTGACACCTCGTCACGTATCATGACTCGTTGTTGCCTCCCTATCAGGAATTCCCTGATGCACTGCAGTGCCCTTCCTGTTATGCATGCCTGGTCCTCCAGGCATGCATAACATTCCTAGAAAATGCAATCTACCCACCCCTCTCTCATGTTTTACTTCCGTTATCTTGTCAGAAAACTCGAGTAGGTTCGTGACACAGGATTTTCCTCCCCTGAATCCCTGCTGGTTGTCATTTATAATCTTGTTCTGTTCTAGGTGCCTCACCACACTCTTTCTGATTATCTTCTCCATGATTTTGCATACTATACACGTCAGCGACACTAGTCTGTAGTTTAGTAACTCGTGCCTGCCTCCTTTCTAAAAACAGTGGGGACTACATTTGTCGACTTCCATACCTCAAGTAGTTGCCTAGTTTCAATGGATGTGTTGAAAATTGTTGTGAGTCGCACACACAGCGTCTCTGCTCCCTATCTAAGGACCCGCCTTTGAGGTATGAAGTTCACTTAGCAGCTTCTTCACCTTCTCCTCGGTTGTGTATTTCATCCAGCACTTGTTGGTATATCCCTTGTTGGTGTACCCTCCTATTCTGACTTCCCAGATTCCTTTCGATCTCCACTGTAAATACTTCCCCAAATCTCATGTGGAGCTCCCCACCTTCCTTCCTCAGCCTGATTTCCTGGTCCTTGATGGTTGTCTTCCTCCAGATGTGGCTATACAACAGCTTCGGATTAGACTTGACTTTCGATCCAATGTCGTTTTCATTCTGTCGTTGGGCCTCCCTCCTTATATGTGCATACTTATTTCTGGCTCCTCAACTAATCTCTTTATTTTTCTGGGTCCTTTGTATTCTGTACTTTTTCCATTCTCTAGCAGACTTGTTCTTCGCCTCCCTATATCTCTGGGTAAACCAAAGGCTCGTTCTGGTCTTCCCATTATTTCTTTCTGCTCTTAGGAACAAACCTCTTCTCTGCCTCTATGCATTTTGTTGTCACATAGTCCATCATTTCGTTTACTGTTTTCCTACCAGTTTTTTTTCCACTGAACCTCTTGCAGGAAGTTTCTCACGCCTATGTAGTCCCCTCTTTTGTAGTTTGGCTTCTCCCATCCTACTCCTATTACCCTCTCCACTTGCAACTCTACTATGTATTCAGTGCTCACAACCACGTGATCACTAGCTCTGAGTGGCCTTTCATATGTGATGTCTGAGCTACTCAAGGTGAATATGAGGTCCAGTCTTGCTGGTTCATCCTCACCTCTTTCTCTGGTAGCGTCCCTAACATGCTGATGTATGAGGTTTTCCAGTACTATATCCATCATCTTGCCTCACCATGTTTCAGGGCCTGCATGTAGCTCCAGGTTTTCCCAGTTACTCTCCTTGTGATTCATATCACCAATGACTAGTAGCTTTGCTCTACCCGTATCAGCTCTTCTGGCCACCTCAGCTAATTTGTCCACCATTGCTCAGTTGCTCTCTTCACTTTCTTCTCATGGCCTCATGCAGTTCTGTGGCGGGTTGTACATTACTGAAATGACTCCCTTATGTCCCCCAAACTGAATTGTACCTACTACGTACTCCTTTTCGAACATTTCCTAAAATCCCCATCGTTTTATAATGAGCAATGCAACTCCTCCTCCTCCCCTATGCTTCCTCTATCTTTCCTCATGGTCTGATATCCGGGTGGGAAGATTGTATCTGTTATCATCCTGGTGAGTTTCATTTCTGTGAGTACTATAATGTCTGGGGGCGTCTCCTTGATTCTTTCATGCCACTCCTCACATTTCTTATTCAATGTGCGTTTGTATACCAAACCTTCAACTTTTTTTCTAAAACTGTGGTCTGGGGAGAATGTTGGGGGTAGGGGTAGTGGGAGACTTGGTGGGGATCTATGGGGGGTTGCTGTGGGGGTGAAGTTTGCAATGAGGTGGCTAGGGGGAGTGGGTATGGTGTGTGGGTTTTGGGTTAGACTGTTTGATTGCATTGGGGTTGTCATAGTTAAGGTCCTTCTGTAGGTGATTCTGAGGGAGGTTGAATTTGCTCTTCCTCCTGAGTCTGGGTTCTCCTGCTTATCTCTGCCTTTGCCTCTTTTTCCTCCTTGCATCTTTGTACCCTCTCTTTCAGTTTCTCCCTTTCTGTCGGGGTCGAGGTACACTCTCCAGTAAATCGGTATGTTCCTTAGTCTTCCTTTGTCCTGCAGGATCCCATTTCGAGTCGATTCAACCTTGTAAAATCAGTTTGATGTCGGTTTTCTTCCTCTTGCAAACCCCCCTATTCTCAAAAAAATTGTCAGTTGGGTTAAGTCGTCCTCTCCTATTGTTTTCATGATACTCTCAATCGCTTTTTTCTTCCCCTGTCTTTCTGCTTCATAGGTTTTCCCTTCAGATTCCTGGAGTCCATAAATAAAAACTGACCTCTCCCTTTCATCCTCCCACTGCATTTCCCTTTGCATCCCCTGAGCCAATTTACTGTATCACTCAGTGTGTATTTTCAGCAAGTTAAGTGTATTTTTCAGTATATATATATATATATATATATATATATATATATATATATATATATATATATATATATATATATATATATATATATATATATATAACAATATATATATATATTATACATATATATTATGTCATAACAGCACTGCGACTAGGCAAGGACTCGAAACCATGCTGCTTTGGCCTGCCTCATGGTGGGCGAAAACTCATGACGCCTTAATCCATTGGACCATACAATCCTACACATCGATTGTATGGTCCAGTGGATTAAGGCGTCATGAGTTTTCGCCCATCATGAGGTAGGCCAAAGCAGCATAGGTTCGAGTCCTTGGCTAGTCGCAGTGTTGTTACTGATCAATACTACTCGTTCGTGATCACAATAATATATATATATATATATATATATATATATATATATATATATATATATATATATATATATAATATATATATATATATATATATATATATATATATATATATATATATGTAAAACAACCACTGTGAAAGAATAGAGAAATTCCAAGCGCTTTCGTGACTACTCACATTATCAAGGAACTATGAAAGTAAAGCATCCAAGGAAGGTATATAAGGGGTCTGGCCAACACCTCACTATCAGATCCCACAACTGTTAAACACCTGACGCGCGCCGGCGCAACTGGACAGGTCCTTTGCAAAACCTACCAACAAACTATTCTACCCAAGAAAATTTAAAAAAATTATTATTTGTCCAGTGTATTATTAAATTCTTCCCAAATTCTGTTAATTATAAATGGATCTAATTTATATAAACCAAAGGAAATATTCATATTATTGTCAAAACTACTTTTTATGAAACAAGATTCAATTACATTCCTGTCGACCATGGACTTGCTTGATACTACTTTCTCAACTTTTTGAAAATCAATTGGATGGTTAAAATCTCTTACATGAATAAATAGAGCATTGGAATCTTGTCCAGTTCTAATGCTATATTTATGTTGTTTTAATCTTAGTTTGAGATTTTTACCAGTTTGACCGTAATAAACTTTATCGCAAATTTTACAAGGAATCTTATAGACACATCCATCAGCATTTTGGGGGGAATTCTTTATCAAAAGTTTTTTTACTGTATCAAGATTTTTGAATACAACTTATATATTAAAAGTCTTAAGAAGAGAAGGCATATCAACCAAGTTTTCATGGTAAGGGAGAACCAACATATTTTTAGTTGAATAAGGCTGGTTGTCCCTTTTTGGATTGTAAAAAGTATTTCTAGCAACTTTAAAAGATTTATCAATTACATTTCTTGGGTATTTTAAATCATTACCTATTTCATAAATTTTGGATATTTCCTCATCTATGAACTCGGGGCTACAAATTCGTAAAGCTCTCAAAAACATTGATGAGAAAACAGACAGTTTGACTCTATCTTGATGCGAAGAATAATAGTGGACATAGGAACAGTTATTTGTAGGTTTTCTGTAAATTTTAAATTTGAATTCATTATTACCCTTAATAATTAAAACATCTAGATAATGTGAGTAGTCACGAAAGCGCTTGTAATTTCTCTATTCTTTCACAGTGGTTGTTTTGCATATTCTGAAATCACCTGTTTACTGTGATATTATTGCATATATATATATATATATATATATATATATATATATATATATATTATATATATATATATTAATTATATAATTTTATTATATATATATATATATATATATATATATATATAATATATATATATATATAATATATATATATAATATAATATAATATATATATATATATATATATATATATATATATATATATATAATATAATATTATATTATATATATATATATATATATATATATATATATTATATATATATATATATATATATATATATAAAATATATATATATATATATATATATATATATGCTCTTCACTGAGGATATTTCTGTGAGCATATTTGGGATCAGTCTTTGAAGGATTTTCCAGGGGGTGAATTATGTGTCTCGCCTTCGTTCCACGGAGTACAGGTCAAGGTGACTGCAAACGTTCCCAATAATTAAGGAGCTTGACAGAATCTATACATGTAGTCAAGGTTTTCTGTACATTCTCTAGCTCTGTAATTTCACCTGCCTTAAAAGGAGATGTCGATGAAGACCAGTATTCCAACTTAAGAACGAGTGATATAAAGAGGATGATCAGGGGCTTGGAATCTCTCATTTTGAAAATCCTGCCTATCATTTTCCTGGCGGTTGTGGTAATGAGAATGTGATCCTTGAAAGAGATATTTCCTCTGACATTATCACTCCTGAATCCTTGTGAATTTGTTTTATACTCCCCTCGAACTGTTATTTCCTCAAATTTTCCCTAACAGGGTAACTGAAGTTTGTCCTCATTGAACATCATGTTTTCTGCGGCCCCGTTGAAGACTTTGTATATTTCAGCTTGGAGATTGACTGAGACCTCAATGGATGTCATTCAATTCTAGATTATTTTGCAAAAGATGGTCAGCAACGTCGAGTCTCGTTCGTGAAGAAAACAAGTTGATTGTCGAACTGTGTTAGCAACACTAACACAGTCTGGAACATCCAGACTGACCCAGACTTAGGTAGCTCAACTAGCTAGACTGAGACAGCTAGGCTAACATAGTCAGAGGCAGCTACACTGACACAGACTGAGGCAGCTAGTCTGACACAGTTTGGGACAGTTAGACTGACACAAAGTGAGGCAGCCAGACTGGTATAGTCTGAGGCAGCTAGACTTACACAGTCTGGGACAGGTAGACTGGCACAGACTGAAGCAGTGCTACACTGAGAGTCTGGGGTAGTTAGATTAACAAAAACCGAGGAAGCTATACTGACACAGACTGAGGAAGCTAGATTAACACCTGACAATCCCAAGGTCACATTTGGCACTGACCAGGTCATACTTGCCTCTGTCCAAGTCACACTTGTCACTGCCCAGGTCATACTTGACATTGACTAGGTCACACATGACACTGTCCTTGTTAATATACCAAATATTATTATTTTGTCAGTTTTTATTATGCTTTTATCTTATTTATCTTATGTCTGATATCATTTTTAAATAAATGGTATAGACAGATAAATCGTATTACTGATAATAGCGTCAGTACAAGACATTTTGTGGCCGAGAACCAGACTTCTGACGAAGCAATTCTCGTTCCTGCCTCTTCATTTGACTCATCCAACTCTGCTATAGCTCCTCCCACACTGTAATGTTATTTAGTGGTAAATTTAGTGTATTTGGTAATCATTATTGATGATTATGACACACATGCAACACTTGGGTATGTTTATTGATGACAAAACCCCTTTTGCAACATCTGCTTATCATTATTGATGAATAAGATACATGTACAACACTTGGTTATCAATATTTATGAATAAGACATTTGCAACACTTGGGTATCATTATTGATTAATGGGACGCAAGTGCAACACTTGTGTATCATCACTGAAAAGTTAGAGACACATGTGCAGCACTTGCTCATCTTGTTCTTGATGAATAAGATACATTTGTAACACTTGGACATCTTTATTGATGAATATGACACATGTGCAGCACTTGAGAATCTTTTTTGATGAATGAGACACATGTTCGAACACTTATGGTTCTTTATTTATTAATAAGATGTAAGTATCATTATTGATGAACTAGACACATTTGCAACACGTACGTATCATTATGGATGAGTAATACACATGTGTAACAGTTGGGTGTCATTATTGATGAATAACACACATGTGCAACATGGGATCTTTATTGATGAAAAAAATACATGTTTAACTCTTGGGTATCTTTATTGATGAATAAGACACATATGCAACACTTGGGTAACTTTATTGATGAATAAGACACATATGCAACACTTGGGTAACTTTATTGATGAATAAGAAATATGCAACACTTGGTAATTATGATGATAGACACATTGCAACACTTGGGTAACTTTATTGATGAATAAGACACATTTGCAACACTTGGGAATCTTTATTGATGAATAAGACACATGTGCAACACTTGGGAATATTTATTGATGAATAAGACACATTTGCAACACTTGGGTATCTTTATTGATGAATAATTCACATGTCCATCAATCCGGCATCTTTATTGATAACCTAGACATACGTACAACACTTGGTCGTCTTTATTGATGAATATTTATTGTGGAGAAGTTTGTCCAGCAAGTGACTTCATCAATCCAATGTTGGTAGAATTACTGATAATATGTAAAAATTAAACACCTCAATATGTACATCTGTAGATGAACTGGTTCGATAGGAACCGCAGTTGAATTAAATTAGATCACATGTGCAACTGCTTGGGTGCTTTATTGAGGAAAACATTTTGCCACACAGTGGCTTCATCAAGTCATTACATAGGAGAAACTTGAAGAACCAGGATGGAGAATGGGTAATCAGTCCTCAACCTTGAGCGAGGTGTTATTCAGTCCTCAAAACTTGAGTGAACAAGATTATGGACTGAACACAGTGACTGCAAGGTTGAGGCTGATACCTATTCTCCTCCTGTTCTTCAGGTTCTCCTATGTATGGACTGATGAATGGCCACTGTGTGAAACTTTCTCAATAAAGATACCAAGAGTGCACACTGCTAATTTAATGTCACACTTACTGGTTGCACATGTGTCCTTCTACCCAACAAATCCGTTTCTGGATGAGTTTCTGATTCACTTCAGATTATCATATCTTCCATCGGCTCCAAAACTGTCTTCAAACTATTACCTCAAATTCCTCCGTCATTAAAAAGTTAGCATTAATTTACAAACCATGTTAAGGTGTTGCGAACCAGGTGTTGCGCATGTGTTGCGCATGTGTTGCGGTCATCAGTTCTATATGGAATTCAAAAATGGTAGATTTTTTTTAGGATAAAATATTATGGGAATACACCTGATGAAGTGTGAATGACATGAACGATGCTGGAGGATCATGTCAAACAAAGCAATAAGCAGGTAGAGAAGCAAGCTGCTAGTGACGCAGATATTTGAATTCTGGCAGAAATTTGCATACTGGCAGATATTTGCATTCTAGCAAATTGCATCTGGCAGATATTTGATTCGGGAAATATATGCCACACGGCAGATATTGCTTCGGCAGATTTGCATCCGCAGTCATATGCATACTGTCAGAAATTTGCATATCGGCAGATATGCATATGGCAGTAATGCATACTGGCGATACTTTGCATGCAGATTTTGCATTTCAGTCATTCAATTTGATAGTATTTGATTTTCAGATATATGCATTGCAAATTTTTGCATTCTGAGATTTGCATGGCGAAGCTGTTTAGTCATTTCTCCTTTCAGTATTTGCATTTCTCGCAGTATTATGCATTCTGATGATATTGCCACTTGTGGCAAATTTCACTGCAGATATTGCATTGACCAGATATTTGCATCTGGCAGATTGCTACTGGAAGTATTTGCACATTACTGGTCGCACATTGTGCACTTCTAGCGATGCAACTGAGAATTCGTCATTCTGGCATGATTTCTGCATTCTAGCGTTATGATACTGGCAGATATTTCACTCTGGCAAACTTGCTTTGGGCAACTATTCATTCCACAGATATTCATTCTCAGTATTATACAGAAGTATTGCATTGCAGATTTATTCTAAACAGATATTCAAGGGTATTTGCACTCTGGCTAGTTTTGCATTGTGTGCCATGTGTTCTAGCATGACATTTCTATTCTGAGATATTTCATAACAGGTATTGCATACTGCCATTTTTATTTGGCAGAATTCATATGGAATATATGAATACACCAGATAGTTGCATATGGCATGATATTCGATCTGGCAGATCATGTTCATACTGGAAATTGCAATAAGGCAGATATTTGATTCTTTCAGATATATGATACTGCATGTGACTCAGATATTTGCAATTCTGGCAGATATTTGCAATTCTGGCAGATAATTTGCATTCTGGCAGATATATGTATACTGGCAGATATTTGCATTCTGGCAGATATTTGCATACTGGCAGATATTTGCATTCTGGCAGATATTTGCATTCTGGCAGATATTTGCATACTGGCAGATATTTGCATTCTGGCAGATATTTGCATACTGGCAGATATTTGCATTCTGGCAGATATTTCATCTGGCAGATATTATGCATACAGGCAGGATATATGCATTCTGGCAGATATTTGCATATCTGGCAGATATATGCATACGGCAGTATTTGCATACTGGCAGATATATGCATACTGGCAGATATTTGCATACTGGCAGATATATGCATACTGGCAGATATTTGCATACTGGCAGATATTTGCATACTGGCAGATATTTGCATTCTGGCAGATATTTATACTGGCAGATATTTGCATCTGGCAGATATTTGCATCTGGCAGATATTGCATTTTGCAGATATTTGATACTGCAGATATTTGCATACTGCAGATATTTGCATTCTGGCAGATATTGCTCTGCGATATTTGCATACTGGCAGATATTTGCATACTGGCAGATATTTGCATTCTGGCAGATATTTGCATTCTGACAGATATTTGCATTGAGGCAGATATTTGCATTCTGGCAGATATTTGCATACTGGCAGATATTTGCATACTGGCAGATATTTGCATACTGGCAGATATTTGCATACTGGCAGATATTTGCATACTGGCAGATATTTGCATACTGGCAGATATTGATATGGCAATATTGCATATGGCAATATTTGCATTCTTGCAGAAAGTGTTTTTGAATGAATCAAGTTAAGGAAAGATTAGTGTGAGAGTTCTGGAGAGGAAGTCACCGCGAGTGAATCCAGAGAGAAGAAAGTCGCGAGGGGAAAATCAAAACCAAAGAAAGTAGGAAATGAAAGGTAAGATTAGAGAAGGATGTGAGAGGGAGCGATGGAGAGAGAAAGTGGAGGAAAGTCTAAAGGAGATAAAAAATAGTGGAAGAATATCTAGCAACAAAGAACAATGGTGAGAGGCTAATAAGAACATAAGAATGTAGGAACACTGCAGAAGGCCTACTGGCCCATACGAGGCAGGTCCTTATCAAAACGACATCTACCTAAAGCTACTCAAGAAATAACTCCCGTACCCCTTGACACCAATCAAACCCACCCCTCCCACTCATATATTTAATGGAGATAAAGATGTGAGGGCAAATACACAGGGAATCAGTGCACTTAAATAATGAAGCAAAAGTCCACACTATACTCAACACTTATGAAATGTCGACAAGTTGGTGAGTAAGACACATGTACAACAGTTATATATCTTTGTTAAAACGTTTCGCCTACGCGGTAGGCATATTCAGTCAGATAAAAAGAAAAAGGTTGAAGACAGCAGAAGTGACGAGATAAAGATGATATAATTAGTTCATCAGTCTTGTAGAAATTCTTTGAGGTTGTCAGTCCCTCAGTCTGGAGAAGATTTCAGTTCAGTATGAAGCTGAAACATGATTCTGTTTCACATACAATGTTGAACATGTTTCTTACTTGTCAAATTACGAACGAGAGAAAATTCTATATCTGGGGGACCGAGGTCAATTAAGGTTAGAGTGGGTCAGCATCAGTGAGGTCAGATTTCTGAAGTGCCAGACCGTGAAGAATGTCTTCTCCACATGTATGGCAACGAAGGCGGTCTGGCAAGTCTGGGGTTTGGTTGATTTGTATAATATTCAGAATTGGATGGAGGGCGTCTAGCGTTGAGCGTGCCGTCGGTAGTCAAACAGTCGGTCGCTAAGTGGCTGGTCTCTACGAGAGTCCTTAGTTGGGTGTTTATAAGTCTATCATATCCTATCCGATGATTTCTAGCAGGCTGATGGGTCTGTAATTCTTTGATAGGCCGCATGGTGAGAATATCATTTAGAAACTGACTAATTTACACTTCACAATGCTCTCCTCAACACTATGAAAAACGACTTTTTAGAACGCAGTGACGCAAGCACTCTCCACTGCTTACGCGGACTACACACAGCTAGTAATACCCACAAACACTCACCGTAGCTTATGCGGAAGACATGACACAGCCAGTCACACGCACAAACACCCGCTTCAACACACACATCACAGGATGGACAGGCTCAGTCTGGAAAATACAATGGCGCATCAAAATTAACATCTGTCGACCTCTCAACTACTCCCAACACGAACTCCACCACCTCCACTACTGGGCTGCACATCTTGCCGTAGCACGATAGCCAATTCGGAAATATCAAAAAGCCACCAGTAATAAATAATGACTGAATTTCCTTCACCAAGACAAGTAGTGTAAATTGAATAATAGAGGAGAAGGACGACCATTTACTATATCTCGACATTCTCCTTCACACTGGTGAAAACAGACTTTCTTTTAAAGTCTATCGCAAACCTACGTACAAGAACGATCTTCTAAATTTCTTCTCTCACCATGACGCCAGACTTCTTTCTGAGAACTTACAGAATTGCTAGTCTGCAGGAAACGTACGTCGTATCCTCAACAACACCAACACCAATAAAGTTGACGAAAAACCTCCAAGTTACATCGTTTTACCGGTCAACTACGTTGCAACTAATGTTTCAAAATTTTTGACAGAAAACTAGCTAAAATTTCCACCTTCTCATCAACTACTATTAGAAACCTCGTACAAAAACCCAAAGTATGTATGGGCCTGACGTACACGGAGTAGTCTTGAACGATTCCTTACTGAGGTATAGGAACACTATTCCTAGGACTGCCTGGCGCCCATATGCTGCAGCAGTTATTTGGTTGATGTCCACCTCAAGAGATGGGCTCGGTATTAAATTCACCCCAAGATCCTTTTCCTTCAGTGAGGTTTGCAGTTTTTGGCCACCTAGCCTATACTCCGTCTGCGGTCTTCCTTGTCCTATTCCGATCGTCCTGACTTTGCATTTAGCGGAGTTAAATTCGTGGAGCCAGTTCCTGGACCAGGCTTGTAGCATGACCAGATCTCTTTGTAGTCCTGTCCAATCCTCATCCGATTTGACTCTCCCCATTAACTTCACATCATCTGAAAACCGGGACACTCCTGAGTCTGATTCCTCCGTCATGTCATTCACATAAACCAGAAAAAGCACTGGTCCTAGGACTGACCCCTGTGGAACCCCAGTCGTTACAGGCGCCCACTGTGATACCTCGTCAAGTACCATGACTCGTTGTTACCTTCCTGTTATGCGTGCCTTATCCTCTAGCGTGTGTTCTAATCTCTTGTGAGAAACTGTGTCGAAGGCCTTCTTGCAGGCCAAGAAAATACAGTCTATCAGCCCCTCCCTCTCGTGTCTTACTTCCGTAATGTTTTCATAAAACTCCAGAAGGTTTGTCACACAGGATTTTCTTTCCTTGAATCTCTGCTGGTTGTCGTTTACAAGCATGTTCCGTTCAAGGTGCTCCACCACTCTCCTCCTGATAATCTTCTCCTTGACTTTCTATACTATACATGTCAGTGAAACTGGTCTGCAGTTTAGCGCCTCGTGCATGTCTCCTTTCTTAAAAATGAGGACTACATTTGCTGTCTTCCTTACCTCAGGTAGTCGCCCAGTTTCAATGGATGTGTTGAAAACTGTTGTTAGTGGAACACACAGCATCTCTGTTCCCTCTCTAAGCACCCATGGAGAGATGTTTTACGGTCATACGACCTTTGAGGTATGAAGTTCACATAGCAGCTTCTTCACCTCCTCATCGGTTGTGTGTATTTAATCCAGCACTTCTTGGTATATTCTTTGTTGGTGTACCCACCTATTCTGACTACCCAGAGGTCTTTCTGTGTCCACTGTAAATACTTCTTTAAATCTCATGTTGGGCTCTTCACATACTTCTTGGTCGTTTCTTGTGAACTCCCCACCTTCATTCTTCAGCCTGTTTGCCTGGTCCTTGACTGCTGTCTTCCTCCTGATGTGGCTATAAAACAGCTTTGGGTAAGACTTGATAATATGTCATACTGTCGCTTGGCCTCCCTCCATATCTGTACATACTCGTTTCTGGCTCTTCGACTAATGTCTTTACTTTCCTGGGTCCTTTGTCTTCTGCAATTTTTCCATTCTCTAGCGTGCTTAGTTTTAGCCTCCCTACACTTTTGGGTAAACCAAGGGCTCATTCTGGTCTTCCCATTATTTCTGTTGCCCTTGGAAGCAAACCACTTCTCTACCTCATTGTATTTTGTTGTCACTTTGTCCATCATTTCATTTACTGATTTTCCTACCAATTCTCTCTCCCGCTGGACCTCCTGCAGGAAGCTTCTCATGCCTGTGTAGTCCTCGCTTTTGTAGTTTGACTTTTTTCATCCTACTCATGTTACCCTCTCCACTTGTACTCTGTGTATTCAAACCTCAGAACTACATGATTCCTAGCTCTCAGGGGCCTTTCATATGCGATGTCCTCGATGTCCTCTACGTCCACAGCAGGACTCGCACCTGCAAACTCTGCATCAAAGAACACAGCATTTAATCCACAATGCCAAACTCCAGAATATGCATGGGCGCCTAGCCAAAGCTAGATGATGTTTTCCCATACCACGGAGCACCAGCTTACTTTCAGTTATTACCTCAAATCCCTGTCCATGTTTTTGCGTGCCCAGATTATTGTACCCACAGTTTAAGCATAGAAAGCAACATAACTAAATCTTCACTCTTCAAACACGATAGGAACACTATATGTAACTCATATTATGGGTTATACAAGCTAGAAAGCAATATAGTAGAGTCTGTGGATCAAATCTTAAACAACAGTCCTACACAAAATGTCCAGTCCTTGCAGGTTCATCCTCACTTCTCTCTGATAGTGTTCCAAACATGTTGATGCATGAGGATTTCCAATACCACATCCATATTCTTGGCTCTCCATATTTTGGATGAAATCTCCCTTAACTAGTAACATTGCTCCACCCGTGTGAGCTCTTCTGGCCACCTCAGCTAGTATGTCCACCATTGCTCTGTTGCTCTCATCGTATTCTGCTCTTGGCCTCCTACAGTTCTGTGGCTGGTTGTACATCACTGGAATAACTACCTTATGTGCACCAGAGTAATTTCGTCCATTCCTTCCATTTCCTCAAATCCCCATCAGTTTTTAATGAGCAGCGCAACTCCTCCCCATCTGCTCTGTCTATCTTTCCTCAGGATCTGATATCTGGGTGGGAAAACTGCGTCTGTTATCATCCTGGTGAGTTTCGTTTCTGTGAGTGCCACTCTTCACATTAACTTGTTATTGCATCTGCATTCATATTCCAAACCTTCCATTTCTTTTCAAAAATTGTCGTCTGGAGAGAACACTGGGGCTGGGGAAGTGGGAGACATGGTGGGGAGCTGTGGGGGTTGAGTTTGTGATGAGGTGAGTGGGGACAATGGGAATGGTATGTGGGTTTTGGGTTAGATTGCTTAGTTGCTTTGGGGTTGTCATGGTTGAGGTCCTTCTGTAGGTGGTTCTGAGGGAGGATGTATTTGCTCTTCCTCCTGAGTGTTGGTTCTCCTGCTCATCTCCGTCTTTGCCTCTCTTTACTCCTTGTGTCTTTGTATCCTTGTGAGGGAAAAGTTCAATAGATAGGATTAGCGAGGGAGTATATAGTAACAATAGTTTCATTGCAGGCTACTTGTTAAGGTAGGGTCAGTCTAGCTCCCACTATCCCTTCCCCTCCTTCTCCCCCCCCCCCCCCGAAAGGTGACGTGTGGGGCTCCGGTCCAAACAGTAATCACTAGACTCACAGCTCCCAGCACTACTGTAAGTACATGCTTGCCTTGTATTCTAGTGGATTTATTGGTTAAAAGCTTCACTTTTGACCAATAATAAACTTAGTCCTTTCAGTCTTGCTCTAAGTTGACTGTTGTAATAATCACCACATCTTTTAGGTATTGTACTTATCATGGAGAGTGGGTAACCTGTCTATCTTTCCAGCTTGGATGACGGAGAGGGTCACCTGCCAATCAACGAGTAGAACTGATGGAGATGGACGAAGTCCCTGAGACTTCCCCTTTTTGGATTTAATTACCTGTGCACCTGTATGAAATTGCAGGACGTAACCCCTCATCATTGCAGCGGTAAAGAACCTGCTTTCCTGTCATCGGGATAGAATACTCAAGGCTATACTGTGAAGAACGAACCGTGGTTGTAACAACACCTGCGACCCCACCCCCATCACAAACGCTACGATCATACAAATCGCACCAAACCAGACACCAGTTTTATATAATTAGCTGTTTGAATTCAGTTATCATTTAAATTTTCCTTTTCATTTTTCAATGTAGGATTAATATTCATATTTAATTATTATTTCTATATAATAAAGTGTTATTTCTGTTATTATTTCTTTTCTATTCCTAATTTCCAGAGGCCAGTTTTGTAAGACTGATAAGCCTTCACAAGTGCGACCTTCCGTCCCCGAACACTATAAGATTCACTCCATCTCGAATCTACCATTGAACTTCAGCCGTATTACCACAGACGTTACCACCAGCCATGAGTAATCATTCTCTATGGTAGGACTACCAGGTATTAAAAATTTTGATTGTTAGTCTCAATTATTGTAAGTCAATCAAGGCGGAAACTATTAACTTCTGCCATCTATTTTGGTGACTTGAAATCACTTTGGGGTTCTCGAGACCCGAGATTTTCCAGACAATTGTTTCTAGCTCCCTTATATATCAAGAGTGGTAACCGCATAGGGCCTCTTGATTTGTTGGTGAAAATTTATGGTCAAGACCCCATTCCTACTTACTGTTTGCTCGGAGCCGGCAAACCCTTCGTTAATTAATACAATTGTTAATTGAAGTAGGAGAGCCCTCTGGTTTATTTACAGTTTGACGAGAGGAATTGAACCCCGTTTTTCTTTAATACCCGTTTCATTTCTCCTGATAGTTTTTTCTTGCAAGTATGGATAATCCACTTTTGGATGAACCTGGAAGTATTGAAAAGGGAATAATTTAGAATCTTCATAACCTAATCCAGAATACTTAAAATGAATAGAGGATAGAAAGACAGTTAGAAAGGGAAAGAAGAAAAAGGAGAGATGAATAGAAAAAAAAGAAAAGGAGAAGAGAATCGAAAGAACCAAAAGGAGAGTGAGAGATGAGAGAGAATCCAAGAAACCATTTGGAAAGAGAGAGAAAAAAAGCAGCTATAGACCTTGAGTGTAGGGAAATACGTAAAACAATTAAATAAAGAACTTGAGGAAAGACCGTAAGGACTGACGGAAAAAGCTAAAATACGTAGAAAACTAGATGCGTGAGGACCGGTTAAATTAAGGAACTTAGAAAGAGCAAAGATAAGATGTTAGAAAAAGCAGAGAACAGGGATAGCAGAGAAAAGGATCGCGAGCTCAAAAACCATAACTTCCTACATTTTTCATTGAAAATACACGTAACCCTGTGAATGGCCGCTGACACCTGGGCTAAACCGTTAGAATGTTTTTTTCTGGTATCACGCACTTGAATTCTTCAACTTTGATCGCAGAATCATATTAATTATAACACTAAAGCAATCTTAAAGCATATCAAAAAGCCACAAATTCTTTAAGAAAGTATCAGTTCCCTAACCCAGGCAGAACTTTCAGCAGTTACAGGTAACACCTTTCGGTTGTTCACTTTGGATAGAGAGTTCCGGAATTGATCGCAGTTTAACTTTTCTAACTCATGGTTTGCCCCTTCCTGCTACTCTCCCCAACAATACCATTCATCAGAGAACGTACCTATTAAAGCTGAGGAAGTTGCTGGGCCCACCCTGAAACGCTGAAGCTATACAATTCCATAAAAGACCTAAAGGATCGAACTCCATAGGGCAAGGTTCATCAGACCTTATAATAACCTCTAGTGAATAAAATGACTTTTTTTGTTCTTCTTTGTCATTTGTATGTTGGACATAATCCAGATTGTCCTCTAAAAGGTCAAAAATTGAAGTTGTTTTAAAGACTGTATGACCAAGCACCCTTCTGTTCAGGAACAGTTAAGCTATGTTTCCTACCATTTTACGAGACACTTGATCACATTATTAGTCATTTCTGATAAGCTGTTCCCTATCCTTAAAACACTCTTCCTCATATTTCAGACCCTTGCCCCACCACTTTTCCTACCATCCGTTGTACTTGCTAAAGTCACACAGGTTTTTAAGCCCTCTTCACCCATCCTTGTCCACTAATAGCTATTAAAAGGTGCCATTTTCCTTCTGAGGTTGACCTTCATCCCAAGGTGGACATAAGTGTTCTCTTCCTTTTGCTGTAGTCCCGAGAAGTCCCTCGAAAGTTAATACAATGTGCTCGTGAGATTCATGTGGGATTAAAACCATGATTCCCTAAAGCAGTAGTAGATCACCGGTTCTTTTTTGATAAAGTGAAGATATCGTCCTCCATACATAATGTCTTTACAAGGCCTACCTAAGCCGGTTTCCTAATATCATCCTTTGATTTACCCTTTTAACAATTAATTCGAAGGACTCCTATGTCAATTTACAACGTATTACAAACCCAGGAATCCAATGGCTGTTTCCCGGTAATGGGAGCAAAAACACAGCAAAAAAGTTTTCTCATTTTCAACCCAATTTAGAACACAATATTCCCTATACAGTTAAGTATGATCACTCCAGGTACAAGGCAAAAGAACCACGAATCGACCTCGCTTCAACCACTATAAAGGAATGACAAGGCAGCAGGGTTTGGTACCCCATAAACCCGCGATTGCAAACCTACTTCTTTTGGCTAACTGGTCACTATTAGAGGGCCCATTATCCACTTAAACCTGGTTCACTGGTTGGGGGGATAGCCTGAATAGGTTGTTCATGCGCGAATAATGATACTCTGTTGCTGCCACACCCCCACACCGCGATAAGCTCAGGATTAGGCTGCCACCTTCCCTTTGGTAACCGTGCCCTGGCACAAAAATGGGGTACCGCCCTTTCCTCCCCATCCAACCTTAGATAGAGCTCAGCTTTTCTGGGAAAACCCACCCAATGAAAAAGAATAGAAACAATAGCTTTAGAAAGGAGAAACCTGATTTATAAAAAAAAACCAAGTGTAAAAAAGTGAAAAGGGGTTATACCCTATTACTATAGACAAAAAGAAACCAGCAAACCTAGCCAAACATCATTTTTTTCACGCATCTGGAGGATATATTTTGGGGGTCCTTGGTTTAGATTTTTATTTAAAAGATTGTAAATCCCTGGTTAAGATGGGACCTCTGGATTCGGGGAAAAACATGAAATGACCAAACCCGGGGTTGTGGCCCCAGGCCCCCTTTTTAAGGGTTTAAAAGTACCCCCGTTTCTAAACCTTGGGGGCCTAAAAATGCCAGGCCCCCTTACTACCTTTTTTTTCCCCCGTTTTTTGTTTAATAGGGGCCCCAACCCCAAATTTAAAAGTTTTAAAACCCCGGAATAAAAAGGTTTTGGGGGAATTTGGGAGAAAAAAAAGAGAATTTTTTGCCATTACCCCCCAAATTTTAAACCTTTTTTGCGTTTTTAAAAAGGGCATGGTTAAAAGGCAAAAAGGCCCCCAAAAATACAGGGCCCCCGTTTAAAAGGGGTAAGAAAGGGAAAAGGGGGGTAAACAAAAATTCTTCCAAAATCTTTTTTGGTTAAAATTTTCCTATTCGGGGGCCCTATAACTTTAAAAAATTTCCTTTGGGGGGAAACCGGGAAACTTTTAATGGAAAAAAATTTACTTTTTAAAAAAACCCCTTTCCCCTCCTTTCAGGGCCAAAAAACAGGAGGAAGGGGATGGTTTTGGGTAAATTAAACCTTGGAAAGGGCCAAAGGCCAAAAAAGGACCCCCTTTTAAACCCCTTTAGTAGGTGTTTTCCCGTACCAAAACCCCCAAAACCCCCTTTTAGGTAGCCCCGTCCAAAGGGCCTTAATGGGCCAAGAAAAATTTTGGTGGAGGGGGAATTTTCATTCCCAAAAGGGGGAAAAATAAAAAGATTAAAAAGGGGCCTAAATTTAAAACCAACCCAAAAAATTTTTGCCTTAGTAAAGGTCCTGAAATACCTTTAAAATTTAATTGGATAAAAAGGGGAGCCTTACCCCAAAACGAAATTTTGGGTTTTCCAGGCGGAGGAAAAGGGGTAACCTTAATTGTGCCCCACCTTTTGGGGTGTCGGGCCCAAGAAAACCCCCCAAACCCTCCAAAGGGATGCAGGTGGGGGGCCCAAATGGTAAGACCCCCCACTAAACCCGGGGTTTTAAAAAAATTTTATTTCCCCTCCCAAACCTTTCCCTTTTAGGTACTCCCCCCCTGTAAAAAATTAAAAAAAAGGGGGGGGGGGAAAGGAATTTTTTGGATTTACCCAAAATTTTTTCTTTTTTAAACAGGGGTTTTAAACCAAACGGAATTTTTTTGGGACTGGAAAAAGATGGGGGAAAAGACGGGAAAATTTTAAATTTTGGTTTCTTGGCGTTTAAAAAATTTCCTTTTAAAGGCTGGATTTTTTTAAAGGGGGAAAGAATTTGAATTTTGGTTTTAATATAAGGGCCCAGAAATAAGGGGTAGTGGATGGCCCGGGGGTGAGAAAGTTTAATTAAATTTGGGGAACTTTAAAAGGGGTTAAAAAATTTTAAGTTAAATGTGGTGGTTTTTTGGACCCAATATAAAGGACCCACAAAATTTCCATCGGGTTTCCTTTTTAAAATTTTTAATGGGTTTTGGTAAGTTTTTTAAAGAAGGGGGGGGGGAGGGGGAAAATTTTTTCCGTTGGGAGGGAATTGTGAATTGTAATACCCCCGGGTTTTTTACGGGCCAGGGGGACCCCTTGGTTTAACGTCGGTCCAAGAACCTTTTAAAAGACCGGGATAAAAAGTGTTCCCCCTAAAAGCCCTTCCCCCAACCCAAACCCAAAGGAAGGGGGGACCTCTTTTAATTGTGCCCAAAAATCAGTTTTAAAAAAGGGAAAACCCCCTTTAATCGCCCCTTTTCCTGGATGAACAAACCCCAAAGGTAAGGATTCATCCCTCTTTAAAAAATTTCCAATGCAAAAAGTTTTTTTTAAATTATTTGTTTTAAATTTGGTTTAAAAAATTTAAAACAAAAAAATTAAAAAAAAAAGGAAAAAAAAAAAAAAATAGAAAAAAAGAAAAAAAATAGTTTTCGAAAAGAAAAAAAAAAAAAAATAGAAAAAAAAAAATAAAATCCTTTCCCAAGTCGCCCTTTGGGGGGGGGAGGGGTTAGGGGAAAGAAGTTTTGGGGTTTTTACCCTTTAATAAAATACTTTTTTTTGTTTTTGGGGAAAGTTTTAGTTTTTAAATTTTTAGGGAATTTCCCAAAACAAAAAAATTTAATTTTGTTTGCTTGAAAATTACTTTAAGGTTATTAATCCCCCTTGCCAGGGGAAAAATTGTCCATTTCGGGTTCCCTTTTTCCATCTTATTTACGGTTTTTGGTTTGCCTTTGGAAATGGCCCTTCCCCCAAACCCTTAAATTAAAATTGGGGAAAAAAGGTTTTCCCCCTCCCCCTTTCAGCAGGAAGGGGGGAAGGGTTGCAGGGGTAAAGGAAAATTCCCGGTTTCCCCCAACTTGCTGAACCCGGCAACAAAAAATGTTTTCTTCCCATTTTTTAAAATTTGCCAAAAATTTTCTTTTGTTTTTTTTTTTTAATTTAAGGGAACCCCAAAAAGGCGCCTTACTGGGGATTTTTCAGTATTTGGGTTATCCTTTTTAACCCCCAAACCTTTCGGGAAATTTGCCGGGCCCCTTTTTTGTTTCCCGGAAATCCCAAAAAAAAATTTTAAATTGTTTTTTAAATTTTTAAAAACTGCCGGAAATTCCCCCAAAAGGGAGGATTTACCCATTCCTAAAAAACGAATTTTAACAAAGGGTTTAACCTTTTTCCCCCCGAAAAGGGTTCCCTCGGGAGGGGGAAACAGGGGACCACCGGCAATTTCCTGGCCCCCTTTTTGGAAATTTAAAAAGTTTCTTTCGGCCTTATTTTTTTGGTTTTCAAACAATTTTTTTGGGCCATTTGCCCCCTAAAACAATGGGCTTTTTTTTAATCGGGGGGTTTTTTCCGGGGAACAAAAAACCCTGCAACCTAATTTGCGGTTTTTCCCAACCCTATTTAGAATTAATCTTTTTTAATTCAAGGACAGCCCAAAGGGGAATTAAAAATTCCCAAAAGGAATTTAAATGGGGCCACCCTTTCCCTGGGGAATTTTTTGGGGGGAAAAACCCCAAACATCGGAACCTGAAAAGGGGAGAATAAATTTTATCGGGGCTGTTATTATTGGGGCCCCTCCTTTTTTCCCTTAAAAAAAGGGATTTCCCATTGGGTTTCCGGAAAGGAAAAATTTTCCCTTTCCAAAAAAATTGGGGGTTTACCCATTTATCCCAAAAAAAACCTTTAAACTTATTGGTTCGGAAGTTTTTGAAGGAAATTTAGAATCTTGGAAATTTTAAGGGGCCCTTTCCTTTTTTCTAACCCAAAAGGGAATTTTTCCCGGGGGAATTTTTGGATTCCCCCATTTTTTAGGGGGAAAAGGAACGGATTTACTAAAAATTTTTCCCAAAAAACAGAGGAAAAAAGGGTTCCCCTTTTAAAATTTTCCCTTTTTTAAAAGGGGCAAATGCCCCTTTCTCTGGGTTTCTTTATTTTTTTCGTTTTTCCCGGGGGAAAATTTGGCCTTTTGAAAATTTGGGGCCATATTTGAAAGGGGGCCTTTAATGGGTTATTTAGAGATTTTCCGGGGGTTTTTTAAAGGGGAGGGATTGGCTCTTGTCCCAGGGTTGAAAAAGGCGGACCCGCTGGGGCAAAAGGGTTGTTTTCGGGGTTCCCAACCCGGGGTCCCCCTTTAGTGGTTTTCCTATCCGCGGGGGAAAGTGGCCCCCGGGGCCCCCCAGTTCCAGGGGTTTCTTAGAATTTCCCCCAGGCCTTCCCCCAAGGTTTAAAACAACCCTGCTTTTCCGGGCGGGTTAAAATTTTGGGGCCTGTCCCAAAGGGTTAAACTTAGGGATCACCAACCTGGGCCCCCCCCTTAAAATTTTGGTTTTTTTTTTTTGGCCTGGGACCGAATTGGGTCCCACAGGCTCAAGGTTAAATCAGAATTTCACCCCTTTTTTAAAGGTAAACCCTTTTTTTAAACCCAAAAAATTTGTTTTGCCCAAACCCCATTTAGGGACCCCCCAAAGGGCCGAGTTTTGGGCCCAAAATTAAATTTTTTTTTTGGGTTTCAGTAACCCCAAAAACGGGTTCTTCTTTTGGGAAAAACAAAATAATTTAAGAATTTCGGAAAAACCGGGCCCCTTCCTTTCTTGTTTCCCAACATAATGCTTTCCCCCTTCAAGGCCCCTTTTTCCCCTATTTTGGTTTTTCAAAAATTGAATTTTGGCCCCAAAGCTCAATGAAGAGAAAAAAATTTTCCCCGTGGAAAACGCCTCCTTTATTTTTCCCATTTTTTTTTTGTTTGTTTTTTTTTTTTTTTCCCCCTTTTTTTTTTGTTTAATTTTCCCTCTGTGGGTGTACTTACCCCTCTGCGAGAACAAGGAGTTTTGGGCCCCTTTGCCCCGTAGGGTGGAGTCTGATGTCCCCATCTCTTTTCGTTAAGTTTGTCAGAATCAGGGGAACGCATTTTGGTGCGCTGTGAGGTGCGTTTTTTTTAAATTTCCAAGGGAAAAAATGAGCAATTTGCCAAAAAAGGCGGGGGGGACAATTTGGGCGGTTATAAAGAATATGGAACGAGACGTTGACCGCCTAGGGGGCAAAAGGGTTATTCCTATGCACATACGATTGCAAAAATCCCCCAACGTAACCGTTAATTGCAGACATGCTTTAGCTATGCCCCATTTACGTTTGGGCCAAAATACGCATAAAAGCAAACCCCGACTGAAAAATTTTCCCACACCTAACCCCAAACAACTGAATGCAAAATTTGAAAAAGCAATCCCCAGAAAGCCCCACTGTTCTAAAATTTTTGACGGGAAAAGCGAGCAAAACCGGAACAACTAGTAGCGAGCTGTTAAAACGATCCCCAAAATTTAGAAAGGGGCTGACCATAAAAAAGAAATGACACACAAAATTTTTTTAAAACAAGGGCCGGGACGCAAGCGCACAATTTTCCCTGCTACGAGCTTCCCCTAAGCTAAACCCTTTTCCCTTCTAATCCGGGCCCCAACCCCGGGACAGGCCCAAATTTTACAACCAGGAATCCAAATGGCCTTTTAAAGGGGTGTAATGGGAGCAAAAAAAACACACAGAAAAATTTTGATTTTTAATATTATCCTTCCCCAAATTTTTGAACAGAAATATGTACCCCTATGTACAGTGATAAGTATGTGCACTCCACGGTAGAAGGAAAGGCCCAGAAAATAGAAGCCCCCAAGATACCCAGACCGTCCCTTAAACCCACTCGAGGGGGGGAAATTAAAACTGGGCAAAACCTGGGAGGGGGCCCCAAAACCTCTGCGTTTGGGCCAACCCATCTTTTATTGGTTTGAACCTGGTCACTAGTTGAAAAAGGGGGCCCCATCATCAACTCTTAGCAACCGGGTTCGCTGGTTGGGGGGAACCCTGTAAAATGAGGGGGGGTGTACATGCCCCCGAAAAAGGTTTATACTCTTTGCATGCCACACAAAAAAAGGGGCCCTTCTTTTCATTTTTTGCCTTTAAGGCCCCCAAAACAAAACCAGTTATCCAAAAAAAAAAAACCTTTTCAAAAAAAATTTTTGAATATAAAAAAGGGGTTTGTACAAATCAGTTTTAAAATTTAAAATTTGATGAGATGACTATTCCATCTTAGTTTTTCCAAGAAATGCGGGAGAGCTGTTTTAAAAGGGTCATGACCTGCCAGGGGCCGGGAAAATTTTTCGCTTTCTTTTAAAACCTTAAGAAAAAATTAGGGAAACCTTTTTTTGGGCCCAAAAAAATGTCCTCGGGTGTCCTACCTTTTGAAGATCGTAAAAATTTTTGGCCAACGGTCTTTCCCCCCGGGGTCCCAGGCGGGGACCTTGGTCAAATGGCAGTTTTACGGAAAATTTTAAAAGGTACTTTTTGAAAATGGTTGGCCCTTTTTATCTCAACTTTCTTTGGGGGACATAGAATATTTTAAACATTATTTTAAAAATAGTTAAAAAAGGAGAGGAGAGTTTTTAAAATGGAATTTTGAGGTTTTGGGGAAAAGATGGGGGAATTTTTTTGAGGAATTTTTTAAATGTTGATAAAGATAGGGAAGCTGGGGGATTTTTTGGGTAGGGGGCGGGAAAGGAATAACTTTCTTGTAGGAGGAGGAAGAGCCAGTTGTGTGGGGGGGAAAAGTTCGGGGGCAGTAGGAAAAAAATTAAGGGGGGAAGGCAGCCGGGGGATTGGGGGGATAAAGAAAGAAATTTAAAACCCAGGGGGGATTTTGTTTTGGGGAGGGGTTGGTCCCAATTATTTAAAAAATGTATGGAAGAGGGAAAAAAGGTCCCTGGGGAAATGGCAGGGCATGAAATGTTCCTTTGTATAAAGGAAAAGGGGGAAAAAAGGAGGGGAAAAAAATTATAGGGGAAATAAGTCTTTTTGAGTATACCGGGGTAAATGTAGGGTAGAGTTTAATTGAAAAAATTTAAAAAGGGGTAAGACGGAGAATGGGGATGCCAAAACAAGGGGTTTTTGGGAAAAGGGGTAGGGGGTGTTTTCCAGGTGTTTACAGTGAAACTTTTAAAAGGGGAACGGGTTTTTAGATAAAGCTAAAGGGGTTTTGGGGCTTTTAAGGGTTTTTGGAAAAAAGGCGTATGACGGGGTTTGGATGGGGGGGGCAAGGGGCAAAATGTTGAAAGGGGTATGGGGAGGTGGGTTTTACTGAAACAGTAAAGAGTTTTTACGGGGATAGTGAGCTAAAGGGTTTTTAGAGTATTAGGAAAGGGGGAAATTTTTTTCCCAAAAAAAGTAGGCCTTAGACAAGGGTGTGGCCCACCGTGGTTTTTAATATATTTTAAAAGGGGTTTTAAAGAAAAAATTGCGGGGGCGGGGCAAGAGGCGGGGGATTTTAAAAGTTAAAAATCACACCAAAGTGGAGTTGTCACAGCTGCTCTTTGCGGGGACACTGTGCCCCTTGGAGTTTCCCTGAAAAAAAGTTCCAAGAGATTGGGGGATGAATTTGGTTAGGGGTGAAAAGAAAAAAAAAAAAGGGGTAAATACGGGAAAGAAAAGGGTTTATGAGGAAAAACAAAAAGAGAGGTGATGAAAGTTTGGATATCAGTTGGGAGGAGAGGGGTTAGGAGGAGGGAAGGGTTTTTCAAAATTTTTGGGAAAGGGGGGACGGGGTCAGGGGAAATGGGCCCAGAAAAAAGAGGTGAATCATTGAATGATAAAGGGAAAAAGGGGGTGGTGAAACTTAGGGTTGTGGAAAAAAAAAAAAAAGGAACTTTGCCCTTGGAGGCAAAGGGGGGGAATGTATGAAGTAAATTTTCCCAAACGCTTTTAAATAGGGGTGTGAAGCGTGGGTATGATTTTAAAAAGCGAGGAGAAGGGAGGCATTTGGAGATTCATGTCTGGGGAAAATGTGTGGTGTAAATATAATCAAGAACGTAGTTTGGAATTTTAAAGGAGGAGGTGGGGGTTTAAAAAAAACTTGTTGTCCGGGGGCGGGGAAAGGGGTTTGTTAAGGGGGTTTCCCGGGGACATTTTAAGAAAAAGGGAGCGAAACAGAATGATTTCCAAGAGTGTATCTCCGTATTTGGAAGGAAGGGGGGGTAGGGTGGGCCTGGAAAAGGGGTTGGAGGGGGGGGGAAAAGGGAAAAAGGTTTTTGGGGTGGAGGGGGTTGGACTTCCAGCAGGCATGCTAGCGTGTTTGATAGGGTGAATGAGACAAATGGTTTTTAATTCTTGGGCGTGCTGTTGGAAATGTGGCCCCAAAAAAACTTTTTTGAAGGGATTCAGGGGAAAACCGGAAGGGGCCCGGGCTTGAAATCCTGGGATGGGGTTTCAGTGCCTGCAAAATCGGGAAGGAGGGGGGGTTAAGGGTTTTCGTTTAAAAAAATGTATGGAAAACCCCTTCTGGCAAGACAATGTTTGGGGGAATGATGGTTTAAAAATTTTTTTTTTCGGGGCCAAACCCCGGGCCCTTTGGGGGGGAAACCGGGCCCGTGGGAAAATAAAATAATAAAAAAAATTTGAAATTTTTGCTTCGAGTTTCCCGAAGCCCTTTCCCTTTTTAAAACCCTAACTACTACAGAGGGGGCTGAAAACCCCTTTTTTTTCCTTTTTTCCAGGGGCTTTCCCCAGAGAAATTTTGTCCGACCGTTGGGGGCACAAATTTACCTGACTTAAGGGAAAATGTAACCCCAAATTCTGGGAAATAAGCCTTCCCTTTACCACCCCCCCTACATCCCAGCTGTAAGGGAAGGGTTGAGCGCCAGCTTCCCATTTAGAGTCAATTTTTTGGAAACTTTGCTTCCCCTTTAAAAATTAAGGGGGTGGGGAAACCCTTCCTACCCCGGGGCTTTGGTTTTCCATGGGGGAAGTTCCCAGTGAATCTTTGGGGGGTTTTCCCCTTTTTAAATTCTCTTTTGGGGACAGGGCCCGAAGGCCCCTTGTCATCCTTCTTTAATTATGGACTTTTAGGGGGTAAATTTCTGAGGGGCAGTCCCTTTTACCATTTCGCTTTGGCCTTAGATCCCAAAAAAGAGGAACCTTAATAGTTTCGAAAACCCTTTAAATTTGGCAAAAGGGCCAGGGGACAAAACCTATTTTTGGGTTCCAAAAGCAAGGAGAAGTTTTAAAAAAAAGGGGAGAAATTCTTGACTTTTGCCGATAAAGGCAAATAAAAATTTTTGTTTGCCTGGAAAGGTCCCCTATAAAGTAGTTTTTAAAAAATTTTGGGGAAAATTTTTGCCTCATAGAAGTCAAAGGGGGAAAAATAAGCTTTATTTATATCAACATTTCCTTAAAAAAAATATTACCGAAAAAATTCGGGTTTAAATGCCTTAATAAATTTTTACGTAGTTTTTTCCCCACGAAATTGAAAAACTAAGAATGTTTGGGGTGCGTAATTGACCCCCTCTAATTAGACAGGGTGAAAACTACATGACCCCTTGGGGACTCTTGACCCCCTCGGGCGCACCCAAAATTAATATTAAGGAAAACTTTTTGATGACCATAAGAGAAATGACTCTTTTAATGTGTGAGTAACTTTTTAGGGCGTCTTTACGATATTCCAGGTTACCTCCCAAGGGAGTCCAAAAGTTTACTTAGGGACGGGCAACCTATCAAACAAAAATTTACCCCGTTCCTATTCACCTTAGGGGTGCATTTGACCCCAGAGGGAACAAATTTTTAAAATAAAGGTCATTGGGAACCCCTTTAGTATTTCAAAATTGTTCACCAGTATCTTTGGGTTAAAAAAGGGGGATTTTTCATAAAAGACTTTCTCCCTTAAAGCTTCAATTTTGGGGCCCTTTAAAAAACTTAGTCCTTTTTGTCTTGCTCTTTTGTTTACTGTTGTAAAAACACCATTTCTTTTGGGGTTTTGGGGGGTTTAAACTGGAGAGTGATTCTTAAGCTGGGTAACCGGGCCCATCTTTTTGTTGGGTACAGAGAGGGTCACCTGCCATTTTCCCAAAATTAATGGGTTTGGGGAAAGGAAACGTCCGAGACTTCCCCCCCTTTTTGGGTTTAAAATTTCCCGTGCAACCCGTAGGTTGGTTCAGGGGCGTTAAACCCCCTCATTTCAGCGGTAAAGAACCCGCCCTTTTTTTCCTTTGGGGTAGAATTCTCAAGGGTATTTCCCGTGAAGAAAGAAACCCGGGGGTTGGGAACCAAAACCCGCGACCCCCCTTCCCATCCGCAATTGCCGTTTTTAAAAAACCTCAGGTCACCAAAAACCCGACACCCCTTTTATATATTAGCGGTTTAAAATTTAGTTTCATTTTTATTTTTCATTTTCTTTAAAGTGGAAATATTTTAATTTAAGGGTTTTAAAATTTTTTTATGGAAAAAATGGGTTTTTGTTTTTTCTGTTTTTATTTCTTTTTTATTCACTAATTTACCTGAGGGGGAGCCAGCCTTTGGGGAAAACTGTTCCCGAAGTTGTTAAAAGGGCCGGTTTAAACCCTTTTAAATCCTTTTTTTATTTTTTTGCCCTTTTTTTTTGGGGTTTCTGTTGCGGGGCGAAGGGGGACTTCCCGGTTTGGGTGATATATCCCCCCCGTGTTGCTTTTCATGCCGGACCTGTTTGAAAACCGATTTGCCTTGAGAATCACCCTGGGTAGCCGGTTTTTTTTCCTTGCAAACCCTCTCCCCAGGTTTTTTTCCGCTTCTTTTGGTTTAATAGTTCCCCTTCAACTTTCCCGGGGGCCCTTAAACAAAAAATGACCTCTTTTTCCTTTATCCTTCTTTTTCATTTCCCTTTGCATCCCTCGAGTCGACTCAGTTGCTAAACCCTTGCAGCATTTCTTCCTTCAAATCCACCTGTGTTTATTTGGGCTGGCCCTTGCCCCCTTCTTAGGGTTTTCCCCCGAGCAAATGCGGGGGTCTGTTAGGGGCCCCTGATTTTAGCTTTTGTGTTTCATTTTCTTTTAGTCCCTTTGTTTAAATTTCCCGGTGTGTTTGCTCATCCTTTTTCCCCGGGCCCCACGGTGGCCCGATAGGGTTTTAAGTACGTAACCCTTTCCCCCTTTCCCCCTTCCCCCATAGTTCCCTTGTTTGTCAGTGAGTAGTTGCAGGGTTTCCCAGGGCATGGCCGTACTGCTCTTTGGTTCTTTAGATTTTTCAGATTTTTCAGAAATTTTTTTCCTCCCTTTTTAGCCTGAATCTTAAACCTTTTTGCTGCTTTTAGCTCCCCTTTCCTGCTTCCCGGAAATATCCTCCTCTCCCATTTTTTTGGGGAAACTCTTTTAGCCTCCATTTCCCGCTCTTTCCCCTTTTCCCTGAGTTTGCTTCCCCTTTTCCCCCACCCGGCAAACCACCAATCCCCTGGTTCTCCCCTTCCCGCTCTTTGGCAAACCCCTTTTTTTTATTTATTTTTTTATTTTGTTTGTGTCTGTGTGGGTGTTTGGGTACTCATTTTAAATTTTGGTTTTTGGGGGCCCAGTCATAGTTTTTTTGGGTTGCTCTTCATGGTCCCCTTTTAAAGGGCAAATCCTCCTTTCTCCATGACATTATCATGCCTCTTCTTAAAAATATGTATGGTAACCCCAAACCCCTTTCCTCACTTTCCAAACTTTTCCCCTTTTTCCCGGCAACTGCAGGGGTGGGAAAAATAAAATTTTAACTTCCCCGTGATTCATCTTGTCTTCAAATTCCAACGTGCCCCTTGTTGCTGTTTTCCGTCCCTGGAACATCCCGCTCTGTCCACCTTGTCCCATTCCCCCAATATTTTATAAAAAGTCGTTATTTATTTTCCCTGTTTCCCCCTGGGCCTACAGTGTCGCAAACGATTTCTTTTTTAAACCCCTCCCCGTAGGAACCCCCTTACTCCGGGGCAGTTTTTTTTGTAAATTTTTTCACTTTCCTAGTTTCCAAAAACGTGCTTGGCAGGTAGGGTTCCAAACGGGGCTGCATACAAACCCAAAGTGGGCCTGATGAAAACCCATGTTTCAAGGGCCGGAACGACTTTCCCTTTCGGGGAAATTGGAATGTTTTCTTTGGGGTTTTCTTGTCTCCATGTTTATAAAATTTAATTTTTTTGGTTAATTTACAAACCCCGGAGATGTGCTCGGGATTTTACATTCTCTAAAATTTTTTTTTTCCTTGAGTGGGTTTTTTAGTCTTTGGCCCCCTATACTGCCTTTTGTCTGCGGGCTTCCCTTTTCCCCCTTTCCCAGATCCCTTTAAAGACTTTGGGACCCGGGGGGTGTCGAACCCCCCAGGAGTTTTGCCAAATTTCCCGCCCCCGTATCGCCAGAGGGCCCCTGTAGTCCTTCTTCAAACCCTCCCTTTTGAATTTTTCCTCATTAAACCCTTTACATCGTTAAACAAACAGGGAAAAACCCCCTTTTGGGTCTATTTTTTCTGTTTTGTCATTCACCTTTTAAACCCGAAAAAAGCACCGGTTTGTAGTGCTAACCCCTGGGGGGGGTTTTACTCTTAAACCCGTAACGTACCAAGACTTGCTGCTGCCTTCCCCTTTAGTTTCTCTTCCCGTCCATTTTTTTCAGTGCCTTCTCTGTTATACTTTCCTGGTCCTCCAATTTTTTAACCCAGTCTCTTGTGTGGGAAATGTTGGGTTTAAAAAACCCTTTTTCTTACCCGTCCAAGAAAAGCAATTTATCCCAACCCCTCTCTTTTTCCCCTTTCTTTTCTCTCTCCCCTCCCCTCTCTCTCCTCTCTTCTCCCCTCTCTCTCTCTCCCTCTCTTCCCTTCATTCCCCCTCTCCTCTCTCTCTTCTTATTTTAATGCGTCCCCCTTTTCATGAAAATCTTGGGGGGGGTTTTGGCACAATTTCCCCGTCTCCGAGTTTGTGCGGTTGTTTGTTTTTTAAAACCCATTTTTTTTATAGGTAATCCATGTTTTTTTCCCCAAAATTTTTTTCCTTGATTTTTATACATGGGCATTCACCAAGTCGTAATTAATGGGTGGGGTGTCTGTCCCCCCTTTTTTTTTTAAAAACTGGGGTTACATTTGCTGTCTTTTATTCCAAACAGGGAGTGCCCCCTTTTGATAAATGTGTTGAAGATCGTTGTTGGGTACACAGAGCGCCTCTGGCCCTCTCTCAGGGGCCCCAAGGGGGAAGGGTGTTTTTTTCTGCCCCCTTCAAATTTTAGATATTAGTTTGCTTAGCAGCCTCTATACCTTTCCCGGTTTCATGTATAGTGTCCAGCACTTGTTCAGTGTAAACCCCTCCCAGTCTTTCGGGAATCCTTTCCCGATTTCCAAATGGGGGAATTTCTTTTTGGGATCTCATGTTGAGCTTCTCGAAACTTCAAGGTCATTTCCGTAAACTCCCCCTCCTTTTTTTCCCCAGCGGGGGGGGGAAATTAAAAAGGGTTTTTTGACGGGTTTTTTTCCGGGTGTGACCCGTAAAACTTCGGGGCAGATTTGGCTTTCGCCCGGTATTAAAATTTTCGTATCTCCGGGGGCCTTTGCCTTCTATATTTCTTCCATTTCTAGCGCACCTTGGGGTTTTGGGCCTTTTCTTCAAACCCGTGGGTGAAACCAAATGGCAAAAAGCCCCTGGCCTTCTCATTAAATTTTGTTGCCCTTGGTTATGTTTGTGTGTGGGGGTTTTTGTGTGTGTGTATCAACCAAATTGTACTCATTAGTTGAGGGGTTTCAGGGGTCGAGTCCGAGCCCGGCCCGCCTTTTTCACTGGGCGCTACTAGGTCACTTCCCCCAACCGGGAGCTTTATCAAACCCCTGCTTAAAACAGGGATGGATCCTTGGGCCCCCAATACTTTACTTCCCCAAAATATTTCCCCTTCCCGGGCTACTCTGTGGCTGAAGAAAACTTCCTAACATCCCCGTATTTATCGGGTCTTTTAACTTCCCCAAATGTGTCCCCTTGGGTTTCTGGGGTCCAAAACCCTGGAACATCCTGGCTTTTTCCACCTTAAACATTTTTCTAGGATTTTTTATGTCGCATCATGTTTCCCCCCTATCTCTCCCGTCCATCAGTGTCGTCAGGTTTTATTTCCCCTTTTTAAACCCCCTTCGTAGGGAAAATTTCCTTACCTTTTTCGGGGCTTTTCTTTTTGCAAACCTTTTTCACTTTCTCTAGTTTCTTTACGGGTTGGCTAGGTTTTGGGTTCCAAAAAGGTGCGCATACTCCAATATGGGCCTAACGTACACGGTGTTCAGGGGCCCCGAAAGATTCCTTATTAAAATGTCGGGGGTGCTTTTTCTCGGTTTGCTAGGGGCCCATAGCGCAGCAGGTTTTTTGGTTGGGAAAGCGCTTCGGAGATTTCCCGGTGTTATTTCTCACCCAAGATTTTTTTTTCCCTTTATTAGGGTTTTTAGGCTCGGGGCCCCCCAGACTGAAATCCGTCGGGGGTCTTATTTTTCCCCTTTCCCCCAAACTTATGCTTTTTACTTGGTGGGAAATTTAAAATCCCGGAAACCAATTTCTGGACCAGGGCCCCGCAGCCTGGGCCCGGGTCCCTTTGTAGTTCCGCCTGGTTTTTCGATCGATTTAATTTTTTTCTCATCAAATTCACGTCTTTTGCAAAGGGGCCACCTCAGAGTCCCATTTTTCCGTCATGTTTGTTACAAATACCCGAAACAGCCTGGTCCTAGGACTGACCCCTGGGGACCCCGCTGGTCACGGTGCGCACCTGACACCTCGCCACGTACCTGGGCTCGCTCTGTTTCCTGAAAAGTATTTCCCGATCCATTGAGTGCCTTCCCCGTTTCCCTGTGTGTGGGGGGGGCGTGTCTAAACCCAATTTTACTCACCTAATTTTGGTTGGAAGGGGGCGGACTAGCCTGGCCCCCCCTCTTCACTGATCGCTACTATTTTCCCCCCTTCTCCTTTTGCTTTCCGGCTGTAACATAAACCCCTTCTTAAAACTTGTATGGTTTCCCGCCTCCAAATACTTCACTTGCTAGGGTATTCCCCCTTCCTGACATTTCCCTGCTTAAGAAATACTTCCTAACGTCCCTGTGGGCTCGTCTGAGTCTTCAGGTTTCCCGTTTTGACCCCTTTTTCCCTGTTTCCCCCTCTGGAACATCCATCTCTGTCCACCTGGGCTATTCCCCGCAGTATCTTGTTGTCGTTTATCAAAGTCTCCCCTGACCCTTCTGGGTGTGTGTGGGTGTGTGGGGTGTGGGGTTTTGTGTGTGGGGTGTGTGTGGGGTGTTGTGTTTTTTTTTGTGTGGGTGTGGGGGGGTGAGGGACGCAGGTTCAAGGGGGAAAAAAGTTTAAAAAAAACACACAGTGCAGCTTCAAAAGGGTAAAA
>NC_069422.1:2490233-2542733 GCF_026875155.1 Cherax quadricarinatus | reverse complement strand
GAAGTTGAAGACACAAATGAGTCAGAGAGATAGTAGGAAGTATTTCTTCAGTCATAGAGTTGTAAGGCAGTGGAATAGCCTAGAAAATGATGTAGTGGAGGCAGGAACCATACACAGTTTTAAGACGAGGTTTGATAAAGCTCATGGAGCGGGGAGAGAGAGGGCCTAGTAGCAACCGGTGAAGAGGCGGGGCCAGGAGCTAGGACTCGACCCCTGCAACCACAAATAGGTGAGTACAAATAGGTGAGTACATACACGCACACATACACACACACACATACACACACATACACACACACACATACACGCACACGCACACACACATACACACACATACACACACACACACACCATACACACACCACGCACACACATACACACACACGCACACACACACACACATGCACACACACACACACATACACACACAACACACACACATACACACACACGCACACACATACACACACACACACATACACACACACGCACACACATACACACACACGCACACGCACACACAGCTGAGTCTCGACCCTGCAACCACAATTAGGTGAGTATACACACACACACACATACACACACACACACACACACACACACACACACACACACACACACACACACACACACACACATACACACACACACACACACACACACACACACACACGCACAGGGAAGGCACTACAATGGATCAGGGAATACTTGTCAGGAAGACAGCAGCGAGTCATGGTACGTGGCGAGGTGTCAGAGTGGGCACCTGTGACCAGCGGGGTCCCACAGGGGTCAGTCCTAGGACCAGTGCTGTTTCTGGTATTTGTGAACGACATAACGGAAGGAATAGACTCTGAGGTGTCCCTGTTTGCAGATGACGTGAAGTTGATGAGAAGAATTCACTCGATCGAAGACCAGGCAGAACTACAAAGGGATCTGGACAGGCTGCAGACCTGGTCCAGCAATTGGCTCCTGGAGTTCAATCCCACCAAGTGCAAAGTCATGAAGATTGGGGAAGGGCAAAGAAGACCGCAGACGGAGTACAGTCTAGGGTTCCAGAGACTACAAACCTCACTCAAGGAAAAAGATCTTGGGATGAGTATAACACCAGGCACATCTCCTGAAGCGCACATCAACCAAATAACTGCTGCAGCATATTGGCGCCTAGCAAACCTCAGAACAGCATTCCGACATCATAATAAGGAATCGTTCAGGACCCTGTACACCGTGTACGTTAGGCCCATATTGGAGTATGCGGCACCAGTTTCGAACCCACACCTAGCCAAGCACGTAAAGAAACTAGAGAAAATGCAAAGGTTTGCAACAAGACTAGTCCCAGAGCTAAGAGGTATGTCCTACGAGGAGAGGTTAAGGGAAATCAACCTGACGACACTGGAGGACAGGAGAGATAGGGGGGACATGATAACGACATACAAAATACTGAGAGGAATTGATAAGGTGGACAAAGGCAGGATGTTCCAGAGATTGGACACAGTAACAAGGGGACACAGTTGGAAGTTGAAGACACAGATGAATCACAGGGATGTTAGGAAGTATTTCTTCAGCCACAGAATAGTCAGTAAGTGGAATAGTTTGGGAAGCGATGTAGTTGAGGCAGGATCCATACAAAGCTTTAAGCAGAGGTATGATGAAGCTCACGTTTCAGGGAGAGTGACCTAGTAGCGATCAGTGAAGAGGCGGGGCCAGGAGCTCGGACTCGACCCCCGCATCCTCAACTAGGTGAGTACAACTAGGTGAGTACACACACACCATGTCACTAGATATCAATGTTCCTGCCACATACAAAACATCGCTCTCACATTTATACTTGCAAAAATTCACTCCATACCTCACTAGTTACAAATGATGTGCATTCCCCATGACGCATCTCCATTTGTGAAAATACCACTAAATGTAATGATATTACCACGACACATTTCTGTTGCTCCTGAGATCGGAGGAAATGACTGGCTGTCTGTTGATAACTTATCCTGGCCACTCACTAACTGTGGCATGATCACCTACTGACTGCAGCATGTCTACCCATCCTGGACTCAATTGCTGAACAGCTAAGTGATGATAATGAACTGCAGCCAACAACTACAGACAGTATTCATCTTCCTGGAGGAGACAGAGGTGTGCCAGCTAGCACAGTTGGCTGCCACACACAGTGTCCATCCTGACTCCTGCCACCGACAAATAACTATTCTTTGTAGTTGCTTTATCTTCCCTTATATATGATCGGCTAGGTTAGAACCACCAGTTACAGCAGTGTAGACTACTCAAACACGTCGAGCACAACCTATCAGCAGTTTGCAACTGCTTGTCACCTTGTTGGTTCGGCAAGGTATGCTTGCTTGTTCAAAGCTATCCCACTAAAACCCAGCTCTCCCACTGGTAGACTGAAGCATGAGAAATCAGTTACAAAAGAAGGGATTCGAGAGATACCTAAAGTCAGTACTCGATCAGCCGTGTTGTGGTTCGTACGTTGGATTACATGCGGCCAGCAGCAACAGCCTGGTTCATCAGTCCCTGCTCCACCGGGAGGCCAGGTCAAGGACTGGGCCACGGGGGCGTTGACTCCCCGGAGCGACCTCCAGGTAGTCTCCAGGAATTCTGACTCCTCCAGAATTCTGGACCTTCTTGTCAAACAAGCATTGAAGGCTACTTCCAGACAACGGTGCTTCTGTAAGTCGTTTACAATGATTCCTTGTTTGGCCTCCTTACAATTCAGCAGCTGTCCTTGTGAGGTATAATGTATCACACATATAATTAACTTGTGCCTCCTACATAAACAGCTATAAATTATGAAGAGTGGAAATTTCCGATTCAAGGAATTGTGGATCACAAATGCGGAGAGAACGGAGAAAGAAAGGATAAGAACACTTTTCTAGATAGAGAAAGCATGATTAGAAAAGTAGTGAATGTACATGCCGCTGTGCATAGGTATGCGGTACACGGAAAAGGCAAAACCTGTATCTGAGCTGTGAACATGAACATCAAGGAAAGGAAGCAAGGAATTAGATTCCCAGTCAGCTTTAAACTTAATGGAAGGGGCAAGATTATTAAGAACATCAAGAAATGGTTGGAAGAGGCCAAAGAGCAAAGATGTCATCTACAGTACAGCGGAGCCAGAGTGAAAGGCTCACATCAATAGTAGGAAGAAGAACAGTCTCCAAGTATTCCATGTAAAGATTAGCAAGAACAGGAGATAGATAGATAGATAGATAGATAGATTCAGTTCCTTGAATCAGAAATTTCCACTCATCATAATTCATTTTCCCGTCTTGGCTACCCTTCCCATTTCATAGACTCTGCCTTCTCACTAGCTAGTTCAAACTCATGGCTCCCCCACACATTCCCTTAACATGTCATTACATAAACTACTGCTTAAGTTTCGATATTTCTTTCTGTGTAGCTTCTGTTCAAGTGGTAGCGCCATTAGTTCCCTACTGAAGGACCCAGGTTATGTCTCTGTTGGAGTGGAAACGTAGGGCATGTTTTTTAACACCTGTTGCTCCTGTTTACTCAGCTGTAAGTAGGTTCCAGGGTGTTACCCAACTGCTAAAAGTGGCATTCAAGGGAGGGTGTTAGTATACCATAGATAGGGCTGAGTTTTGAGGTGAAATTAATCATAATATCAACCATTTTAACATCAATGGCATATTTGTCGCGCCGAATAGGTAAAACTGGTCAATTAGCAAGAACTCATTTAAAATTAAATCCTTTCTAAAATTTTGTAACATACGTTAAAAGACATAATTTGCTTCGTTAGATTCAAAATGATTCTTGCGAAATTATTGCATACATAAATTTTCATTTGCCTTATTCGGCAAGAAGAGCGTTCCTATTTAAGCCAAAATTGCAAGTTTTACATAAGCAACCAAAATGTTTCGGTCCGAATTGAAAGATTAACTAGTCACATAGAAGCGAGAAGGGAAGGGAGCCACTAGTTACACATGCGTCTATTTCTTCATAAAAGCAGCCCTAAGACTGCATATACTATGGAGTACCACTTGTCACCATGTCTGCTGGTGCTGGAGCGCACCTCTTAGTTATGTATCTTTTAGTGTAAGGTGAGGAACGTGGCTTGGTTTATGTGAAGGAAGTAGCAGAGAGAGTGGTGTGTGAAGCAGTCGTCAGTGAAGCAGTCGCCAGTGAAGCAGTCGTCAGTGAAGCAGTCGTCAGTGAAGCAGTCGTCAGTGAAGCAGTCGTCAGTGAAGCAGTCGTCAGTGAAGCAGTCGCCAGTGAAGCAGTCGTCAGTGAAGCAGTCGTCAGTGAAGCAGTCGTCAGTGAAGCAGTCGTCAGTGAAGCAGTCGTCAGTGAACCAGTCGTCAGTGAAGCAGTCGTCAGTGAAGCAGTCGTCAGTGAAGCAGTCGTCAGTGAAGCAGTCGTCAGTGAAGCAGTCGTCAGTGAACCAGTCGTCAGTGAAGCAGTCGTCAGTGAAGCAGTCGTCAGTGAAGCAGTCGTCAGTGAAGCAGTCGTCAGTGAAGCAGTCGCCAGTGAAGCAGTAGCCAGTGAAGCAGTCGTCAGTGAAGCAGTCGTCAGTGAAGCAGTCATCAGTGAAGCAGTCGTCAGTGAAGCAGTCGTCAGTGAAGCAGTCATCAGTGAAGCAGTCATCAATGAAGTAGTCATCAGTGAAGCAGTCGTCAGTGAAGCAGTCATCAGTGAAGCAGTCGTCAGTGAAGCAGTCGTCAGTGAAGCAGTCGTCAGTGAAGCAGTCATCAGTGAAGCAGTCGTCAGTGAAGCAGTCGTCAGTGAAGCAGTCATCAGTGAAGCAGTCATCAATGAAGCAGTCATCAGTGAAGCAGTCGTCAGTGAAGCAGTCATCAGTGAAGCAGTCGTCAGTGAAGCAGTCGTCAGTGAAGCAGTCATCAGTGAAGCAGTCATCAGTGAAGCAGTCGTCAGTGAAGCAGTCGTCAGTGAAGCAGTCATCAGTGAAGCAGTCATCAGTGAAGCAGTCATCAGTGAAGCAGTCGTCAGTGAAGCAGTCATCAGTGAAGCAGTCGTCAGTGAAGCAGTCGTCAGTGAAGCAGTCATCAGTGAAGCAGTCATCAGTGAAGCAGTCGTCAGTGAAGCAGTCGTCAGTGAAGCAGTCATCAGTGAAGCAGTCATCAGTGAAGCAGTCGTCAGTGAAGCAGTCATCAGTGAAGCAGTCGTCGGTGAAGCAGTCATCAGTGAAGCAGTCGTCAGTGAAGCAGTCGTCAGTGAAGCAGTCATCAGTGAAGTAGTCGTCAGTGAAGCAGTCGTCAGTGAAGCAGTCGTCAGTGAAGCAGTCATCAGTGAAGCAGTCGTCAGTGAAGCAGTCATCAGTGAAGCAGTCATCAGTGAAGCAGTCGTCAGTGAAGCAGTCGTCAGTGAAGCAGTCATCAGTGAAGCAGTCATCAGTGAAGCAGTCGTCAGTGAAGCAGTCGTCAGTGAAGCAGTCATCAGTGAAGCAGTCATCAGTGAAGCAGTCGTCAGTGAAGCAGTCATCAGTGAAGCAGTCGTCGGTGAAGCAGTCATCAGTGAAGCAGTCATCAGTGAAGCAGTCGTCAGTGAAGCAGTCGTCAGTGAAGCAGTCATCAGTGAAGTAGTCGTCAGTGAAGCAGTCGTCAGTGAAGCAGTCGTCAGTGAAGCAGTCATCAGTGAAGTAGTCGTCAGTAGATGGAATAAAGAAAATCGGTCAGGTGGGGAGATAGCACAGGTAATAAGTAAGTTAGCTGAAGCTCTGGGTGGCGGGTATAGAAAGTTTGAGGAAGTTTGACTTGATGGAGAGCAGAATTGATGTCTTTATTTCCCACTCTTTTTTTTTTATATTGAATTCACTGATAAAATTGGCCGATATCTTTTCGACAGAGTTAATGGAAAAAACCCGCCTAGCACTTTTCTTAATTCTTTTTAGATACCCATAATACCATCTTTAATAAAGACTGAATCTGTCTACAAATATATTTTGATTATCAGGAAACACTCAACTTAATATTTAATACATGACGTCTAAATTATTGTGTAGACAATTGGGAGCGACTCAGCATAAGAAAAGGAATTTGAGGTGTTAGACACAGACTTTGTACAGTTATTTAGACCACTTGTCGGTCACTGCGAGTTTATCAAAGTTCTATTATTACTATCAGTGCTAATACTACTACTACTACCACCCCAACTACAACTACTACAACTACTACTACTACTACAACTGCTACTACTACTACTACTACTACTACCGCTACTACTACTATTACTACTACCACTTGAACTATTAACACTACTACTACTATTACCATCCTTCTACTACTACCACTACCCCTACTAATAGTACTACTACTACTGCTGCTACTACCACCCCTACTACTACTACCACTATTACTGCTAATAATACTATCACTACTACTACCCACCACCACCACCACCACTACCCGTACTACTTCTACTACTACCACAACCCCTTCTACTACTACTACTACTACTACCACAACCCCTTCTACTACTACTACTACCACCACCTCTACCACTACCTCTACTACTACTACTACTACTTCCACTACTGCTACTACTACCATTACTACTACAAATACTACTTCTACCACTACTACTACTAGTACTACCACTACTTCTTCAAATGCTACTTTCATTTATACTACTACTACTATTACTACTGCTTCTACCTCTACTACTACTGCTGTCACTACTACTGCTACTATTACTACCATTACTACTGCTACTACTACTACTATAGGTAATGGTACCAATAGTGAAAATAATGAGAAGAAGATGACGAAGAAAAAGAAGAATGGCCAGTAGGCCTACTGACCTAGCATAGGCCAATAGGTCTATGCTTTTAGAAAAATTCGAAACAAAAATTCTCCCAATTATAATGCATACGCTCACCATGTTTGATTTTTTTCACTTATTATTTATAAACCAATTTAAAATTAAAAAATTACATAACTAAAAGTGAAATCAAAGCTTTCCTGAATACAGTCCACTGAATTTTTTAGGCGTATCACAAGAATCTTTGAATCCAACAGAGAATTTTATTAAAATTTCGATATTACACCTACATAGCAACAATGGCGTCATGCGTCAGGCGTCAGGCGTCATGCTTCTCATGGAATAAATCAGCATTAATATTTTGAAGCCGATAAGCAAGGTGTTCTTTACCTATTCAGTAAAATAGGTAAAGAACGCAAACCTGGACTTATTCAGCCCAAACGCAACCTAACCCATCCCTTCCAGGAAACACCACAGTCCTGGAAATTTCATTCCAGTCAGAAAAGACATTCTCTGGTTATTCTACAGATTCCAATGATTCCAGGTTTAATACATTAATTTAGTATAGTGACAAATTTGCCGACACACAAAGTAAACTTAGTGGCTTAAGACGACGTTTCGGTCCGACTTGGACCATTTACAAAGTCACACTAAGCTTTGGTCCAAGTCGGACCGTAACGTCGCCGTAAGCTCCTCTCTTCTATGTGCGGGTTATTTCTGTATTGTTCCAGTCACGGTATTATGCCTTTTTTATGTTATAAACTTAATGGCTACTATCTTTTATGCAAGACTCACCAACCATTAAATACTGAAGCCATTCAGAAGAGACAAACTCAGTGTACAAATATCCCGCACACAAGAGGAATTTATGGCAACGTTTGTGTCCAACTCGTGTATTGTTCCAGTCACGGTATTGCGCTTTTTTATTCATTAGACTGACGGAATAGAAATTTCTCGCCATTTTACGCATAAAATGAGCAGATGTGTGCCTTCTGACTCCAATTTCACTCTCTGCTGTCATTGGCAGACATCTTTCTTAAACGCGTCATACCGAAAAGCAGGAAGTTGCAAACGGGATGGACAATGTTGGCCAGAGGACATTGCAAAACGTTCTGTAAGTGAACACAGATGCGACTAATATGACGTTTTATTGTGGCAACGTTTCGCTCTCCTGGAGAGCATCAGTTTCCATTTACCTAACACTTTGTCGGTAATTCTGTCATTATTACCAATTCCAATAAGAACATAAGAAAGGAGGAACATTGCAGTAGGCCTACAGGCCTATACTAAGCAGGTTCTTCCCAAACACACACTCGCTAACATAAACATTTGCCCAACATACCCTTATGCCCAACATACCCTTAACGTCAAGTAAGGAACAACCTCTGACAGCCTCGTAAGAAGTCTACACCAACTAGTGTTAAAAATTTAAATCTTCTCTGGTGAAGCTCGTGTTATAAACGAAATAATAATAATAATAATAATAATAATAATAATAATAATATTAATAATAATAACAATAATAATAATAATAATAATAATAATAATAATAATAATAATAATAATAATAATAATAATAATAATAAAAGGAAGGAAAAATAAAAAAAATTAAAATTTTGGCTCTCATTTAAATATTTCTCTTTCGATACCTAATTTTTAAATATAATTAGTGCTAATTTAAAAAAAATTAGCGTGTAATTAGCCATATATATGCAGGTTAAGCCGTGGATACTAATATTTACAGAGAAGTATATATTAATTAGTTACGCAGTCATCCAGCTTTGGTCTCTCGCTAATTATACTGTGTTTAACAATTATATGTTATGCGTATAATTAATTTTTTTGACAGCGTTGTCGCATAAACAAGTTTTAGTAATCATAGAGCACGAAAAATGAAAGAGCATTCAGCAGTACGTCTGTATGATCGTCTCTGTTCTAATTTGTTATTTAAAAAGTATTGAGAGAACGGAACATGATCTCATGATAATAAGTTCACACTTGAACAGTGTGTAATATAGGCTTACAAAGGGTGAACGTACAGATGGTGAACACGTGAATTGTACATACAGAAGATGAACACAGAACACACTGTGTCAGGATACAAAGGGTAACATAATCCACCAAACTTGTTCTTGTTGTGACAGGATGTACAAGAGGAACACACTGTGTTGACACAAAGGGTAAAATACATGGAAAGATAACAGAAGGTCAACATACACTGGGAGAACACAGGGAATCAACACAAACCAGAAGAACACATTGTGTCAACACACGCAGGAAAAACAAACAGTATTTACAAGCAGACAGAACACACAGTGCCAACAAACACAGCGAGAACAAATACCGTCAACAAACAGAGTCAACATTACTACAGCCTGAAAATCCTACATATATATGTATAAACAAACCATCAACATTACGCTAAAAATATACCAACACTTAAGAGAGTTGGAAGCTTTATGAATGTTGAAACTGACAGACATATAACACCGACAAGCTGATGAGTACGACTCATAAAGATGCCCAGCTGATGAACATGTGTCTTACTCATCAAGTTTGTGTATGGCAACATTAATAAATGTAGAATGGAAACTCCCACAGGTTAAAGCAACTGAATGACTGCCAGTCACTTCCTGAGGTACTGACAGACCCAGTGGTTTAAGGGAAAAGACTTAGTAAATTAAGTAATGGTTCCAAACCTTTCCAAGTTCCAGGAACTCTATTAATTCTTGGAAGAAAAAACTCTCGGACTCCCACCTGTGATTTTAGGATTTGTTAAATGAGAAAAAAACGCAATGACAAAATTTATTATGAACTCAGTAATATCTGACGGAATTCAGGGAATAATTCATCATTATCCCAGGAGACTCCGGTGCACATATTTGTAACCAAATATATATAGGATAACAAACTTGAGAAGATTTTGCTCTTCCGAAAGTCTAAAAACAGTAATTTTTTGTCTATGACACTCACTCTGTGTGTACAACCGTCATCATAAACTCACAGATGCTTAAATACTATTTGCTAGAGACTTGAGATATGATAGACACTTCTTGTCCCTTGCTTGGCGTGCAGTGATTGTTGTCTGGTGTCGACGGTACAGTACATACATTACCACAACACATACAACTCCTCGGATTCATTCAAAATAAGGAAATAAGCAAAGGTGTTTCGAATTATCGATAATTTTGAGCATACAATGAACCACTATCATAAAGTGATCAACAAGGAACTCTGGTAAAGAGGGGGAAAGTTTATTATTTTCTGGTGGATTTTTCTAAGTGTAAGTTTTACCTGAATGTGACTTAACCCAAAAAAGTAAAGTGTAACAATTTATTAATTTACCTCATTTGTGTGGGGCTTATTTACAACACAAACATATATGAATATATACAATCATTACATACAAGTGATTTTGAATCATTAACGAACCTGCGGCTGGCCAAGACCGAGTCCCGCAACACCTTGTACAGCCCCGTGGGTAGCCAGACAACGTTCGCAATGCTCTAACCTTTAGACCATCAATCCTACAAACAACATGAGCCTACCGAACTAGTTTCGTGATTTCATTAATATATAGACTGCTCGTGGAGGCTGGTATTCAAACAGGAGTAGACTGAAATTATGTCTGAGCTTACCACGACCACGTATGTCATCGCAACATGAAGCAACTCTCTCTCTCTCTCTCTTTCTATATATATATATATATATATATATATATATATATATATATATATATATATATATATATATATATATATATATATATATATATATATATATATATCAATAATAACACTGCGCTAGCCAAGGATTCGAACCCATGTTGTGCTGGCCCGCCATTTTGAGCGAGAATCACATGGCGCCTTAACCCACATGGGTTCAAATCCGGATAGAGAGGTGTTGTTATTGATCTATAACACTCGTTGGTGGTTACAATAATATATATAATAAATACTGCTCGTAGGCTAGTACACCAAACAGGGATGAGAATGAAATTAGCTTGAAAGCTCTCATACCTCCGTATGTCCTCGAACCAAGGGTAACACACCTAGCTTGGCTCTTGAAGGATTGGGTGGTCCTGGCCCGCCAGCACAACATGGGTTCGAATCCTTGGATAGCGCAGTGTTGTTATTACTGAATACCACACGTTCGTGGTTACAATATATATATATATATATATATATATATATATATATATATATATATATATATATATATATATATATATATATATATATATATATATATATATATATATATATATATATATATATATATATATATATATATCAGGAGCTTATACTGTTGCAAAAAGTAATAGGAGGTTCCAAATGATTCTTTCAGTGAGCATTCTTTCGAAGAATGAGGTAGGGAAGCAGCAGACGGTTAGTGTCCCTGGCATAACAGTGCCAAGTGCCAGGAAGATTAAATATTATAGAAAAAGAAGATAGTTAACCCATAAGCACTGGTAATGGAGTGATTACCTAGTGAACTTAACATTATTAACTTTACATTTATAAAAATATCGGTCAGACTTCGAGATGACATAAAAGTTTTACACCCTGAATAAAGATGTATCTGGAATTTGTTCAAGGAATTTTCAATGAATATTAACAAAACGGCCTATGACAGACTCCATTAATGAGAGACATCTTTAGTTTATCCCAGGGCAGACAGCCTTAGTTTATCTATCCTCCCAGACTCTGTGCAGATGCTGGTCTAACTTGAGATGACAGAGAAACAAACCCTAATTCCTTGGAGTGGAACCATGACACTTAAGATAATCCAAAGAATCTGTATGTGTATCCAGTTCTAGGTTATGTACAATAACCTCAATTATAAATGAATCGAGCTTGAATAATCCATAACTACCATTATATAATGAATGTTTTATAATTGCCGATTCTAAAATATTTCTTTCTAGTAATAAAATACCTGGAACTAGGACTTTGGCCTCTAACCAGTTAGTAGGATTGTTGCAGACTCATGTGCAGTTGAATATCGCATTTGATTCTTGAGCTGTTCTTATTAAATATTAATGACGTGTTATTCAAACATCTAGAGGTCTTGCAGTCTGTCTCACAGAAGATAAGTTGAAGCCATGGCAGCCAGTCCTGTAAACACCACCAACATATTGTTGCATGGAATTCTTGATCAACATGCTCTTAACAGTCCACGAATTCTTAAAAACAACTTGAATTTTGAATCGCTTTAGGGCATTCAGCAGGACTGATAAATTCTCATTGTATAGCAGGCCAAGCAGATTCTTAGTCTGAAGGGTTATTTAAGATTCAGTCCTATGATAAATGTTTCTAAGTGCCAGTAAAGCACTTTCTTCAAACTCCTTAGGGTAACGTATTTTTGCAGAAATATCAAAGATTTTCCTAATTTGCTCATCAAGAAAGTCAAGGCTGCACACTCGGCTCCACACTCTGTTTTAAAGGCTTCTTAGACTATTGATAATAATCCTTCATAAGGAGCTTGCAAGAGGAGGACTGGAAAAATGGCCTGAAAAATAAGAGGAATCTGCTAACAACTTGTTATCACAAAGACAACACAATGAGAAGGAAAATAATCAAAACTTATCTTAGAAATCTTCATTTTTTTTTTTTTTTTTTTTTGAAGAGGGAAGGCTATTATTCTCTTCTCCAAGGCCCCTCAAGGAAGGTTCCTTGATGTTGGTGAGGGGCTCTTGATTTAGGGAATTGGATCTGTGCTCCAGTTCCCCGAATTAAGCCTGAATGCCTTCCACATCCCCCCCCTCAGGCGCTGTATAATCCTCCGGGTTTAGCGCTTCCCCTTGATTATAATAATAATAATAATCTTCTCCAAGGCAGTGAGTCTTCATTATGTCTTCTGAGGTAATAGACTAAATATATGCGTATCTTAGGCCTGATTAAGGCCGATTATTATGGAGATAAATGGTATGAAATACCGACAGGATGGGAAAATGTACAGAAATGCAGTATGTGATCCTTTATTGTCTACGTTTCGCCCACACAGTGGCTATAGCAAAGTGACTTGATAAAGACCACCGTGTGGGCGAGGCGTAGCCAATATAGAATCACATTACACTGCATTTGTGTGTTGATTAATATAAATTCTTTGAATCCCTTGTATTCCAAATTTAAAGTGTACAATAAATCGTTGAAGATGTTATCATATTTTTACCATTAAAAACTATCAACCTTAATTACGTTGCATTGTCTACGAGGCAAGATGCTTCATCGTGGAAATGAAATCATTAATAATGCAAGAATTAAAGGGAGGATGAGAACCATAAATAAGATTCAAGCATTGTTGTGTGTACTGGACAATATTAAGCATTACTGAGTGCTACCTCCGCCACAATGCATGTTCAGGGTGTGGAATAATTCATTTGACAGTGTATAATACATTGTTGGAGGCCAATTGTTGTTGCTTTATCCTTGTTTGTGTTACTTGGTTTGTGTTGCGGCTGTGTTTAAGACCACTCTGCAATATAGATCACGTAGCAAATTTAGGCTGCAGAGTAAACATCAGACATTCTATACTTGTTGATATGTAAATAATGATTTACCATAATATAACTGGTTTAATTATTAGGTATTCTCTATGTTCCTGAGAGCATCACATTTGTAACCAAGAGTTTAACACACAGGTTACCTGGTTTATATTACAAGCCAAAATGCTTTGTATAAAACAGTCTTATATTTACAATGTTATTGTTGACAGCATAACACTGTCAAAAATGCCTAACTTGACATATCAAATGCTGGAAAATTGAATCTGTAATTTAGATGAATGGTGCAAAGATTTGACAAGGTGATAAATATAGACACATTGTTTAGGACGTTTTTCTTAAAAATACCGCATAAAAACAATAAATAGTGAAAAGAACTGCATAGATGTGGGGAAAGTATATAGTTATAGCCTAACCTCACTATACAGGAGGATTCAGATATGATGAAGTCGAGTCTGTGTGGTGATGATGTCAAGAGTGACAAGTAACCAGAGGTAAGAGGGAGGTTAAGTGACAGTGGTACGAGAAGATAAACACATAACCGCTTAAGGTTCCACCTGGGAAAATAATCTGCTCTATGAAATGATCACTGACAGATACCGTTTTTAAAGGATATTCAATTTCTTTATTAATGTTTCGGATGTTTCTTTATCCAGCATCAGAATTTAAAATCATATAGCAATAAAAATAGAGCAACATTAAAAATACTCTATTTACTTTATGAATTCAGTAATCAACTAAAATAATATAATCTATATGATTTACAACAGATTTAAATTTACATACCTTTGAACTAACATATTTTAAAGAAATATAAAATTTAGCGAGAAATTTCAGAGCCAAAATGAATCATTCAGCAAAAAAAATATAATTGGAATGCTATACAAGTAGCAAATATAAGAAAATAATAGGTTAAATTCTAGTTAATGATTAAATGTGAAATAAATAGAATAATATTAACAGGTTAGACCTGAAGTTAACACTTAACACTGAGATCAGCTGAAACAAATGATATCAGAACGTAATGTATATTTTAATGGATAAGGTAAACAGAGTAATGTTTGGTTTAGAAAGACACGTAAGCAAACACTATAACATATTTATTAGAAAACGTTTCGGTCCTGGAACCTTGATCACTTTCCAGGACCGAAACGTTTTCTAATAAATATGTTATAGTGTTTGCTTACGTGTCTTTCTAAACCAACTTGTCGGTATTTATTACCAAGGTTTATACCAGAGTAATGTTTATTTCTCATAAAGGTCTTAATTCCGTGAACTTAAACTTACTGACGTCATTTGTAATTAATATCTTCCCCAGGTACATAAATATTAATCATGTGTACCTAAACATTCAACATTCATTCTTACTAAAGATCGTTTTAGGAAAAATAATGAACGTATTCAAGTAAGTTTACCAGATATTCACAATAAACATCTATTCGACGGGGTTGTTTCCTTGATGCTGGAGAATGGTTCTTGATTCAAGGAATTGGAGCTACCATCCTCTACCTTGATTAGAACTTGTATGCTTCCCATTCCATGTAAGAATGATACTAGTAAGTGAAGCTCCTATGTGTCTCATAAGACAGCTGGCCGCAGGTGATGCTGGCAACTGTGACAAGCTAAAGTATGTATGTATATAGGCATGCCTTTTAGACCATAAGAACGTGAGAACAGAAGAGAGAAGGAACACTGCAACAGGTCTACTGACCCATGCGAAGCAGGTCCATGCCACCCCCCGGCCTAGAATAATGACCGCCTAGTCAGGTCACTTCCACTTATGGAAGACGCACGGCACCAGACCTGGTAGCACAAGCTAGTCAGATCCAACTTACACCCACCAACACCCACTCATGTATTTATCCAACCTATTTTTAAAACGACACAACGTCTTAGCTTCTGTGACGGTACTCGGAGTTTGTCCCACTCATCCACAACTCTATTACCAAACCAGTGCTTTCCTATATCCTTCCTGAATCTGAACTTTTCCAACTTGAAACCATTGCTGCGAGTCCTGTCTTGGCTGGAAATTTTCAGCACGCTATTTACGCGTCCTTTATTTATTCCTGTTTTCCATTTATACACCTTAATCATAACTCCCCTAATTCTATGCCTTTCTAAAGAGTTCAGATTCAGGGCCCTCAGTCTATCCTCATCGGGAAGATTTCTGATACATGGGATCATCTTTGTCATCCTCCTCTGTACGTTTTCCAGAGCATTTATATCCATTCTGTAATATATAGAGTTGAAGAACAACCTGAGGACTTCTATTATTTATGCTTCTAGATATAAAGCCAAGAATTGTGTTAGCTTTATTGTGAACACTTATGCACTGTTGTCTTGATCTTAGATTACTGCTAACCAGAACTCCTAAATCTTTTCGCAGTTAGTAGTATTAAGATCTACACTATTCAGTTTATAAGTGGCATGGTTATTGTCCTGTCCAACATTTAGAACTTTGCATTTGTCTATATTAAACTGCATCTGACACTTCTCCAGCAAGCATCAGTCTATTCAGATCATCCTGGACTGAACTAATGTCCTCAATAGAATGAATTGGACGGCCTATTTTGGTGTCATTAGCAAATTTGCTTATGTCTCTATTTATTCCCTCATCTTTATCGTTTATGTAAATTGTGAACAACAAGGGGTCCAACAGTGACCCCTGTGGAACACCGCTTGTAACGTGATCCCATTCTGATTTCTCCCCATTTATGCAGACTCTTTGCTGCCTATTTGTCAACCATGCCTCTACCAGGTGCTAAGGGAATAAATGAGTTGGGGCCCCCATGCAAACCAGGTGCTAAGGGTATAAATGAGTTAGGGCCCCTTTGTTTTGCTAAGTACTTTGGTTCAACCAGCCAGCGACAAAAAAGCCTGCCAATGTTGTAAAGCGATGTGATTCGCTCGTGAATCAACATTGGCAGACTTACTTCCAGGTCTGGTCGCATCATTTCTCACTTCCAGGTGTGGTTGCATCAGTTCCCATTTGTAAGTCTGGTCGCGTCAGTTCTCACCGTGTCTCTTTCTAGCTTTGCCTTGTTCTACATATCCACAGTATATATTGCATGTACCTGCTTGCTTTTTGGTGAAGGAAATATATGTAAGTATTTACTCTGCTGCCTTTTTGCTCGTTCCTACCCTGGTTATGGTGCTACAACCAGGTGTGCAGGCCACTAGACTACACCTTTGTCCGTAATAGCTACACTAGCTCACCTGAGGTTCACCACGTGTTGGTGGCTACACCAGCTCACCTGAGGTTCACCAGGTGTTGATGGCTACACCAGCTCACCTGAGGTTCAACAGGTGTTGGTGGCTACACCAGCTCACCTGAGGTTCAACAGGTGTTGGTGGCTACACCAGCTCACCTGAGGTTCAACAGGTGTTGGTGGCTACACCAGCTCACCTGAGGTTCAACAGGTGTTGGTGGCTACACCAGCTCACCTGAGGTTCAACAGGTGTTGATGGCTCCACCAGCTCACCTGAGGTTCAACAGGTGTTGATGGCTACACCAGCTCACCTGAGGTTCAACAGGTGTTGATGGCTACACCAGCTCACCTGAGGTTCAACAGGTGTTGATGGCTACACCAGCTCACCTGAGGTTCAACAGGTGTTGATGGCTACACCAGCTCACCTGAGGTTCAACAGGTGTTGATGGCTACACCAGCTCACCTGAGGTTCAACAGGTGTTGATGGCTACGCCAGCTCACCTGAGGTTCACCAGGTATTGATGACTACACCAGCTCACCTGAGGTTCAACAGGTGTTGATGGCTACACCAGCTCACCTGAGGTTTACCAGGTATTGATGACTACACCAGCTCACCTGAGGTTCAACAGGTGTTGATGGCTACACCAGCTCACCTGAGATTCACCAGGTATTGATGGCTACACCAGCTCACCTGAGGTTCAACAGGTGTTGGTGGCTACACCAGCTCACCTGAGGTTCAACAGGTGTTGGTGGCTACACCAGCTCACCTGAGGTTCACCAGGTATTGATGGCTACACCAGCTCACCTGAGGTTTACCAGGTGTTGATGACCAGCTCACATAGGGTTCTAACTATCAATACAGTAGTTACTATTACTGCAGTTGGCCAAGATGATAGTTTTCACTCTTAAATTTCTCAACAACAAAAATTTTCTTCTGAGATAGCCACTAAAATCTGTATTGTTGACGGTGATGAAGTATTTTATCTACATTTAGAATCGAGTTATTCAATCCATAGTATCATCACCTTCTCTATACTTCTATTTTTCTATTCTCATCTATTAATGATCCATTCTCGTCTCCATAGTCATCTTCTCCCCACCACCATCCTGTTCTCCCCACCACTATCCTGTTCTCCCCACCACTATCTGTTCTCACCCACACACTTTACGCTGTTCTTCTATCACATTAATCCAGTTATCACTCCCACTAATCCTGTTCATCCCACCACCATCCTATTCTCCCACACCATCCTGTTCATCCCCCACCATCCGTTCTCCCCACCACTATCCTGTTCTCCCCACCACTATCCTGTTCTCCCCACCACTATCCTGTTCTCCCCACCACTATCCTGTTCTCCCCACCACTATCCTGTTCTCTCCCCACCACCATCCTGTTCCTCCCCACCACCATCCTGTTCTCCCCACCACTATCCTGTTCTCCCCCACCATCCTGTTCTCCCCACCACCTATCCTGTTCATCCCACCACCATCCTGTTCTCCCCATTATCATCCTGTTCTCCCCACCACCATCCTGTTCTCCCCACCACCATCCTGTTCTCCCCACCACTATCCTGTTCTCCCCCATTGCTCCACCACTATCCTGTTTCTCCCCACCACTATCCTGTTCTCCCCACCACCATCCTGTTCCTCCCACCCACCGTCATCCATTCCCGTTCTCCCCACCACCATCCTGTTCTCCCCACCACCATCCTGTTCTCCCACCCTCCCCACCATCCTGTTCTCCCCACCACTATCCTGTTTCATCCCACCACCATCCTGTTCTCACCCCACCCACCCATCCTGTTCTCCCCACCACCTATCCTGTTCTCCCCACCACTCATCCTGTTCTCCCCACCACTATCCTGTTCTCCCCACCACCATCCTGTTCTCCCCACCACCATCCTGTTCCACTCACCCACCACCATCCTGTTCTCCCCACCACTATCCTGTTCTCCCCACCACCATCCTGTTCTCCCCATCACCTATCCTGTTCATCCCCACCACCATCCTGTTCTCCCCACCACTATCCTGTTCTCCCCACCACCATCCTGTTCTCCCCATCCACCATCCTGTTCATCCCACCACCATCCTGTTCTCCCCACCACTATCCTGTCTCTCCCACCACCATCCTGTTCTCCCCACCACCATCCTGTTCATCCCACCACCATCCTGTTCTCCCCACCACTATCCTGTTCTCCCCACCACCATCCTGTTCTCCCCACCACCATCCTGTTCTCCCCACCACTATCCTGTTCTCCCCACCACTATCCTGTTCTCCCCACCACTATCCTGTTCTCCCCACCACCATCCTGTTCTCCCCACCACCATCCTGTTCTCCCCACCACCATCCTGTTCTCCACATCTTCTCCCATCACATCCTGTTCTCCCACCACCATCTTTCTCCCACCACCATCCGTTCTCCCTTTCTCCGTTCTCCCCACCACAATCCTGTTCTCCCACCACCTCTTTCTCCCCACCACCATCCCGTTCTCCCCACCACCATCCTGTTCTCCCCACCACCATCCTGTTCTCCCCATCACCATTCTGTTCTCCCCACCACCATCCTGTTCTCCCCACCATCATCCTGTTCTCCCAAACACCCACCTGTTCTCCCAAACACCCTCCTGTTCTCCCAAGCACCATCCTGCTCTCCCCACCATAATCCTGTTATCCTCACCAAAATCCCGTTCTCCCCACCACCATCCTGTTCTCCCAACCACCATCCTGTTCTCCCCACCACCATCCAGTTCTCCCAACCACCATCCTGTTCTCCCAACCACCAACCTGTTCTCCCCACCACCATTCTGTTCTTCCCACCACCATCCTGTTCTCCCCACCACCATACTGTTCTTCCACCACCATCCTGTTCTCTCCACCACCATCCTGTTCTCTCCACCACAATCCTGTTCTTCCCACCACCATCCTGTTCTCCCCAGCACTATCCTGTTCTCCCAACCACCATCCTGTTCCCTGAACCACCATCCTGTTCTCCCCACCACCATCCTGTTCCCTGAACCACCATCCTGTTCTTCCCACCACCATCCTGTCCTCCCCACCACCATACAAGAACACTGGCACTCCCACAAGAGCTCTGTCGACCAGAGCTCTTCTCCTACCACCTCTTCTTCTCAGACTAGAGCTGTCATCTTACCACTTCTTCTCCTCCCACAAGAGCTCTCCTCTTCTCCCACAAGAACTCTCATCTTTCCCTCCAAGAGCTCCCCTCTTCTCCTCCAACAAGAGTTCCCCTCTTCTCCAACAAGAGCTCCCCTCTTCTCCTCCAACAAGAGCTCCCCTCTTCTCCTCCAACAAGAGCTCCCCTCTTCTCCTCCCACAAGAGTTCCCCTCTTCTCCTCCCACAAGAGTTCCCCTCTTCTCCTCCTACATGAGCTTTCCTCTTACCACCTCTTCTCCCAAAAGAGCTCTCCTCTCCTCCATCCACAAGAGCTGTTCTCTTATCACCTCTTCTCCTCTGACAAGAGCTCTCCTCTAACCACATTTCTTCTTCTCTTCCCACAAGTGCTCTCCTCTTCTCCAACAAGAGCTCTCCTCTTACTACCTATTCTCCTCCCACAAGAGCTCTCCTTTCCTCCTCCCACAAGAGCTCTCCGCTCCTCCTCTCCCCCTTAGGAGAGTCGTGGATGTAATCAGTACTGAAGTGATCAGTTGTGTCTCTCCAGTGAGTCAACATCAGTTAGGTTTCAACACAAGAACTCGGAAGAGGTGGTGCACGTCGTACGTCACGTGTGACACGTCGTACGTCACGTGTGACACGTCGAACTTCATGTGCTAAATGTCCATTCTTGGAGATTGAACTGGCTAGTGTAGCAGAGTCTAGAAAGCTACTGTGTAGTAGAGTCTAGCTGGCTACAGTGTAGCTAACGACAGTGTAGGAGAGTCCATCTGGCTACAGTATAGCATTTTGTAGCTATCTCTAGTGTAGCAGAGTCTAGCTAGCTACAGTGTAGCAGAGTCTAGCTGGCTAGAGTGTAGCAGGGTGTAACTGGTTACAATGTAGCAGGGTCTAGCTGGCAACATAATAGCAGGGTTTAGCTGGCTACATAATAGCAGGGTTTAGCTGGCTACAGTGTAGGAAGGTCTAGCTAGCTACAGTGCAGCAGGGTCTAAGTAGCTACAGTGTAGCAGGGTCTATCTAGCTACAGTACAGCAGGGTCTAAGTAGCTACAGTGTAGCAGAGTCTAGCTAGCTACAGTGCAGCAGGGTCTAAGTAGCTACAGTGTAGCAGGGTCTAAGTAGCTACAGTGCAGCAGGGTCTAAGTAGCTACAGTGTAGGAGGGTCTAAGTAGCTACAGTGTAGGAGGGTCTAAGTAGCTACAGTGTAGGAGGGTCTAGCTGGCTGGACTGGTTTTATTGTACTAAAGAACACAACAGTGAAGACGAAACATTTCAACGCAAAAGATACTCAACTATTGCTTCCTGCTCTCTGTGTGACAGTATTTGTTACAGCAATCAGAGGATTCATCCATGAAGATCACTTATGTAATTATCCAGCTCATCAGGTGTTCCTCCATTATTCATGTTATTCTTAGAGTCAAACTTCGGCCTTTTTCTCCAGCTTAGTAATTTTCATAGCCACTGTGGCATGCTACGTGTATGTTACATTTTTTTCGGTGTGTGACACACACCCATATAGGCTGCCTCCCCACCGGTGAACTAGGTGCTAATGGTTTAATGATGAGGGCCCCGTCGCTATACCAGTTCCCTGGTTTAATCAGCCAGTCATAAGGAAACCTGCCAAAACTGTGAAGCGACTTGGAGAGCTCGTGAAGCAGCTTTGGCAGAGATGCCTTTACTGCTGGTTGCTATGGCTCTCACTGTGTCTTGTGCTTGCATTTTTGCTCTCATTATACATAACCATAAATATTGTGCATAGAATATATGCAATGTAAATACAGCTTATTTAGTGCAGGAAGTACAGTCATAAATAACAAAAAAGGCACCTAAGCACAGTGGCATGTACATTCACTACATTTCCTATCATGCTTCCTCTGTCAAGAAAAGTGTTCTTTTCTCCCTGTGATCCTCAGTTCCTTCCAGCAGAAATTTCCACTCTTCATAATTCGTTCTCCCGTCTTGGCTACCCTTCCCATATCATAGACTCTGCCTTCTCACGTGCTAAACGTAATTTCTTCTCTCCCAAACTATCTACTCCTGGGAACTCTTCTGTCCTCTGCCTTCCCTACATTTCTAGTCTTTCTAATCTCAACAATTCTCTCCATCCCTTAGACATCAAACTTACTTTCCGTCAGACTAACACTCTTCGCGCTAATCTCGTTCATACCTCTTCTCCCTCTACAGATGTTCCTTGTGTCTATTCTATTTCTTGCTCCTCCTGTCCTCTTCAATACTTTGGAGAAACTGGTCGATCTCTTTCTGACAGAGTTAGTGAGCACAAAAATAGTGTTAGGTTTGTCGACACTAACAATGCTCTGTTCTGTCACGTCAGAGATCACAGCCACCCTATTGACTGGTCTTCTGCTAAAACTGTCTTCCCTACTTCCAATTTTAACAGTCGCCGTCTGGTTGAATCCTCCCTAATACACAACTTTCCTTTTATGAACCTTAGCCCTGGCTTCGTCTCTGTAGATACCTTCCTCTCCCACTACATTGTAAAATGTTCCAAACTTCACAACACTCGTGACTTAACCTGATTTCTCCTTTTTCTTCTTCTCCCTCTTCCGCTTTCCTCTTTCCTTTTTTCTCCTCTGCGTTGTCTTTCTTTCTTCTGCCTTGTGTTTCTGTTCCTTTATTATTTATTTATTATTCCCCTCCACCTCTGTGTACTTGCTCTCCCTCTGTGGGCACCTAGCTCCCTTGTGGGCACCTAGCTCCCTTGTGGGCACCTAGCTCCCTTGTGGGAACCTAGCTCCTTTATGGGCACCTAGCTCCCTTGTGGGCACCTAGCTCCCTTGTGGGCACCTAGCTCCCTTGCCTCCGCCACTACTACTGCCACTACTACCACTACTACCACCACCACGACTACTACTACTACTACTACTACTACTACTACTACTACTACTCTTTGGTACCATTTTGCTAATTTCTAATTTGTTTTCGTGTTAGAACAAGATGTGCAGGCCAATAGTCTACACCTGTGCTAGTTGTATGGGAGCCTGTCTGGTAGTTTGTGTCTCTACATTGTCCCTACACTCTTGGTTTCAATATTGCATTGCAATCTGCAAGTTGTTCTGTGCTATTGCTTTGTGTTGCGTTGAGCGTATTGCAGTCAGCTTTTGTTATAGTGGGTTATGCCACTGACACGTGTAAGGCGATTGGTGACTGAATATACAGTGCAAAACTTGCCCAGACTATCTCTACAGCACTGCTGGCGAATTGCTCGTTTTATTTATGTAGAGTATTAATGAATTCTTACTACTGCACAGCTTGGTGAATGTGTATGTAACAAAATAAGGGGGACTCTAGTAACATGACGTACAAAACTGAAAAGGCAAACTCCTGAGTAACCGAACCAACAGCCATTTGGGGAAACGGGAGGCGAGTCGGGATTGTCTCGAGGGGAATGAGCTTCGTTAGTGCTCGAGTTTGCTAAACTCAATCTTGAGACGGCCAGAGAGGAGCGTGCATTTCCTAAGGAGGAGTTTGACAAAGAGAAGTCAATTTTAGCGTACTGTGGTTGACATTTTCAGTGTTCTAGAGAAACCTATGTCGCTAGTTTTTCGAGCCTTCTGAAAATCAGGCTGGAACTTTGTGATGGTCATTTGAGCATTACCTGGTTACCTGGAGGTTATTCCGGGGATCAACGCCCCCGCGGCCCGGTCCATGACCAGGCCTCCCGATGGATCAGGGCCTGATCAACTAGGCTGTTACTGCTGGCCGCACGCAGTCCAACGTACGAGCCACAGCCCGGCTGATCCGGCACTGACTTTAGGTATCTGTCCAGCTCTCTCTTGAAGGCAGCCAGGGGTTTATTGGCCATTCCCCTAATGCTTGATGGGAGGCTGTTGAACAGTCTTGGGCCCCGGACACTTATGGTGCTTTCCCTTAGTGTACCCAGTCTTTTACTTTCGTAGGGAGTGATTTCTGTGTGCAGATTTAGGACCATTCCTTCCAAGATTTTCCAAGTGTAGATTATGATATATCTCTCCCTCCTGCGTTCCAACGAGTACAAGTCAAGTGCTTCCAAGCATTCCCAGTAGTTAAGGCGCTTGACAGAACTTATACGTGCAGTAAAGGATCTCTGTACACTCTCTAGATCTGCGATTTCACCTGCTTTGAATGGAGATGTTAATGTACAGCATTATTCCGGCCTAGAGAGAAAAATGATTTGAAAGGATCACAGGGTTTGGATCTCTCGTTTGAACGTTCCATTTCCATCCTTTTCATTTTTTTTGCACGTCGATCGTGGCACTGTTGTATCCTTGAAAGTGAGATCCTCAACTTTATACCCCAGGTCTCTTCATTTTTTTTCCCGTCAATTTATCCAAGTCTGTAGTTACTCTGTTCTAGTTTTTATCCCCCTTTTCCAAACGGGTAGTTGGATTTTCCTCTTTGAACATCATATTGTTTCCCCGGCCCCTGGAAAACTTTGTTTATACTTCTTGGAGTTTAACCGCCCTCAGCAGATGACAGCCTCTGCGATCCGCAAAGGTGATACGGTGCTGTTTATCTCTGTCTTGTCTGATAGAGGAAAAGGAATAAGAGGGGGGGCGAACTGTGCCTTGGGAAAACGAGCTCTTCACTATGGCACCTCCGATTTAACTCTTGACCATTTCTCTTTGTGTTTTTGATTTGTTAGGAAGTTGAAAATCCGTCTTCCCCCCTTTCCCAGTTTTCCTTTTTCACGTTTTTTGGGCTTTTACGGGCCAAGATCGCATTTGTCAAATGCTTTGCAAAGCCTGTGTACTATTTACATCTGCATTCCATATTTCTTCCAAGCATCCAAGGCCATACATCATAGTGGATCGTGGCGGGATAGTTTTGAGAGGCAGAGACTGTACCTCCCCATGAAACCGCATGTTCTGCCCTTGGATAATGTGTCAGATTTTACAGGAATCCGAAGTGTGATTTTGAAGACAGTCTGCTTCTCTCAGCACTCTTTCAAAGATTTTTATATAGTGGAGACGTCAGAGCTAATGTCTATAGTTACATATGCTAATGCTTAGTGCTGCCAACTTTATGGGGGTGGAGGGCTATATCAGTGTTTTAAGTGATGTAGGAATTTCACACAAGTCTCAAGCCCCTCCTCCATAGTGTACTTAGGGCACGCGAGAGGGTTATCTTGCAATTCTTAATGAAAACAGAGTTCCACGAGTTCGGGCCCGGGGACTAAGTGCATGGGACATGTCTGCAATGGCTTTTTCGAAATCTATCGGATTAGGGTAATTTCGGAAATCTGGCATACATTAATGGATCTTATTGAGACTCATTCATGAAGAAATCATTGGTCGTCGAACCTCAATACCGATTATTTGGTTCACTCAAAAACGGGGATTATCAATATTTTCACTTCTAATTCCCTTGATGTCATCTGTGTAAGTCCCATCCTGTCTGAGTAAGGGCCAATACAAGATGTGGTATGTTGCCTCGTATGTTGGCATATGAAAATAAAAAAGTTTTATTTAATTTCTTTCAATTTCACAATAGCGATTTTAACTCCTCCTGTCTCTTCCTGGTTCCTGTTAAGAGTCAATTAGACTTAAGTTCTAAGTTTTTCCACTTCCCTGTCAGCGCCTTCCAATCGTGTATAGGGTCAGAGATTCTAGTAAACACTCCTGAGGAGCTCAGTGACTGCCTCGTCTGAACTCTGTAAGGGAGCGTCTTTCATCTCCTCCATTTAACTCCTTGTTACATTCATCATTTCTTTAGGCTAATTATGCCAAGAACATGCTTCGGCTGCCAAGAATTTGTATCCTTCAAGGCACTGGTTTGGATCCAAGTCATTTAAGACATCTTACCCAACATGTTTTCGTTTTAAGGGACATGGTTTCTACTGGTATTGCCCAGTTGATGTTCTTGAGTAGTTGAAGTTGTATTTTGTGAAGACAACCATCAGCAGGAACATGCATTCTGCATGATCAGGCGACCCCTATGCAATGTACTCTGGGACATCATTAAACGTAGTGATCGAAATAGTTGTTTTGAGATCATTATTATGTCACTTAATCAGGTCCACAATGTAATTGTACAAGATCTAATGTCAAGTGGTGTTTTCTCGGACTTGTAGGCTACTACACAATCGCTGGCTTAAGGTATGTTATTAAATCGCAGAGACTAGTAGCTCATGTAGAGTGGGACCTTTCATCATCGCTACCTCCGGGATTGTTGTCAGACTAAACATATTTGATACAATCACTTCCGTTTTGTATGCCTAGGTTGAAATCACCAAGCAGGTAAGATGTTTTGGGGATGCGGAGCCGGAAGGTTTTCCAAAACAGTAATCAATTATCAGTAGCTGTTCCTTCTGAACTGATTGTGAGGTTGCATCTGTATGGCTTATATACAACCAAATGTGACAGGGTTTTTTGTACTCCTGATCTATATTGATAGAACTTCAACTACGTTATTTGTTGGTCAGCAACTCCGTGTCAGATGAGGACTCTTGACTTACAGGCCAACCCCCCGCCCTTGTATTTGCCTGTTCTATCTGTCCACACTAAAAAAGGTTGTAACCACTTACCAAATTACACTGTCAAAGTCGCATCTTTCTTCGTGTGGCGAGTCTCTTAGAAGCGCTGCAAACTTGCAATAAACTTCTCTAGAAGGTCGACAGATTAAAGAGTATTGGTTGTTGTGGATGGGCTTAAGGCTGATCCTCTTATATATGATAGAGCAAATGGAATTAAAGGCTGAGGTTGTTGTGTATTCTTATTTGTGGGGGGATTTTGTTATTGGCATCATGTAGTTGTAATTCTGAGGGGCCAATGGGTATGGCCACTGGCTGCGCGTCCAGTCCAACAAGGCATCCAAGGTGGTGTACTATTTTTGTTATTTCCTTCCATTTTCTTTTCCGTTTCCTGCCACTAAAAATCACCTCTAATGGGCGAAGTTGGGTTTGTCGTAGCTACTATTGTTTGTCTTGTGGGGATCTATGCCTCCTGGTCCCCTTTTAGATGGAATGCTGGGCAAAGTATGTTGTTAACACAGCTTCTGAGGACCGAGGAGTGGACACAATTTTGGGTGAAAAAAAGTACAGAAGAAGAAACCACACACTCCTTTAGACAGAGGTCGCTACAATTTTTTGGATGCTCAAAGTTGCATGACCCCATTTTTTTTTCCTGCTATCCATGCTTACAAATGCCCGCAAGCATAATATTTGCACAAATTCACCTTGGTGAGAGTGTTTTGGAGGTTGTTTTCAAATTCTGCAGGTTCTGGGACTGCACTATAATCCGTCAGTAATCCAAGCCAGGGCCACCCCGTTCCTGGATTCCATCTACTTTCCCTCAGTATGGAAGAAGGATACTCCCTACACCAACATCTGTACTGTGGGCCACGGTCTTGTGCAATGATGGTTGTATAATTATACGGTTTTAGTGGTGGTTGTAACGGCAAGCTTAGGTCGGGATCCCTAGTAGAGTCCTGAGGGGTTGGCACTATAAGGCCCTGTGTGCTGGGACGAGTCAGCACTGGTGGCTGTGGGGCTGGAGCCTGGGCCAGCGGCTGGGGTCCTGGGCCACACCAGCACTGTGTCGTATTAGTGCTATTACTGGGGAGCGCAGGCAGCACCAGCACTCTTGTTATTAGTGCTATGACTGGTGGGAGGGCCTGGTTTAGCACAATGTGGGTGACTAGATAAGATTCGAGTCATTTCTGATGTGGTATGGACATTCTGCATTTTTGATACACTAACTCTTGCTCCCATGTTTTTATATTTTTGGTAGACTATCCAAGAGGGTCATCCTGTTTTCGCTTTGATTATTTTATCATTTATTACACTCCTTAGTCAACCTTTCTGATACCTGCCCAAAGTTCTACATCATTATGCACAACCAGACGCATCTTCTGTTCAGGTCCATTTTTGAGGCTGGTAGTTTAGGTCTAGTACATGAGAATGGTGTTTGGAAGAGCATAGATTGCATGTGATTCTGGATGTTCACTTCCAAGGATTTTTTTACATGTCTCCCAGATATGCTGTGGTCTGACTTCCCTGTCGTATCCTAAAACTACACTCTTGTTATTCCACGAAGAAAACTATTATTTCCACTTGTACTTTTACTCTTGCTTGTGCTCAGTAATATGTCAATATGTAATTATACGAACCAGTATTTGCAGTAAGATGTGGTGTGTAGGTGGGTGGTGGTGTAGGGGTGGGTGGTGGTTGAAGGGTGGTTGGTGGTGTAGGGTGAGTTGGTTTGTTGGTAGAGAGAGACGTTGGGTTGTGTGTTGTAGGGTGGGTGTTGGTGGTAGGGTGGTGGTGGTGTAGGGTTGGGTAGTGTGTGAGGGTGGAGGTGGTGTAGGGTGTGTGGAGGATTGTAGGGAGGGTTGTGGTGTAGGGTGGTGGGTGGTGTGGGGTGGTGGTGGTGTAGGGTGGTGAGGTGGTGTAGGGGTGGGTGGTGGGTGTATGGGTTTGTGGTGGGGTGAAGGGTGGGTGGTAGGTGTAGGGTGGGTGGTGGGGTGTAGGGAGGGTGGTGGTGTAGGTTGGTGGCGGGTGGTGGTGGTGTGGTGAGAGCCGGGCATGGAACTTACTCCACACTGCCACACTTCACTATTAATTTTATTATTATTATTATTATAATTATTATTATTATTAATTATCATATTATTATTACATTTAAATTCCCTTTTATGTAGTGCTGTACAAGTTTATCTCAAGGATATACACTTGTATTCATTCAAAATCACTATTTCACTGCGCTATACAGGGATCCCATTGTTTTATTATTTTCACAGCCCCTAGGCCTACCGCTACTATTCCCCTACACTTCTATGGGTGAAGTAAGAAAATTTAATTTCCTTTTTAGTAGAGGTCACGGTTGTATGCCGAATTTATGTATGCAGTGATTTTCCCAGCAGCCACAATGCTACCACCACTCGTTATTGTCCTCTCTTTTGACTATAGTAAATACTCCCATCCGGTTATTAACACTTCACTGGACCTCTGGCAATGTTTCGGCTAGTGTCCAAAGTACGCTTGTAAGATTCCCCATATCAACACGTAATAAATGTAACGCTATACTGGGGGAGTAATTAAGATTACTCTTATCTACAATTTAGTATCCACTATGTCACTGCACACATCTTGTCACTCACTTATAATTTTAATTAAAACTAGATCAATATTTGTTTAATTCCACTTGTGTATCGACAACCGGCAATAAATTCACTAGTGCGTCATGAGTATTTCCCACAAGTAACCGTACCAGCCACCGGTAAAACACCTCCATGTGGACACAATAATCCATAATTTCCTGTTTAGTGTTCACTGATATTCCTTTTTTGTTTGGGCAGCACTTGTGCATGCAACATTATACGGCAAAGTATAGGAGTTTGCAGTTGTTTTGGAATGCAAGTTCAGTAATTATGTGTGAAAGCAGCTGCACTCGGCGCATGTCAGTATTCATTCCACCAAATACAAATCACGAATATGTTTAAAAATGAGAGATGTTGGCGTTGACAGTGAGAAGTCCAATGTGGACTTATTAACTGCTAAACCTACAAAACTCTCTCCCACACACTACTCCTGAAAAACAGAAGCTACATCAGCAGGAAGTTGTATTTCTGTTAGAACATGGATTAGTGAATGAATCGTCCAGCAAGTGAGCTTCACCGTGGGCGAACGGAATCATTTTTTTATTTTCTTTGGTCCAATTTACAATGAAATTTATATACAGTGCTTTAAGCAGCAATTGAACCTATACACTAAGATAGAGTGACTTTTTGCCTAAAAGTTAGAAAAAATAAATATAGTGCAAAATTCTATAGGAAAAAAAAACTCCCTTTTTTACTAAATTGGGAAGATGTACAATGCTCTAATTGACATCAGATGAAAGATAAGGGATCGATAATCGTGAACTCTATGACGTTTGAGCGAAAATGTCAATAGATTGCAAAACAAAAACGTTGAAATTTATTATTATTTTTTTTAAGGATTTTTTTGGGAAGAAAAAATCAATAAAAACATTGCGGTATAAAATATTGCAAATCATCAATGAGTGTTATTAGAACCATCATTACTCAATAACGTGTGCAAAAATCATGACTCTTCTCTCAATATTTTTCGCAAAAATTGGAAAATAATGTCAATAACTTATTCCTGAGTTATACATAGTTTTCAGTAAAACTCTATGGTCATGACACGCCACATTTGAGTATGTTGCACACCTCATAAGAAAGAAGGAACACTGCAACAGGCCTACTGACCCATGCGGAGCAGGTCCATGTCTCCCCCCGGATTAGACCAATGACCCAACCATCTGGTCATCCCCACTCAAGATGGATTTACTGTACCAGACCCAGCAGCACAAGCTAGTCAGGTCCAACTCACACCCACCCACACCCACTCATGATTTACCCAACATATTTTAAAACAAACACAACTTTTTTGCCCCCAATAACGGTACTCCGGGAGTTTGTTCCACTCATCCACAACTCTATTACCAAACCAGTGCTTTCCTACATCCTTCCTGAATCTGAATTTTTCCAACTCGAAACCATTGCTGCGAGTCCTGTCTTGGCTGGAAATTTCAGCACACTATTTACATCCCTTTTTTATTCCTGTTTTCCATGTATACACCTCAATCATATCCCCCCTAAATTTTTACGCCTTTCTAGAGATGCAGATTCAGGGAAGATTTCTGATACTTGGATCATCTTCGTCATCCTCCTCTGTACGATGTTGACAGCCCATTAGGACTGAGCTGTTGAGATGTTGCAATGCAGTGTATTTAGAAAAGAAACAATCATAAAAATCGTAATTTTAAAAAAAAAAAACACTAATTGCCATCATGTCTTTTTTATGAGAGGAAAGATATAAAAAAAATTTTATTTTTGGAAAAATAACTTAGAAATAAAATAGAAACAGGCTGATTACATCAACAAGTTACCAAAATTCTGCACTATGTTTTTAATAAAAAAACATTTTTTCCATAATTTTTAAATTTTCCTTTTTTAAGATTAAGAGCATTAAGAGGGAGGAAATTTCTGCACTCGTAATTCTCAAAGGTCACTGTCAATATACTGTGACCCCATTCGGAACATGGAACTCTCCTGCTACATCCAGAAATTTATCCATCAGGCTACTGAAAGACTTGAAGACATAACAGCTTACTAGACGACATAGTTTTAGTTTCTGGTAGGTGGGATCAACATGTGCCCCATGTTGAATTCCTCAGTGAGAGGTTTAGAATGTATCAACTCATTATAAACCTGAGTAAATCTTTTGGCCGATCTACTGTTACTTTCTTAGGTCAAGAAGTAGTCTACACCTGTGTTGTTCAAACCAGTCACCATGTGGGAGCATTTAGATTTCAGTAGTGGAAATTGATTTGTGATAAGTGACGGACTCCACTGTGGCCAAGCTTGCTTGTGCAGGTGAAGTATTACAGAAAAAAGATTGCCCATTAGGAGAATGTGCACAAAAAAGAGTGCAAGAAAATGATATTAACATTTCGTGTGTTGCTGTTACATACACAGTTACTGGCGGGAAGTCATGTCTCTAGACAAGGAACGTTCCAGGCAAATGAAGGAAAAGGTAGACATAAAAGTTTTTTTTTTTTTTTTTACCCCCATTTTCCTACATCAAGATATTTACAGTATGTACAAAGTTGATATTTTCAGCAGAATAATAAAGAGTAAGACTGCAAAAGAGCCACTCACCACAGTTGATTTTACACCTCAAGATAGACCAGTGATTTGTATAAGACCAGGGGATAGTGAGCATCGTCACCAGCCAGGAGAGAAAGCATAACTTTAGATTGGCTGGGGACCAGCTTTCACCCAACTGATAAGTTCTATAATTTAACAGTGTTTCAGATCAGCAGTGCCTCCTAAATAAACTGCTCTGATCTAACTGCCAGTTTGAGAGGTCGAGGGGGGCCATAGGAGTTTGCTACTGTAGCAGGGTCAGTGTAGTTAAATATCTGGCTGGCTATAGCATAGTAAAATCGAGTTGTACAAGATTTTGGTGGTGAAAATGTTGTCAAAATTTCTTATAATGTAAATATTCTTTTTGAAGTAAAGTAATTTAAAACTTTATATGAAGGGGTAAAGATTAAGTGATCATTGCATTATCTTTGAAGAGGTAGTAATTTCTAGGTGGTCAGCCACTCAGCCTGGAGAAGAGTTCAGCTCCATAGCCTTAATTATACTCAAAAAGACATTCATATTGTATATAATCATGAATAATCATACAGGTTGTGCCGTTTGGAAAGATAAATTATTCACATAACACATTGTCAGTATGATAAATTATATACACCTAACCGACCGATGACTTATGCACATTGCATCGTTTAAACATGAGAATTTGAAATCATTGTTTCCTTCGATGCGATAATTTATATACACTGCAGAGTTTCTTGACAAGAAGCAAAATAATTGCGAGAGTAGATGGTAAACAATGAAGATACTTGGGTATCTTTATTCAGGAAATGTTTCGCCAGCCAGTGGCTTCTTCAGTCCAATACAGAGATGAACGGCAGAAGATGAGGAGAATGAGGTAATCAGTTCCTTAGCCTGATGTCGACTACTTACCTCAAACTCCTGATCGTCCACCATTCTTCTCTGTACTGGAGTGTAGAAACCACTGATTTTCTCAATAAAGGTTCCCAAATGTTGCAAGTGTCTCAATCTTCAGTAGTACATTTATATACCAGTGATAAGGCAGTTTTGAGGTAGACTTCTCGAAGAATTAAGAGAGTGTAAGGAGGAGTCAAAAGTGAGGCACATTGCACACACCTGACTCCTAACTCCACACTGCCTTTTCTCACTATGAGACTGCTCTCCCACCCCTGGTTTAGAGCAAATTATATTACTTACTTGCTAGATAAGTGCTGCAAATAAATTGCAGTTTCATTCGTTGACAACTGGAATCTATTCTTTCTAATGACACGATGCAAGGGGCGAGATGTATTTATCTACGGCTGGGCTAGTAGCTTTACCTAGTCCAACTGAGGATTCTGCAGCTTTAATCTGAGAAACATTAGACGTGGGTGCACTATATGTTGGTGAGATAAGAAGGTATTGTGAGACAGTCGATTTTAGTCATAACAGATATCAGGGGAGTAAAGTGAAACATTCAGTTAATATGTAGCAAAACTTTTCTAGACAAATATTGTTTACAAAAACACTCGAAAAAGAAAATAAAAAAAATATTGGATGAACAGAAATAAACAGAGGGAAGATATATATTTTTTTTTAACAATTGTTATAGAAATAGTAATAGTGATTGAAGCATGATTAATTAGTTGAGCTCAATTGCATGAACAAAAAAGTTGGTATTATTGCAATAACAGAAACATGACCTAATTTCAGGATTCGGCAAGAACCACATACAAGGATTATATTTTTCCCCCAAAAAAGGAGAGGTGTGATGGCATTACATCCTTGCAAAAATCTTTATACTACTCCTCTGAAAAAAATATAACTGAAGGAATAGTTACTGATTCTCACAAGATAAATATCTAGGACATGAAAAGCTGTTATTAAACATATTACATCGCGTTCAGATCTCAGACAGGTTAAGGAGAGCTCTACCAGAAAAGATCACTAGAGCTTTATACAGTAAAATGCAAAATTTAAATTTCATCCTGACTGACCAATCAATTGACTGGCAGAATGTAAGCTCTAGCAACATACTGGAAGTTGACGACGATTGATTTTTAGATTATTTTGTGGCAGAACTAATTAGGTGAAACAATCCACAAAAAAACCCACATTAATGTGAATAACTTTATAGCGATGTTTCGGTCCGACCAGAAGCAGTGTCAAGTTTTAATTGGTGTGAGTAAAGGAATAAAAACAATAAAATATAGGACAGCGGAAGAAGGGAGTGGTGGAGGTCGTAGTAATAGTAGTAGTAACAGCAATAGTAGTAGTAGTACTAGCTGTAGCAGTAGTTCGTACATAGTAGTAGTAGTAGCAGTAATAGAAATAGTAGTAGTGGTGGTGGCGGCGTAGTAGTAGTAGTAGTAGTAGCAGTAGTAGTAGTTAGCAGTAGCATTGGTGGTAGTTGTAGTAGTAGCAGCCATATTAGTAGTACTTGTAGTAGTAAAAATAGTAGGTAGTTGTAGTTGTAGCATTAATCGTAATATTATAGTGAGAGCACACCCTGCTTGACCTGGACTTAGCAAATAAAGTGATCCTTGCAAATCATTTAGTGCCCATCAAAAGTGACCTTAAATTGACAAGTTCTAAGAGAAGACGCAGTGATCAGTGTATCAGAAGAGAACCAGAATGATCAAAGAAATGGGGAAGGGAGGTTAGGGTAATCTAAGCCTTAATTTTGCCACGGGAAACGAAAACAAATCCCAAATCTTTCTCTTAAGTCCCAGGCCCCTCAAGCGAGATTCCTTGACGCTTGGGGAGGAGCTCTTGATCTAGGGAATTGAATCTGTGCTTCGGTTCCCTGAATTGAACCTGAATACCTTTCACCCCTCCCCCACATATGCTGTATAATCCTACGGGTTTTCCGCTCCTCCATGATTATAATAATTAAATTACAGGACGAAGATCGGGAAAAATATGAGTGCAGATAATCCTCTTGACTCATAGACAATCGATCAGCTGGTTTCTGTCTCTATTGTTCTAATTTTTTTAAAACTCATTTCTACTTTTATTCTGATATTTTTTAAGCTTCTAATTGAAAAATCAAAATAATGTTCGACAATTTTTTTTATTTAATACATGTTTAGCTAATTCATAATTATTGTCATGCTCCTGGAGGCCTATGTGAGAGTGAATCCTCAAAATTGTCATGCTCCTGGAGGCCTATGTGAGAGTGAATCCTCAAAATTGTCATGCTCCTGGAGGCCTATGTGAGAGGAATCCTCAAAATTGTCATGCTCCTGGAGGCCTATGTGAGAGTGAATCCTCACAATTGTCATGCTCCTGGAGGCCTATGTGAGAGTGAATCCTCAAAATTGTCATGCTCCTGGAGGCCTATGTGAGAGTGAATCCTCAAAATTGTCATGCTCCTGGAGGCCTATGTGAGAGTGAATCCTCAAAATTGTCATACTCCTGGAGGCCTATGTGAGAGTGAATCCTCAAAATTGTCATGCTCCTGGAGGCTATGTTGAGAGTGAATCCTCAAAATTGTCATACTCCTAAATGCCTATGTGAGAGGGGAATCCTAAAAATTTGGTCTTTGCCCCTGGGAGGCCTATTTTGAGGGGAAAATTTCCTCAAAATTGTCTACTCCTGGAGGCCTATTTTGAGAGTGAATCCTCAAAATTGTCATCTCCGGGGGGCCTATGTGAAGTAAACCCTTTCAAAACTGTCAAACTCCGGGGGGTTTATGAGAGAGGGGGTCCTCAAAAATTTAAGGGGAACCCCTTTCTCAAATTTAATTTTGGTTTTTTTGTCATACTAAACTGTAATAAACATTGAAAAAGAATCAGGGAACGGATGGGGTTTGGGAAAACCCCAAAGGCCGTGGCCCCCTAAACTAAGGGGCCAGTGCTTTTCAAGCCCCATTTCGGTCCCGGGAACTTGGGATATCTGGCGTAGTTTTAAAATACATGCATGCAAAACATTCAGCCCTCACGCTTTTTAAACACCCAAATCGGAAAGGGAGTCATTTACAATTAAACAGCGTAAGGGGGAAAATTTCCACATACCTGAGCCCAAAAATTTAGGGGCAGACAGTGTTTCTGTAAGGGGGAAAAACCTGAAAAAGCAGTTCAATTTTTTTTCCCTGTGCTATGGGAAACAATCAAGCAAATTTACGAAAAACGCATTTCCCCTCCTTTTGGTACACCCTATTTAAACTGTCAAATTTATACAATTTTAAAGGGCTAGACACAAAATTTTAAAAAAACTTGCAGTTAAAATTAGATAAACGGTTCGGTTTCTCTCTGGGGAAAAAACCGTGAGCATGCCCCCCCTCTCTCACTCCCTATATAATTTTCCCTCCCATTTTTTGGGAACAGTAAAAAAAAATAGCTTTTTCCGATGCTACCCATTTGGCACGAATACACATCCCATTACGCCCAGTGACAATTATAACAAAACCACGGAACAACCCAGTGAAATATAAACACCCCCCAAAAATTGGGGGGTTTGGGGGAAGGTTTAATACAAAAAATTACTCCCTTTTTGAAACTAAAATTTAAACCCCCAGAACTCCCCAAGGGGCGCGGTTACACCCCAACAGTACGCACAGTGCACTATATACACACCACAGTACTACCCAGTGCACTATATACACACCACAGTACTGAACAGTGCGCTATATACACACCACAGTACTGCCCAGTGCACTATATACACGCCACAGTTGTGTCCATTGAACTAAATACACACCACTGTACTGCCTAGTGCAATATATACTCACCATGTTACTGCCCAGTGTACTACACACACCACAGTACTGTTCAGCGCACTATATACACACCACAGTACTTCCCAGTGCATTATATACACACCACAGTACTTCCGAGTGCACTATATACACACCTCAGTACTGCCCAGGGCACTATATACACACCTCAGTACTGCCCAGTACACTATATACACACCTCGGTACTGCCCAATGCACTATATACACACCACAGTATTGCCCAGTGCACTATGTATACACCACAGTACTGCCCAGCGCACTATGTACACACACCACATAACTGCTCAGTGCACTGTATACACACCAAAGTACTTCCCAGTGCACTATATACACACCACAGTGCTGCCCAGCGCACTATTTGCTCACCACAGTGCAGCCCAGTGCACTTTATACACAGCACAGTACTGCCCAGTGCACTATATACACACCTCAGTACTTCTCAGTGCACTATATACACACCACAGTACTTCCTAGTGCACTATATACACACCACAGTACTGCCCAGTGCACTATATACACACCAAAGTACTTCCAAGTGCACTATATACACACCACAGTACTGCCCAGTGCACTATATACACACCTCAGTACTTCTCAGTGCACTATATACACACCACAGTACTACCCAGTGCACTATGTACACACCATAGTACTGTCCAGTGCACTATATACGCACCACAGTACTGCCCAGTGCACTATATGCACACCTCAGTACTTCCCAGTGCACTATATACACACCACAGTACTGCCCAGCGCACTACGTACACACCATAGTACTGTCCAGTGCACTTTATAAGCACCACAGTACTGCCCAGTGCACTATATACACACCACAGTACTTCCTAGTGCACTGTATACATAAACACCGCAGTACTACCCAGTGCACTATATACACACCACAGTACTTCCCAGTGCACTATATGCACACCACAGTACTGCCCAGTGCACTATGTACACACCATAGTACTTCCCAGTGCACTATATACACACTACAGTACTTCCCAGTGCACTATATACACACCACAGTACTTCCCAGTGCACTATATGCACACCACAGTACTTCCCAGTGCACTATATACACACACACCACAGTACTTCCAAGTGCATTATTGTTGCAACCCCTGAATTGGTTGCAATGATTATTATGTATATATATAATGTATATTACCTTTTCATATAATTTTATATTGCTTATATTTGCGATAATAGCTAAATCGTAAATGTATTGCTTTATATTATTATTTGACTGTTATGTTGTTAGGTAGGATGTAACATATTATGTGCTCAGTTCAAGTCTTGATTGTCTAACTACTGTAATTATCGCTTGTGGCTCGTTAGACTGCCGGCTTCTGTTTCTGAGCTGCAGCTGTCCACGGAGCTATCACGTGATCGAAAGGGGGGGTGGTGTCCTCACCTCGCCTGAAGTATTCAGTCTGGTCTAGACTCTCTTGGTGGTTGGACAGATTGTCTGTCTCATTATTCATGTTAGTTCTGTAGAACTCTGTTCACAGAACATTGTATAGACTTAGTGATTTTCGACGTTGTACTGAGGTTGTGTGTCGCATAGACGCTCTGAGCAGCTCAGGTCCTGAGCTGTAGCTTCTGATCTAACTTGTACTGGTATCTGTGTATTAGTACAGTCTGGGATTTTCTTATGCTGAACTTAGATTCAGTAGTATGGGAGTTTTGTGACTTTTGTGGAGGATCTGCAGATGGTCCCTACTTAGTGTCATTATATTATCTCCTTGTTCCTGATTCTGTGTCGCAGTTGTTTGTTATATTGCTATTGGGCTTAGCATTCTTTTTATTGTTCAAGCAGATTGTTCTGATTACCAGTTGGTCAAGAAGTTAGTTTACTTGAGGACTTTGTCAGTCACTTGTTTAAGTCTAGTCGAGTCGTGAGACATAGCGAACTACTTAGAGCACTTACACACATACACAAACTTACTTGTACATGTTTATAATATCTTATTAAATGTTAAAGTTCCAGACGGTACTTAAGAATTATAAATGTGATATGTGCTTTCAGCACAACAATACTGTAAACGAGAGAAGTGATTATTATTATTTTGATTATTATTAATTTAATTTACTTTGATATACCTCTAGACAATACTCAATAAATTTATTAAATTTTATTTTCTCTAGTTAGTAGCCTACCAGTTGTAATCCTGAAGCACTATTGAATCATACTGAATTCTAATGGATAATTGGACAAGGATACTGACTAATTGTTACGAAAACCCAGTAACAGGCTGGATGCTAGAAGGGCAGTCCTTTCTAGTATTCACTGGAGATCTCTAAGCTTTTAGAATCGCGTTTTTTGTAACAATTATGTACACACCACAGTACAGCCCAGTGCAACATATACACACCACAGTACTGTCCAATGCACTATATACACACCACGGTACTACCCAGTGCACTATATGCACACCACAGTACTGCCCAGTGCACTTTGTACACACCATAGTGCTTCCCATTGCACTATGTACACACCACTGTACTGTCCAGTGCACTCTATACTCACCACAATACTGCCCAGTGCACTATATACACACCATGGTACTGCCCAGTGCTTTATATACTCACCACAGTACTACCCGTTGACCTATATACACACCACAGTACTGCCCAGTGCACTATATACACACCACAGTATTGCCCAGTGCATTATATACACACCACAGTACTTCCCAGTGCACTATATGCACACTACAGTACTTTCCAGTGCACTATATACACACCAAAGTACTTCCCATTGCACTATATACACACCAAAGTACTGCCCAGTGCACTATATACACACCTCAGTACTTCTCAGTGCACTATGTACACACCACAGTACTACCCAGTGCACTATATACACACCACAGTACTTCCCAGTGCACTATATACACACACAGTACTTCCCAGTGCACTATATACACACCACTTTATTGCCCAGTGCACTATATACACACCGCAGTACTGCCCAGTGCACTATATACACACACCAAAGTACTGCCTAGTGCACTATATACACACCACAGTACTGCCCAGTGCACTATATACACACCAAAGTACTGCCCAGTGCTCTATATACGTACCACTGTACTGCCCAGTGCAATATATACACACCAAAGTACTGCCCAGTGCACTATATACACACCACAGTACTGCCCAGTGCACTATATACACACCACTTTATTGCCCAGTGCACTATATACACACCACAGTACTGCCCAGTGCACTATATACACACCAAAGTATTGCCCAGTGCACTATATACACACCAAAGTATTGCCCAGTGCACTATATACACACCACAGTACTGCCCAGTGCACTATATACACACCACTTTATTGCCCAGTGCACTATATACACACCACAGTACTGCCCAGTGCACTATATACACACCACAGTACTGCCCAGTGCACTATATACACACCACAGTACTGCCCAGTGCACTATATACACACCACAGTACTGCCCAGTGCACTATATACACACCACAGTACTGCCCAGTGCACTATATACACACCACAGTACTGCCCAGTACACTATATACACACCACAGTACTGCCCAGTGCACTATATACACACCACAGTACTGCCCAGTGCACTATATACACACCACAGTACTGCCCAGTACACTATATACACACCACAGTACTGCCCAGTGCACTATATACACACCACAGTACTGCCCAGTACACTATATACACACCACAGTACTGCCCAGTGCACTATATACACACCACAGTACTGCCCAGTGCACTATATACACACCACAGTACTACCCAGTGCACTATATACACACCACAGTACTGCCCAGTACACTATATACACACCACAGTACTGCCCAGTGCACTATATACACACCACTTTATTGCCCAGTGCACTATATACACACCACAGTACTGCCCAGTGCACTATATACACACCACAGTACTGCCCAGTGCACTATATACACACCACTTTATTGCCCAGTGCACTATATACACACCACAGTACTGCCCAGTGCACATCCCTCCTATGGACGGGATGTGCAAGAATTTATCTGGATGTTTTTAAGAGTTCATTTTGCACTTGAGAGCAAATATTCCTTAATTAAGAGTCCTCGGTGGATGTTGGTTTAAATCTTACATTGGTAGATCCCACAGTGGTTATTCTCACAGTGGTAGATCCCACAGTGGTAGATCCCACAGTGGTTGATCTCACAGTGGTAGATCCCACAGTGGTTATTCTTTCAGTGGAAGTCCTCACAGTGGTTGATCTCATATTGGGTATTTCTAAGTGGAAGATATCAGAGTGGTTGATCTCACCGTGGGGATCTCACTCTTACAGTGTGGATCTCACAGTGAGGATCTCACTCTTACTGTTGGGGATGTCACAGTTGGGTTCTCACAATGGAGATTCTTACAGTGGGGTTCTCATAGTGGGGGTCTCACAGTGGGGTTCTCACAGTGGAGGTTCTTATAATTGGGTTCTCACAGTGGGGTTCTCACAGTGGGGGATCTCGCAGTACAGGTTTTCGCAGTGGGGTTCTCACAGTGGAGGTTCTCACAGTGGAGATTCTCACAGTGGGGTTCTCACAGTGGAGGTTCTCACAGTGGGGTCCTCACAGTGGAGGTTCTCACAGTAGGATTCTCACTGTGGGTTTCTCACAGTGTAGGTTCTCACAGTGGAGGTTCTCACAGTGGGGTTCTCACAGTGGGGTTCTCACAGTGGGTTTCTCACAGTGGGGTTCTCACAGTGAGGTTCTCACAGTGGAGGTTCTCACAGTGGAGTTCTCACGGTGGAGGTTCTCACAGTGGGGTTCTCACAATGGGGGATCTCACAGTGGAGGTTCTCACAGTGGGGTTCTCACAATGGGGGATCTCACAGTGGAGGTTCTCACAGTGAGGTTCTCACAGTGAAGGTTCTCACAGTGGGGTTCTCAGTGGAGGTTCTCACAGTGGAGGTTCTCACAGTAAGGTTCTCAAAGAGGGGTTCTCACAGTGGGGTTCTCACAGTGGGGTTCTCACAGTGGAGGTTCTCACCGAGGGATTATCAGAGTGGGGTTCTCAAAATGGAGGTCCTCACAGTGGGGTAAATGTATTTCTGGATTCAACATGTGTGAAGTGTAGCACTTACGTCAAGGGACCAGCAGTAAGATTCCTGCCGAAGAGCCAGCCTGGCGAAGGCGTTGAATTAGACGAGATTCCTTATGTTGAGGGCATGATTAACCGCCTTATGGAGCAGCGATGGTTGGCATGATATACTTCTGAACACGAGTCTCTTTCACGCTCAGCTGAATGTCGACCAATGAGACGATTTGTCGGTGTCTCTTGGGCTACTTGTCTACCTTTCACATGGACGGCAGCAGTATCTGCCTTTAGTTCGCTGTCGTTCTCGTGGACAACAGCAATACCTGCCGTCAGTCAGCTATTACCACAAAGCTCTAGCTACTCCAAAGGAAATACGTCACTTCGTCTGACTATCGTTGGGGTTATAATTGTACTTATGTGATCCTGTACCTTAATTAACCCGGTTTAAAACCTGTCGATCTACACGTGGGTTATTAAGACAGCTACTAACCTGATCACCACCAGACATGAATGCTATCATTCCCGAATTAGAGATTGAAGTTGGTTTAGAAAGACACGTAAGCAAACACTATAACATATTTATTAGAAAACGTTTCGGTCCTCGGACCTTGATCACTTTTAACATACAGAGGTAGAAAGACATTATATGTATAGGCGGAGAGTGAGGTGTGACGCACGTGACCTGAGGAATGTCATAAGAACATAAGACATTCCTCAGGTCACGTGCGTCACATCTCACTCTCCGCCTATATATATAATGTCTTTCTACCTCTGTATGTTAGAAGTGATCAAGGTCCCCGGACCGAAACGTTTTCTAATAAATATGTTATAGAGTTTGCTTACGTGTCTTTCTAAACCAACTTGTCGGTATTTATTACCAAGGTTTATACCAGGGATTGAAGTAACCACTTAGCATATATATATATATATATATATATATATATATATATTATATATATATATATATATATATATATATATATATATATAATATATATATATATATATATATATATATATATATATATATATATACACTGATATATATGCACCTCATGGAGTGTATATCCTTGTTATCCACACCACCACCCACCACCCACCACAAATATTAATTAATCAATGCAGAAAAATAATGATAAACTAATAGTAAAGGAACATTCCTTGGCTATATAACTGAAATCATTATTTACATATTCAGAATTGATGAAAAAGCTATCTTAAATACCTATCAATATATATATATATATATATATATATATATATATATATATATATATATAATATATATATATATATATATATATATATATATATATATATATATATATATATATATATATATCCGTATCCCACCGAGGCGGGTGGCCCAAAAACGAAAGTTTCTCCTTTTACATTTAGTAATATATACAGGAGAAGGGGTTACTAGCCCCTTGCTCCCGGCATTTTAGTCGCCTCTTACAACACGCATGGCTTACGGAGGAAGAATTCTGTTCCACTTCCCGATAGAGATAAGAGGAAATAAACAAGAACAAGAACTAGTAAGAAAATAGAAGAAAACCCAGATGGGTGTGTATATATATGTTTGTACATGTATGTGTAGTATGACCTAAGTGTAAGTAGAATTAGCAAGATGTACCTGAAATCTTGCATGTTTATGAGACAGAAAAATGGAAATCAGCAATCCTACCATCATGTAAAACAATTACAGGCTTTCGTTTTACACTCGGCAGGACGGTAGTACCTCCCTGGGCGGTTGCTGTCTACCAACCTACTACGTAGAATATATATATATATATGGGGGAAGTAGATGATGCCTCTAGGCCTTAGTGTTCCAATCAACACATCATAAGGAGCTTGCAAAGTTGCAAAAAAGTAGGATATCTGAGCTAATACGATCCCAGAGGAAGCATTCACTTGAGTGAGAGAGAGAAGGGAGAAGGAAGTGCCCCCAGGCATACCAGTGCCCATAGCCAGATAGATGAATATTATAGCATTAGAAAAATTCCACAAGCATTGATATTGTAATAGTAACCTAAACGAAAGTATCTTGGCAATAATAAAAATCCGGTCATATTCTGCTATGATATAAGTAATTTTACATGCATACATAATTATATTGTCATTGATATAGAAGTCACAGGTAACTATGTAGTAACCTTCCTTCGGCGGGTCCATTTAAAGAGACGAGAAAACTGGAACATTTAAAGGGGAGACTTCTAAAAGTTATACGAAGGAAAACGGGGCTCATTAAAACAAACTGATTTAAAGAGGAAGGCATCTGTAATTGCAGTGGTACCTTGAATTTCCTGATTAACCCGTTCCAGAGAGTCCGCCGAAATTCAAAATTCACAATTTTCAAAACCATTTTCCCCATAAGAAATTAATCCGTTCCAGACACCCAAAAGTAATAAAAAACATTTTTTTACATTAAATGTACATTTATCTAAACAGGAAATAATGAGACATGAAGAATAAAACAATAATAAGAGTTGTTGATTTATGGAGGATGAGAGAGGATGGAAGACTTACTATTGTTAGGAAAGGGAATCCCGTTCCATAAAGACTTCTGGTACCAAGTCCTTTTCTTGGGTTACTTCCTTGGGTTACTTCCCCAGCTTGAGAGTCACTGGCCCCTTGTCGCTCAAAAAATTATTCCAGAAAGATCTGTTTCTGGCGTTTCTTTAAAATTTGCCTAAAATGAGACAAGACATTGTCATTGAACATGTCGCATACACGGGCTGCAACAGCTTCGTCAGGGTAATGTTCGTCCACAAATTTTTCCATCCTAGTCCACATTGCGCACATCTCTTTAATTAATCTCTGAAGAAAGCAACTTCTTCCCTCTCTCTTCCTCCTCCTTTGAAGCAATTTCCTGAGCTGTAGTCTGTTGCTGTTGCAGATTAAGGTCTAGCAGCTCTTCAGTGGCTAACTCTCCATTTTGGTCCTCCACCAACTCACACATCCTCGCTACTAACCTTCAACCCCCAATGACTTCCCCGATGCAACAATAGATTTCACAACTGGCAGAGGGTCCTCAGGATCAGCTTCAAACTCTTCAAAATCTTCGTCGAGGACACATTCTCGCCACAATTTTCTCCAAGCAGAGTTCATCGTCCTGGAAGTCACTCCCTGCCAAGCCTTACCTATAAAGTTTATGCAATAGAGTATATTGAAGTGATCTTTCCAGAACTCTCTTAGAGTCAATTCAGAGTCCGAGGTTATGTTAAAGCACCTTTGAAACATTGCTTTGGTGTAGAGTTTTTCGAAGTTTGAAATAATCTGCTGGTCCATGGGCTGGAGAAGAGGAGTGGTATTAGGGGGCTAGAAATTCACTGTGATGAAATTAAACTCCTTCACCTTTGCTCTTCCAAGTCTGGAGGATGAACAGGAGCATTGTTCGTTACCAGGAGGCACTTAAGTTCCAATTTATTTTCCAGGAGGTATTTCTTCACACTGGGGCCAAACACTTCATTGAACCAATCAAGGAAAATTTCCCTTGTGACCCATGCCCCATTGTTTGGCTTCCACATCACACACAATTTACTCTTAACTACACTGTTTTTCTTGAACACTCTGGGATTTTCAGAGTGATACACCAGTAAAGGCTTCACTTTGAAATTCCCACTAGCATTACCACACAACAAGAGAGTTAGCCTGTCTTTCATAGGCTTGTGTCATGGGATTGCCTTTTCCTCCTGCATGATGTAGGTCCTCTTTGGCATTTTCTTCCAAAAGAGGATTGTTTCGTCACAATTGAACACTTGTTGGGGGACGAATCCTTCAGCCTCAACATATTCCTTGAATTCACTTATGAATATTTCAGCTGTATGTTTGTCTGAACTGGCAGCCTCACCATGCCTTGCAAAATTATGTATGCGACTTCACTTCTTGAAATTTTCGAACCAGCATTTACTGGCCTTGAATTCACCTACTTCAGCACTCGTTCCAGGCCTTTTCTTTACGAGATCGTCATGCAACTGCTTTGCCTTTTCGCAAATTATCGATTGCGAAACACTGTCTCCTGCTGACGCTTTTGTTTGATCCACACCAGCAACAACTTCTCAACATCTTCGATTATTTGCGATCTCTTTCTCGTTAGCATATTCACCCCTTTCGCAACATCATCTTTCCTGATTTCCTTTTTCTTCGCTGGGATGGAAGTGATGGTTGGATGGGCCTTCCTGTACATCCTGGAGAGCTCTGCCACACACACTCCACTTTCATATTTTCCTATGATATCTTTCTTTATTTCAATCATGTGTTTCGCTTTCTCTACCAAAGTGTTGGCACTAGGAGCTTTCTTTGGGCCCATGGTGGCTTATTTAGCAGTTGCAAGCACTAGAACAATGAAATATATTAAGAAATGTATCATATGAACGAGTGAGGTGATCGTCACTCGCTGAGATACAATATCAGACTGGCACTGAATGGTATTTGTGTGCCAGACTGGCACTGAATGGTGTTTGTGTGCCAGACTGGCACTGAATAGGGTTTGTGTGTCAGACTGGCACTGAATGGTGTTTGTGTGCCAGACTGACACTGAATGGTGTTTATGTGCCAGACTGGCACTGAATGGTGTTTGTGTGCCAGACTGGCACTGAATGGTATTTGTGTGCCAGACTGGCACTGAATGGTGTTTGTGTGCCCGAAGCGGCAGGGAGGCCACTCCGACGCGTTTCACATGACTGCCGATTTCTAAGCCAATTCAAGAAAATCATTCCAATATTTTGACGAAAAAAGTCGCCGATTTCCAAAATTTATGATATTCAAGGGGGACGAAATTCAAGGGTCTACTGTACAAGGAAGTCGGCCAGAGTTATTCATCCCGCATAATTCTGAAGTAAACTCTGCTTCAACCTTCAGAAACTGCAGGAGAAATAGGCCCTAATTCCTAGCTGTGGCACCACATTTAAGACAATCTAATGTATTCGTACAAGAGCCCAATTTTTGACTGTATACTGTTGCCTCAACTAAAAACGTATCTAATCTGAACAATCCGACACTAATATTGTATAATGAATGAGAAGTAGCAGGGTGAGAAGTAGCAGAGTGAGAAATAGCAGGGTGAGAAGTAGCAGGGTGAGAAGTAGCAGGGTGAGAAGTAGCGGGTGAGAAGTAGGGGAAAAAAAAAAAAAAAAAAAAGTCCCCGGTGGGAATAGCAAAAGGGAAGTAGCGGTGCAGCTAGTAGGGTGGGAAAAACGTGGGGGAGTGCAGGTGGGAAGTAGCAGAGTGGGGGCAGCGATGGAAGTGCGAAGAAGTAAGGGGAAAAGGAGTGCAAAGGGGGGGAGGGTAACAAATGGGAAGTAAAAGGTGGGAGAGAGGGTAGTAATTAGCAAAGTGGGGGTACCAGGTTGAAGCAGTAGGTGGCTCGGGGGGGAAAAGTAGCAAAATGGGAAGTGCATAGTGAGGATGGGAAGGTGAACAGTGCGGGGGAGGAAGCAGTGTGGGGAGCAGAGGTGGGGAATAGCAGAGTGGGAAGGGCAGGGTGGTGGGGTTGCATGGGGGCTTTAGAGGGTCGGAAGTCCAGAGGGGCCGTAGGACGTTGGAAGGTGAAGCGCGGAAAGTAGTAAAAGCGGGAGTAGCACAATTGGAATTGTCGGAATGGGAGTGTCGATGGGGAGAAGAAAATGGGGAGAGGATTGGCGTGTAACAAAGTAGGAAGTAGCAGGGTAGGGTATTAAAATGGAAAAGAGAAGATGGGAAAAGGTTGCAGGAAATTTGCAGGTGGAAGTAGCAGGTGGGGAAATACAGAGCGGGGGGGCAGTGGGGGGTTTAATAGAAGGGTGGGAAGTAGTAGAGTGGAAAGTAGCAGGGTGAAAATAGCCAGTCGGAAGTGCAGGGTGGGAGTAGTAGAGTGGGGAAATCCGGGTGGTAAATCGAATTTAAGGGCGGGAAGTTGAAGGTTTGGGAAGCTGGGTGGGAAGTAGCAAATGGGGGAGTAGCAGTTTGGGGAAATTACAGGGTGGAAAATAGCAGGGTGGGAAGTGCGGTGGGAAGCGGCAAAAAGGGGGGAAGCGCAGGTGGGACGCAGCGAGTGGGAAAGCAGGGTGGGAATGCAGAGTGGAAGCAGCGGTGGGAAGCAGCGGGGTGGGAAGCCCAAAACGAGTGGGAAAGTGCAGAGTGGGGAAACAGCGAGTGGGGGAAGTAGCAGGTGGGAAGCCCCGGGGGGGGAAATAGCAGAATGGGAAGTAGCAGAGTGGGAAGCAGCAGGGGGAAGTAGCAGAGTGGGAAGCAGAGGTGGGAAGCGCAGAGGGGGCAGCAGGAGTGGGAAATAGCGAGTGGGAAGCGGCAGGGGAGGGGGAAACCGCGTTGGGAAAGTTTTCAGAGTGGGGGGCAGAGAGTGGGAAGTAGCAGGTGGGAAGCAGCGAGTGGGAGTAGCAGAGTGGGGGTAGCGAGGGGAAAAGCGAGTGGGAACGCGGTGGGAATAGCAGATGGGGGAAGCAGCGAGTGGGAAATGAGGTGGGGGAAAAAGGGAGGGTGGGAAGCGCGAGTGGGAAGTAGCGGTGGGAAAACAGCAGATGGGAAAGTAGCAGGTGGGGGGAAACCCAGAGTGGGAAAGACAGAATGGGAAATAGCAAGTGGGAAGAGCAGGTGGGAAGTGCAGGTGGGGGTAGAGAGTGGGAATTGCAGAATGGGAAAACAGCAGAGTGGGAAGTTGTAGGTGGGAAGGAGAGAGTGGGAAGCGCGAATGGGAAGAGCAAATTTGGGGAAATGCAGAGTGGGAAGCACCAGGTGGGAAGTGCAGAGTGGGGAAACCCCAGAGTTGGAAGCGCAAATGGGAAGTAGCAAAGTGGGGGGAAATAGAGGTGGGAAGTAGCAGAGTGGGGCACAAAGGGGGGAAGGCGGGGGAAAACGCGAGTGGGGGTGCGAGTGGGGAAAAGCGAGTGGGAAGCCGCAGAAGGGGAAGTGCAGAGGGGAAGCAGCAGGTGGGAAACGCGAAGGGGGGTGCAGAGTGGGAAGCAGCAGGTGGGAAGTAGCGAGTGGGAAGTAGCGAGGGGAAAATAGCAGAGGGGAAAAAGCGGTGGGAAATAGCAAGGGGGAAGCGCGAGTGGGAAGAGCAGAGTGGGAAGCAGCAGGTGGGAAGCAGCAGGTGGGAAGCAGAGAGTGGGAAGGCGAGGGAAAGCAGAGTGGGAAGCAGCAGAGGGGAAAGTAGCAGGTGGGAAGTAGCAGAGTGGGAAGCGCGGTGGGAAGCGCAGAGTGGGAAAACAGCAGGTGGGAAATAGCAGGGGGAAGAGCAGATTGGGGGTGCAGGGTGGGAATAGCGGGTGGGAAGTTACAGAGTGGGCAGTAGCAGATTGGGGAAAAATAGCAGGGGGGGGAAAGTTACGAGTGGGCAGTAGCAGATTTGGGAAGTAGCAGGGTGGGGAAAATTTTTGGTGGGATAGAGTTGGGAAGTGCAGGGTGGGAAGTATCAAGGGAGGGTAAACAGAGTCGTGAGTAGTAGGTGGAAAAAAAGAAGGTGAAAATTTCGGGTGGAAAGTAGCAGATGGGAAAAAGTATGAGGGAAGTGCGGGGTGGAAATAGCGGTGGGGGAAATAGCAGTGTGGGAAAAGCAGGGGGGAAAAGGGGTGTGGGAATTGCGAGTGGTATCTGAGTGGGAAAAGCAGGATGGGAAATAGCAGGGTGGAAAATAGCAGGGTGGGAAAAAAAAGCGGGTGGGAAATAGTAGAGTGGGAGTCCCGGGTGGGAAGCAGTGGGGGAAAAATGAAGGTGGGGGTTAAAAGGGTGAGAAGTATCGAATGGGAAGTAGCGGGTGGGAAGATAGGTTGGGAAGAGAAGGGAGAGTAGTCCGGGGGGTGATATTAGGGTGAGGGGTAGGAAAGGGGGAAGTAGGCAGTGGGAATAACAGAACGGAAGTAACTTGTGGGAAATAGCGGGTTGGAAAATACCGGGAGGGAAAACCTGAGAGGGGAAATGCGGATAGGAAGTAAGAGTTTGAAGTACCGAGAGGTAAATAACATGGTGGAAGTAGCAGGTTGAGGAATTGCAGAGTGGGAAGTGCAAGGGGGGAGTGCATGGTTGGAAAGTAGCATGATGGAAAATACAGGGGGGGATGTATCAGGTGGGGGAAATAGCAGGGAGGAGTAGTGGGTGGGAAATAGGGGCTGGGGGTAGGTAGCATGTGGGGAAATAGCGGGTTGTTCTAGCGAGTGGGAAAAACCAGAGATGGAAATAGCGGGTGGGAAGTAAAAGGTTTGAAGTACCGGGAAAGGGAAATAACAGGTCGGGTGTGCGGGTGGAAAGTGCGGGTGGAAAAATAGCAAGTGGGGAAATTTCATGGGGGAAAGTATAGGGTGGAAAGTAGAGGGTGGAAAGTAGTGGGTATGAGGAACAGGGTGGGAGTAGAGGGTGGGAAGAAGTGGGGAGGAAGTAGAAAGGGGGAAAGTAGCTTTGGGGGGGGGTTTTCAGGGGATGAGTTGAAGGTGGGGGAGTAACAGGATGGGGGTTGGAGGTGGAAGTAGCAGGGTGGGAATTAGCGTTGGGAAGTAGTAGGTGGGGACGCAAGGTGGGAAGTACCAGTGTCGAAGTAGCAGGGGGGGTAAGTAGCAGGGTGGGAAGTGAGGGGGGTTGAGCGGGGGGGTTCAGCGGGAGGGTTGCGCGGGAGGGTTGCAGCAGGGGGGTTTTCAGCAGGGAGGGGGTTTCAGCGGGAGGGTTGAGCGGGAGGGTTTTCAGCGGGAGGGTTGCGCCCGCAGGGTTGCAGCAGGGAGGGTTGCAGCAGGGAGGTTGCAGCAGGGAGGGTTGCAGCAGGGAGGGGGTTGCGCAGGAGGGTGCAGCAGCGAGGGTTGAGCAGGGAGGGTTGCGGGCAGGGAGGTTGCAGCAGGGAGGGTTGCAGCAGGGAGGGTTGCAGCAGGGAGGGTGCAGCAGCGAGGGTTGAAAGCGGGAGGGTTGCAGCAGGGAGGTTGCAGCAGGGGGGGTTTTGCAGCAGGGAGGGTTGCAGCAGGGAGGGTTGCAGCAGGGAGGGTTGCAGCAGGGAGGGTTGCAGCAGGGAGGGTTGCAGCAGGGAGGGTTGCAGCAGGGAGGGTTGCAGCAGCGAGGGTTGCAGCAGGGAGGGTTGCAGCAGGGAGGGTTGCAGCAGGGAGGGTTGCAGCAGGGAGGGTTGCAGAAGGGAGGGGAGCAGGGAGGGTTGCAGCAGGGAGGGGAGCAGCAGGGAGAGCAGCAGAGGTGAAGCAGCAGGAGGAGTAGTATGGGTGAAGCAGCAGGGGTGAAGCAGTAGGGGGAGTAGCAGGAGGAGCAGCAGAAGGAGCAGCAGGGGAGCAGCAGGGGGAGCAGCAGGGGGAGCAGCAGGGAGAGCAGCAGGGGAGCAGCAGGGAGAGCAGCAGAGGTGAAGCAGCAGGAGGAGTAGTATGGGTGAAGCAGCAGGGGTGAAGCAGTAGGGGGAGTAGCAGGAGGAGCAGCAGAAGGAGCAGCAGGGGAGCAGCAGGGGGAGCAGCAGGGGGAGCAGCGGGGAGAGCAGGGGAGCAGCAGGGAGAGCAGCAGAGGTGAAGCAGCGGGGAGGGAGGTAGGGGTGAAGCAGGGGGTGAAGCAGTAGGGGGAGTCAGCAGGAGGAGCAGCAGAAGGAGCAGCAGGGGGAGCAGCAGCGGGGAGCAGCAGGGGAGCAGCAGGGGGAACAGCAGGGGGAGGGAGATCACACATATAACCAAGCCTGTGTCACTCAACTTTTATTGTCAACTGAAGGAGACAGTAAAAATGTTAATGGACGGTTTATTGTGGAGTGAATGAGCGAGAGAGAGAGAGAGAGAGAGAGAGAGAGAGAGAGAGAGAGAGAGAGGAGACGAGGAGAGAGAGAGAGAGGAGAGAGGAGAGAGAGAGAGAGAGAGAGAGAGAGAGAGAGACCAAGAGAGAGAGACCAAGAGAGATAGACCAAGAGAGATAGACCAAGAGAGATAGAGAGAGAGTGTGTATAGAAAGAAGAACAGGCAGCATAGAGAAACTACTCTAGTTGAACCCTTCACAAGAACATCACTTAATCTGAGATCATTCATTCCTAGAATGACTCGACTCTGGAACGTGTTCATACAGCATGACAACATCCACGACATAAAGTCAGCTGATCAGTTGAAACCGCTGGTCCACAGATGGCTCCAACGTCATCCTGCTCCCTCAGCCTGGAGACTGATGAACTCAACACTATCTCCAGGCTGAGGGACTGTTTACCCCAAACTCCTTTTTATTATCCACTATTTCGACGACTATTTACTATTATTACATTAACAGTAAATTAGAAGGCTCTCTCCTCATCCTCCGCTTCTTCCTCCGTCTACTAATAACATGAAGGGATGGGGGGTGGAATTAATTACAATATTAATAAAACGGCAGTTGATATTTTGCCGAAAAGGCGGAAGGGGGTGGATGGTTTTGGCTATTGTTATTACTTCTCAATACTGTGCTCCTGGTGGACAACAACAGCATATTGTGTCGTTTCAGAGATTCTGGCAAGATGCAGGAGGCTACTTCTGAAGCGGAATGTGTCTCGTGGAATTCTGAATTTGTATATTCTTGAAGTACTGAAGCGTTTTGGTTTATACAATTATGTAAGAGATATAAAAACCAGTGCTCCAAAACTACGTTTGATAATTCCCACACCTACAGTCTTGTTAAACTAGGTCCCACAGAGTTTCACACTGTTGCTCCTGTAAATGTATGCATGTGTACTTTTAAAACACCTGTCCAACATCTTGTTGTGAGTTACAACAAGTAGAGTGATACGGGTCCTTCTTCCAACGATTTTTTTCCCATGTTAATGAATATAAAAGTTTGTAAATGGTTTAGAAATCCGACAAGTTGAAGAATGAGATATTTGTGTAACATATGGGAATCTTTATTGTGGAAACGTTTCAACATCCAGTTGCTTCTTCAGTCGAATACAAAAATTTTTATTTCTCAAAACTGATGGAGTGAAACAACGACTCGAGGCTGAGAGACTTTGCTTCAGCCTCCTCTTCATCTTCCACCATTCTTCTCTGTATTGTATTGAAGATGTGTCACTGATTGGCAAAACGTTTCCGTTATAAGGATATCCAGATGTTGCTCAAGAGTCTCTTGAAAAGTTTGCGTTGGTGCTCTTACATTCCTACAAGCTTTATCGCATCTGTCATAATTCGTGAACCAGAACTGGACATCATTTGCAAGATGAGGTCTGACAAGAACATTGTAAAGTGATAATAATGTTTAAGGTGTTTATGTTAGATTATTATAATAATAAATGAAGAGCTAAACCTACAAGGGTCATACAGCGCAGCAGGTTAGTGAAGGGTGCATGAGTACTGGATAGCTAGAGGGAGAGGGATTATTATTTGGTCATGCAGTGCAGCAGGGGAGGGGATAGTACAGGGGTAGAGGGTCGGAAGAGAGAGAGGTAGGAAGGGCTGTGAGGAGTGCTAGAGGCATCATCATTTAAGTTTGTGCAGTAAATCAGTTGCTGTCAAAAAATCAACGAGAGAGCTGAGTTAAAGAAAAGAAATAAATGGCATAGAGGGTTTTTAATTG
>NC_069422.1:2469394-2489733 GCF_026875155.1 Cherax quadricarinatus | reverse complement strand
ACTCCGCAATTATTTGCTTCTTGAAAGAAACCGCAGTGTAAAAATTTCGCTCGAAGGAAACAATGATTTCAAATTCTCATGTTTAAACGATGCAATGTGCATAAGTCATCGGTCGGTTAGGTGTATATAATTTATCATACTGACAATGTGTTATGTGAATAATTTATCTTTCCAAAGGGCCCACAACCTGTATGATTATTAAAGATTATATACAATATGAATGTCTTTTTGAGTATAATTAAGGCTATGGAGCTGAACTCTTCTCCAGGCTGAGTGGCTGACCACCTAGAAATTACTACCTCTTCAAAGCTAATGCAATGATCACTTAATCTTTACCCCTTCATATAAAGTTTTAAATTACTTTACTTCAAAAAGAATATTTACATTATAAGAAATTTTGACAAAATTTTCACCACCAAAATCTTGTACAACTCGATTTTACTATGCTATAGCCAGCCAGATATTACTACACTGACCCTGCTACACTGTAGCCAAACTCCGCTATGCCCCCTCGACCTCTCAAACTGGCAGTTAGATCAGAGCAGTTTATTTAGGAGGCACTGCTGATCTGAAACACTGTTAAATTATAGAACTTATCAGTTGGGTGAAAGCTGGTCCCCAGCCAATCTAAAGTTATGCTTTCTCTCCTGGCTGGGTGACAGATGCTCACTATCACTGGTCTTATACAAACTCACTGGTCTATCTTGAGGTGTAAAATCAACTGTGGTGAGTGGCTCTTTTGCAGTCTTACTCTTTATTATTCTGCTGAAAATATCAACTTTGTACATACTGTAAATATCTTGATGTAGGAAATATGTGGGTAAAAAAAAAAACTTTTATGTCTACCTTTTCCTTCATTTGCCTGGAACGTTCCTTGTCTAGAGACATGACTTACAGCCAGTAACTGTGTATGTAACAGCAACACACGCACTGTTAATATCATTTCTCTTGCACTCATTTTTTGTGCACATTCTCCTAATGGGCAATCTTTTTTCTGTAATACTTCACCTGCACAAGCAAGCTTGGCCACAGTGGAGTCCGTCACTTATCACAAATCAATTTCCACTACTGAAATCTAAATGCTCCCACATGGTGACTGGTTTGAACAACACAGGTGTAGACTACTTCTTGACCTAAGAAAGTAACAGTAGATCGGCCAAAAGATTTACTCAGGTTTATAATGAGTTGATACATTCTAAACCTCTCACTGAGGAATTCAACATGGGGCACATGTTGATCCCACCTACCAGAAACTAAAACTATGTCGTCTAGTAAGCTGTTATGCCTTCAAGTCTTTCAGTAGCCTGATGGATAAATTTCTGGATGTAGCAGGAGAGTTCCATGTTCCGAATGGGGTCACAGTATTTTGACAGTGACCTTTGAGAATTTAACGAGTGCAGAAATTTCCTCCCTCTTAATGCTCTTAATCTTAAAAAAGGAAAATTTAAAAATTATGGAAAAAATGTTTTTTTATTAAAAACATAGTGCAGAATTTTGGTAACTTGTTGATGTAATCAGCCTGTTTCTATCTTATTTCTAAGTATATTTTTCCAAAAATATAATTTTTTTATTCTTCCTCTCATAAAAAAGACATGATGGCAATTAGTGTTTTTTTTTTTTAAAATTACGATTTTTATGATTGTTTCATTCTAAATACACTGCATTGCAACATCTCAACAGCTCAGTCACCTATGGGCTGTCAACATCGTACAGAGGAGGATGACGAAGATGATCCCAAGTATCAGAAATCTTCCCTGAATCTGCACTCTCTAGAAAGGCGTAGAATTAGGGGGGATATGATTGAGGTGTATACATGGAAAACAGGAATAAATAAAGGGGATGTAAATAGTGTGCTGAAAATTTCCAGCCAAGACAGGACTCGCAGCAATGGTTTCGAGTTGGAAAAATTCAGATTCAGGAAGGATGTAGGAAAGCACTGGTTTGGTAATAGAGTTGTGGATGAGTGGAACAAACTCCCGAGTACCGTTATTGAGGCAAAAACGTTGTGTAGTTTTAAAAATATGTTAGATAAATACATGAGTGGGTGTGGGTGGGTGTGAGTTGGACCTGACTAGCTTGTGCTGCTGGGTCTGGTACAGTACTCCATCCTTGAGTGGGGATGACCAGACTGGTTGGGTCATTGGTCTAATCCGGGGGGAGACATGGACCTGCTCCGCATGGGTCAGTAGGCCTGTTGCAGTGTTCCTTCTTTCTTATGAGGTGTGCAACATACTCAAATGTGGCGTGTCATGACCATAGAGTTTTACTGAAAACTATGTATAACTCAGGAATAAGTTATTGACATTATTTTCCAATTTTTGCGAAAAATATTGAGAGAAGAGTCATGATTTTTGCACACGTTATTGAGTAATGATGGTTCTAATAACACTCAGCGATGATTTGCAATATTTTATACCGCATTGTTTTTATTGATTTTTTCTTCCCAAAAAAATCCTTAAAAAAAAAAATAATAAATTTCAACGTTTTTGTTTTGCAATCTATTGACATTTTCGCTCAAACGTCATAGAGTTCACGATTATCGATCCCTTATCTTTCACCTGATGTCAATTAGAGCATTGTACATCTTCCCAATTTTGTAGAAAAGGGAGTTTTTTTTCCTATAGAATTTTGCACTATTTATTTTTTTCTAACTTTTAAGGCAAAAAGTCACTACAAACATAGTGTATAGCTTTCAAATGCTGCTTAAAGCACTGTAAAAATTTCATTGAAATTGGACCAAAGAAAATAAAAAATGATTCCGTTCGCCCACGGTGAAGCTCACTTGCTGGACGATTCATTCACTAATCCATGTTCTAACAGAAATGCAACTTCCTGCTGAAGTAGCTTCTGTTTTTCAGAAGTAGCTGTGTAGGGAGAGAGTTTAGCAGGTGTAGCAGTTCCTACGACCATCATATGACTTCCACAACCTAACAATCACTCATTTTAAATTCGTGCTTATATTTGGGATGGAATGCAACTGACATGCGCCGATATGATCAGCTGCTTTCGACAACATAATTAATGGAACTTGCCATCTCCCAAAAACAACGCAATACGTCCTATACTTTGCCTTATAATGTAGCATGCAAAAGTGCTGCCCAAGAACAAAAAAAATATCAGTGACAACTAAATAGGAAAATATGGATTAGAGTGTCACATGAAGTGCCGGTGGAGGAACGGTTACCGTGGGAAATAACCTGACGCAGCACTAGTGAATTATTGCCGGGTCGATACAATGGAATAAACAAATATTGATCTGGTCTATAAGTAATATAGTGAGTGACAAGGATGTGTGCATTGGACATAGTGAACTAAATTGTAGATAATGATAATACTTAATTAACCCCCCAGTATAGCGTACAAGTTTATATTGTAGATATGGAATATCTTACAACGACCTGGAGCCTAGCGAACAATTGTGCCAGAGTTCCAGTGAAGTGTTAATAACGGATGAGTAAATTACAATAGTCAAAAGAGACAAAACGAGTGTGTGAGCTATTGAGTGCCAGGGAATGCACAGCAAGACATAAAATGAGCATACAAGCCGTTACCTCTAGTGCTTAAAAACATGAAATAAACTCTTTTTCCATAGAATGAAGGGGGAAAGTTAGCGTAGGCCCTTAGGTGCTGTGTGTAAATAATAAAACAATGATCCCTGTAAAGCGCAGTGTAAAAAAGTGTATTTTGAAAGATACGTGTAAAACCTTTAGATAAACGTGAAAAGCACTACATAAAAGGGAAAATTAAATGATAATAATAAATAAAAATAATAATAATAATAATGAATAATCATAATAATAATAATAATAATAAGTAATAAATAATAATAGAATAATAAACATAATAATAATAAAAATCAATAGTGAAGTGGATGGCAGTGTGGGTAAGTCCTGCCCGTCTCACACCCACGCACCCACCACCCACCACCCACACCTACACCCACCCACCCATCCCTCCACCCACCACCCACCCTAACACCACCCCCACCCTACAACCACCACCCACCCTACACCCACCACCCACACTACACCACCACCACCCTACACCACCACCCACCCCACACCACACCCACCCTACACCACAACCCCGACCCTACACCCACCACCCACCCTACACCCACCACCCCCACGCCTACACCCTCCCACTCCTACACCCACCCCCCCCCTAACACCACCACCCCACCCCTACACCCCACCACCCACCCTACAAACCACCACCCACAGACTGCAAACTTTGTTTCGTATAATTACATCTTGTCATATTACTGGTCACCAGCAAGAGAAAGTAAAGTGGAAATAAGTTTTCTTCGTGGCATACAGAGTGTAGTAGGATACAGACAGGATGTCAGCACAGCATATCTGTGGGACATGGTAAAAAAATCATTGGAAGAAATCCAGAAACAACATGCAACCTATGCTCTTCCAACACCAGTATCTCTTGTACAAGACAAATACAAGCCTCAAAAAATGACCTCGAACTAGCAAGGTGCTTCAGGTTGTGCAATAAAATGTTAGAACTATGCAGGTATCAGAAAGGTACTAAGGAGATTAATAAATGAGTAAATATAATCAAGAAAACAAGGATGACCTCTTGGATAGTCTAACCAAAAATATATAAAACGAGGGAGCAAGAGATAGTGATCAAAAAATGCAGAAATGTCCATACCACAACCAGAATACTCGAACCTATCTAGGCACCCACATGGTGCATAACCAGACCCATCCCCCCAGTCATAGCATCTAAATACCCACAGTGCTGGTGCTGGCCCAGGCTCCCCCAGGCATAGCCCCAATACCCATAGTGCTGGTGCTGGCCCAGGCTCCCCCATAATAGCCTAATACCCCCAGTGCTGGTGCTAGTCCCAGGCTCCCTCCCCCAGGCATAGCACGTAATTTTTCACCCACAAGTGTCTGTGCTGCCAAGGCTTCCCCCAGGCATAGCAACTAATACCACATGCTGTGCTGGCCCAGGCCCAGTCGCTGGCCCAGGGCCCAGCCCGGGCCCAGGCCCAGCCGCTGGCCCAGTCTCAGCCGCGCCCGCATATGCCCCAGTGCTTGACCTCAGTCCCAAGCCCTGTGCCCCCAGCCTTTTGCCAGCCCAGACTCTACTAGGGAACCCTACCACAACCACCACTAAAACCGAACATATACAACCATCATAGCACAAGACCGTGCCCTCAGTTACAGATGTTGGAGTGTCTCCTCCTTCTTCCTCAACTGAAGAAAGAGATTGAATCCCAGGACGGGGTGGGCCCTGGCTTGGATACTGAGATTATAGTGGCAGTGTCCCATAACCTGCAGAAATTGACAACAACACCTCCCAAAAAAAACAAAAAATTCTCAACCAAAGGTGAAATTTGTGCAAATATGTATGCTTGGGGCATTTGTACGCATGGGAATATACCAAGAAAAAAAGATGGGACAAGCAACTTGAGCATCCCAAAAAATATAGCACCGTTCCTTTCTAAAGGAGTGTGGCGTTTTCTTCTTCTTGTACATTAATTTCACCCAAAAATGTAGTCACATCTCGGTCCTCCATAAGCAGTGTAACAGACATCGACTGCCCGTCATACCATCTAAAAGGGACCAAGAGGCACAGACCCACAAGACAACAATAGTAGCTACGAATAACCCAACTACGAAGGTGATGTTATTATGTGGCAGGAAACGGTAAAAAGAAAATGGAATGAAAAAACAAAAATAGTCCACCTCCTTTGGAGCCTTTTTTGGACTTGAGGCGCAGGCAGTGGCCACCCATGGCCCTCCAAGAATTACACAACTGGAATGCCAATAACAAAAATCCCCCATCAAACTCAGAACACACCACGTTCATATTTGCTAATATACAGGGCCTTAGCCATCCAACCAACAACAATAATACCTTTAATCAGTGGAACTTCTAGAGAATATAATGCAAATGATTTGACAGCCTTCACAGAGACCGCACAAAAGATCACTGACAGTGAAATAGGGATAAGTGGTTACAACCTTTTTAGATTTGACAGAAAGAACAGGCAACAAAGGGATAGGGGGTGGCCTTGTATATCAAGAGTCCCCTCATCCTGCACGAGTTTGCTGAGCCACAAATGACTTATTGAAGTCTATACATTAGAGGATCGAGAACCAAAACCTAGTCATTGTGGTTTGTATATAAGCCACAATATGCAACCTCACTAACAGTTCAAGACAGCTACTGAAAATTGAATACTGTTTGGAAAAACCCCCTCCTTGCTCCATCCCCAAACATCTACATAAGAACATAAGAAACGAGGATCCACTGCAGCTGGCCTGTTGGCCCATCTAGGCAGGTCCCTTACTATACAGTCCCACTAACAAAACATTTGCCAACCCAATATTCAATGCTACCCAATATGGCATGGCAAAGAGTACGTAACCTTTAATTCGGAGCGCATGCCACACAGCCCGCCCCGCCCCCTCATTTACAGGCTATCTCCCCCAAACAGCGAAACCAGGTTGCAGAAGATTGATGATTGGGCCCCCATCGTTCAACTAGTTACCAGGTTTTCTAGCCAATAAGAATTGTGGATTGACAATCGCATGAGTTATGTGGATACCGCTCTCCTTGTCCTGCCCTTGTCATTCCCATTCAATAGTCTGGTTGAAGCACGGTCTGCTTTCTTGTGCTTCTATTTCTGCCTTGCTTACCGTGACGGTGCTACTATATATTATTACTGGTACATATGTACCTATTGCTGTTCTAAACTTTGGTGAAGGATATAAAGTCTAAACTTTTTCTATCGTGTTTATTTGCTCCCATTACACCTGGGTATAACTGGCCATTTGAAGCCTAGGTTGTAAATGGGTAGCCTGTCCGAGAGCTGACTTAGGAAACGTTTTGAGCTTAGGTGAAGCTTCTAATGCAGGAACATTGGTGTATCTTGCTGTTGCGCTTCGCATTACAAATTTTGCGTGTCAGTTTTGCATATGATCACCTTGCTATGTGTGATCGTTCAGCAGCTCGCTACTAGCTTGTTCAGTGTGCTCGCTTCCGCACGGTCAGTCTGTGTGTGCAGTCGGCTTTGCTTGTATGCGTATTCGCAATCGTACAGTGCAAAGCCTAAGCGTGTTCTGCAAATAACGTGTTACGTTGGGGTATTCGTAATGTGCCATAGCGAATAACTATGCCACCTAGACGATCAGACGCCTGGTGTCGGCATATACTTTGCATAACCTACCTAAAATTGTCCCTACACGTTGTTGGCGAAATTGCTCGTTCCATTGGCATCCCTATAAACGCACTATTTACAGCTGCGCTACTTGTCTTTCACTTATGCCTGTGACATTTTTACATATTGAAGAAGAGATGGCACATCAGACTCCTCCCTCTACGGACTAGGCAGTACAAACACTATGTTCTCGCAGGAGGAAGATGATACACCTACGGAGGCTAAAAATGGTCAGTATAGTGCACATGGTTGTCTCAGGGTGAATCCGCTCGTTGGCACTTCAGTGGCAAAAATCAATACTTCTGGCAAACTAGGGAACAGAGGAGCATTCACAAGGGAAGAATTTGATAGTGACAAGAAAGTGAGGCAGATTTCGCATTCTGTAAACGATTCAGTTTACAAAAACAGTACAGCCTTGTTCCCCTGCTTCAATGAGGCCGAACCAGAGCAATTTTTTCGAAGCATCGAAAATCAGGCTCGAGCCTTGAGGTGTGGCACGGAACAGCACTGGGCAGCGTTTGTTTCATACAGCATTATTGGGTAAGGCACAGGAATTTACGTCGGTATTAACTGACGCTGGAATTCTCTGATTATCAAAGTAGAGAAGACCACAGTGTTGGGAGCATATCATGTATCCAGCTAAATATCGATAATACCTTCAATTGAACAGCGGCATCTTGGTCAATCCCTGGTGGCTTTGTGATAACAGCAAACCAAAGCTTTTACCATCTGTATAAAGCGAGTGGTTTTCCTCTAACATTGAGGAGCTGGTGCAGCTTATTCTGATTGATAACCTGCTGGAGTCTGTGGGACCAGAGGTTCGTGTCTTTCTGCAGGATCGTGACTTAACCACTGCATTGTAGGCGGCCAGGTTGGCTGATACCTTCGAAACGAACCGCTCCTTGTCCGAGCCGTCCCGTCTCGTCTTTTCAACAGTCTGGCGTGGAGCAGAGAATGACAACATTGGAGAAATGAAGTGCCAGCCAGGGAAGCGATCTACGACATCCAACCAAGTCACCTGGTGAGCACGCCCTTCTCAACATATGTTCCCCTGCGAGAGGCAAACTACTTATGAGCATCTCGACAACAAAATCCAGAGAGGCACCAGCAGAACGACACCACTTGCCAACGTCATCAGGGAGTAAAGGGCAAGCCAGTCGTCTGCTTCAGTTTAATAAAGTAGTCATTATCAGTTCCCCCCCCAACCTCCCTTTGCCCCAAAAACCTCATCCCCTATCGGGAAAATCTCTAATATTCCCCTATAACAAGTCCCCTATAGAAGTAGAAAAGGAATGGCCCCTTATTATTGCGAAAGTCTTATTTCCCTTCAGGAAAACTCAGAACCAACTAAAGTAAATACCTTTAGAGATACTGGATCATATTGCACAATTTGTCAGAGAAGGAATATTACCCCTTTCAGAGAATACTGTCCATGAATTCTCTCAGTTTATGGACTTACGAGGACTATATATTCATTCCTTTGCATAAAAAAATTGTACCGTGCAAATATTACACTGGGTACTGACTGTAGGTATCACAAAAGGATTTTTCCCAATGAAAAATGCCATTTGATACTGGGTAATAAACATTACTACTGTTACTTCGAGTCCTGAACTAATAATGATTAATTCTTTCTCCATTGTAGGCCATAACTCGGGCAACATCCCTAGGATTATGACTGGGGAGAATGTTGACCCTATCCTTGACGACCCGAGATCTTCGGATAGCCACTTGTTTTATGAGACACACCGGCCGTAGTCTCGTAAATCAAGTGAACAGACCCCGATCAAGCACTTCCTATTCCCAGGTTTGCAGGATGCCAGATGTCTCTGTTTCCCATGCCCGAGGGACTTGTCCTTCCGGGAGGATACAACGAAAGGACCCTTCTTTAAAAAATTCGCTTTTTGGGAGCCATGGGGAAATCCCTTTTGGGCATCCCGTCAAGTATGAAAGTAAAAAGATTATTTGGGTTTTCACTGAGACGGGGAAAGGGGAAAGAAAGGGGGGCAATTATACGACGTTATGGGTTTCCCAACAAGTATAGACCTCAGATATTAAATATAGCTAAAACGTCATCAGGAGGTACTTAGGAAATTACAAAAACCTTTTATAGAATCACAAAAGAATTTTTTTTGGCCAAAATTAAAGAAAAATGTAAAAATCATTTAGGGGTTCCGAGAATGTCGCAAGTTTTTAAAACCTGGACATTCCCCTTAAACCTGCCCTCTCCAAAACCCCTACCCCTGAAATGGAGAACCTTTTGCAGATTTAATTATAGATTGAGTAGGTCCACTACCTAAGTCAAAGTCTGGAAATCAGTATTTATTTACAATTATGGATAAAGCAACCAGATATCCTAAGCGATCCCCAATGTCGTAGTATCAAACTAAACTATTCTCAAAGCTTTAAACAAATTTCATTTCTTGTTTTGGCATTCCATAAAACTATACAAGTGATCAAGGTACTAACATCACTGCCAAAGCATTTAGGAAGTATTAACTAGGTTAGAGGATAATCACAACATATCCACTGCATATCACCCTCATTCCCAAGGCGCCTTGGAAAGAATCCACCAAACATTAAAAACATAAGTTTTTGCAATGCCACTTTCCGACAGATTGGGGGAAATTGGGAATCTTCGCTAATCTCTACCTTGTTGCTGTTCTCCAGTACAGAGACGGTGCAAAGAGTCAACAGGGCATAGTCCCGTTTGAGCGAACTTTGGGCACAATGTACGGTCCACTTCGGTGCAGCAAAGAAGGATGATGGGGAGAAAGACGAAGCTCAGGCACTCTACAACCGTCTTCAAGGTTGCAGGTTGGCACAGTGAGTTACCCACGTGCTAACCTAAAGATAGCTCAAAGTAAGAAGAAACAGAGGTATGACAAAAGTGCCACAATTCCGCTCCTTCCCATCCAGTGAGACAAGGTGTTGGTGGCAGGAACCATACCTGGCCCACCTTAAAGGCTAGATATACGGGACCTATGCAGATTGTAAGTAGATTATCTGAATAATTTATGTGGTAGCTCCCATTGATAAGGACCTCAAAAAAAAAAACTTACCACATTAATCCCCCCAAATCAAGGCCTTTCATACACCAGATAAAGTCCCAGTAATGACACTGTCCTCTACCTCTGAGGACGACTCGACTCTTTGCCCCTCTATCTCTGAAATTAATACTAAACTTTTCAAATTCTGTCCTCAAGGATCCTAGCCCGTTAATGGATGATCCACTCTGAAATACAGCAAACCAATTTAACTGAGCTTCTACAGTCAAATCCTAATATTTTTTTTTCGGATGTGCCGAAAAAATGTACGTTAGGTTACCCATGAATGTAGGATGTGGAAAATCTAAACCAATTAAACTCTCTCCCCTACAGAGCGAAACCTGAAAAGCAAAGGCTACTTCAGGCATGAATAGACTTCTTGTTAGAACATGGTTTAGTGAGGAGTCCCATCAAGACCATGGGCTTCATTCACGCGTGCAACCTAGTAAAAAAGGATGATGGAGGGTTTCGTATTGCACAGACACCGTACAGAGCAACGAGAGTACACAATCACAGATGCTTTACCCCTCTTCCTCGACTGGATGACGTAATTGACTTTGTTGGGTAATGCCTACTTTGGTCCAAATTAGATCTCCTTATAGGTTACTATCAGGTACCTTTGACAGATAAGCGAAGATATCTCTGCCTCGTGAGGTCCCAGGAGGGTCATTATCCAGTATAACAGTTACCCCTACCGGAATGAAAAATTCCCCCTCTTCATTCCAGAAAACTATCCATCAGGCTATTAAATGGACTTGAAGCACGGCAGCATACCTAGAGATATTGTGTGGTGTCTGATACTTGGATCAAACACAAACCTACTTAGACTTAAAGCTCTGTTTTGAGACCTTTAAGAATTCCCAATATACAGTTAATTTAACTAAATCATCCTTGGCCAGGCCACAAGCACTTTTCTAGGCCATGAAGTAGGTAGTGGTAATGTTGCACCTAAACTTGCTAAAGTTCTTTCCGATTAAAGATTATCCAGTTCCATGATAGGAAATCTCTTCAACGTTTCCTAGGCATGATAGGAATTTTACAGAAGATTCTGTAAGACTTTCTCAGATATTGTAGCCCCTCTTACCTCTCTTACCAGTCATAAAGTTCCCTTATAATTGGACGTCAGATTGTAACACTGGCTTTTAAAAAGCAAAAAGAATATTGTGCTCTGCACACCATTCCTCCTTCTCCAGTAACTTCTTCCAAACCTTTTCATTACAGTTTATGTTTGTTATTGAGTCTGGTTGGGCGGTACTATTACATATCGGGAACAAGGAGCTGCAGCCAATCGCATACTTTTCAGCTAAGTTCCAGCCACATCAGAGAGCTTAACTCTACCATTGAAAAAGAAGCCCTCGCGCTGGAATGGCTTGGAACATTTCGAAGTTTTTAAGTGGGCCAGACATCGGCTGTGGTCACATCTACAGTGATCACAACCCGTTAAGTCTATCTCCAAGCCATTACGAAATCACAACACAAGGCTTATCGTTGGACCTCAGGTCTGCAGCCCTCCAACTAAAAAAATAAATTAATTGCCGGCATAGAAAATGTGTTGGCATCTTCTTTGTCAAGAGTCTATTTAATATTTTATTTTAGGTTAGGATGTATTTGTGGTAACCCCCCTTTCAAGCTCTTTTTTTTATCCCCTGATGTGGGGTTATTTTTATAGTGAGGGGATACGGGCCTACGTCCGCTTGAAACTTGGACCTATGTTGCCTATCTGACTGGCTGTCGTCACTCTGATTTTAGGGTTTTGGCTTTTTTGGCACAAGAAAGCTGAGCTCTATCAAAGAGTTGGACGGTGGAGAGGATAGGCGGTCCCATAATTTGGTGCCATGGCGGCACGATACCACTGGGAGGTGGCCAGCCTAATCCAGAGGCCTTCTCGGGGTGGGGTGTGTCATGCAAAGAGTAAGTAACCTTTATTCGGGCGCATGACACACCCTCATTTACAAGGCTATCTCCCCCCAAACAGCGAACCAGGTATGCTAAGAGTTAGAAGATGGGGCCCATCGTATCAACTAGTGACCAGTTCTATGCCAATAAGAAGGTGGGATAGCAATCGCAGAGATATGTGGATACCGCTCTTCCTGAGCTGCCCTTGTCCATTCCCATTCTAAGAGCTGGTTGAAGCACGGTCAGCTATCTTGTGCTTCTATTTCTGCCTTGCTTATACCGTGAGTGCAACTATAATAACACTGACATAGTTACATAAATGCTGTTATAATTGGTGGAGAAGGATAATATAAGTCTATAACTTTTTCCTACGTTATAATTTGCTCCATTACACCTGGGATAACAGGCCATTTGAAATCCTAGGTTGTAATAAATAGCTTCGGGATAGCGTGTTGCAGCGTCCATAATAGTAAATAATTATTGGTTGTCCTAGTTTGGTTCAAGGCAAAGGGACAACACATTCAAAAATAAGACGTGAGAAAGGTTCACCATGCACGGTGATAGGAATGAGAGGTGCAGGTGGAGGTGTGTGCGCTGGCTTGCCTGTCACTTGACACACGTGGCACCGTCCGCACGAACAGCTAACTCTTTCCTTCATCTTTGGCCAAGTAAAAATGTTTTTTGCCATTATTACCGAATGCTTCTGACATCCCAAAGTCCTCCTATGGGACTATTTTGGAGCAAAATCAATGGCTTGTTCGCGAAATGTAACTGGTAGCACAGCGAGATGCTTGAACTGTGATTGAAAACACTAACAGCTGACTACTTAACATGTATTTTTCCTCCATCAGTAACACCGTTACTATAATAGTAACAATTATTCGGAGATCCATTGCTTCACTCTCAGAAACTACGCATATCTTCTACAGTCTTTCCAGTGACTGATCAACAAACTGATCCCTTGATTAAATCAATCATGAGTTAGAAATTTAACGCAGTTGTGGTCTTGACTAGTTGATGACGCGGGGGGAGTCAGGTATAATGATCCTGGGCGCAGAGCGTCACTAACAACATATACAACCCCCAAATCATTGTCATCAACTAACTCAACAGGAGACAAGGATGGTTTTTGTATCTTTGATCATAGCTCAAGTAATTGCACTGAGAGGAAATAAAATAGGTTTTCTCTCTACAAGCTTCAATGGCAGTAATTATCATCAGTGTTATTATAAATCACAAGTGGTTCTTAACATATACCACATGAAGGATGTCGTTCCCTATCAACAAGTCCACTGACCTGATGGGAAATACACCACTGGATATACCCACTGAAATATAACCAGTATAATAGCTTGTTTCAATGTATACTTTGTGCAGAGGCACTTTTATAACAGCCCCTCCATAGGCTCTAACAATACATCTATCTTGCAATAGGTATCGCCCAGTTATGGGCAGTACATCTTCTCTTAATAACGTGAGATAACTGCCAGTGTCTCTGAAAGAAAATTATCTCAGTTAGATGTGATTCGTCAAATCCTACTTTATCTCTCGAAAGTAAGGACTCATCGCTGAACGAATCTTTCGTCAGATACACTTTCTGACGCTAGTCATCTGTCCTGAGTAACATTATCTAAAACAGTAGGATCAGAGGAATTGCTAGGCTTTTGGTGCCTTTGTTGCTCGGAAGAGGATACGACTTGTGTGGGGGCGCCAGCCGCACGACTGTAACTCGTATCTCTTTCTAACTTATAGCAATACTCTCTATCATGTCCTTTTCTGTTACAATAGGTACATTTTACTTTCTTCTTCTCGATATCAGATTTCTGTCTAGCCACAGAGACAGATTCAGGATTGTGAGTTTTCCTGGTAAAGGTACGAGAAGTTACAGTAGCAGGTACATCAGGCCGGCAATGAGCAGCTGATTTAGGTTGCCAACTTCTAGGACAATTTTTAGTTACCTTGTTTCTTTGTGTTTTAGTACGTACAAGTTTGTGAGAAATTTCGTAATTGTCTGCTAATGCTGCAGTTTCCAGAATATCTGAGGTAGTATGATCGATCAGATATTCTTGTATGTCAGCAGGCATACAGTTGTTAAACTCTTCGTGTAGTAACAACTGAACAAGGCTGTCGTAGTTGGTACATTTAGCAGCTCTAGTCCATCTCTCAAATGCAACTTTTTTCTCACGAGCAAACTCTACACAAGTTTGATCTTGTCGTCGTTGTAACGTACGAAATGCTCTTTGATAACTTACAGGTAACAAGTTATACGTCTCTAGAATAGTTTGTTTGACAGCGTCATAACTAATGTACTTGGCAAATGGCAAAGCAGCCGTACAAGTTTGAGCTCTTCCTGTCAAAGCAGTATGAAGCAATGTTGCCCAGTGCTTACGTGGCCAGTTCATAGCACGTGCCTGGTTCTCAAACACATCAAAATATGTGTCTAAGTCACTTTCAAAAAACATAGGAACCATGGATGCAGCTTTCTGCACATTAAATGTGTCCTGTGATCTATCAGTCTGTTGTCTTAACAGACGAACATTTTCTCTTTGGAAATCTTCTTCGTTCAATCTCCTCTGTGCCTCAATTTGTGCCGTCTGCAACATAATGAGGCGTTCCAACCTCTCAAACTGTTCCTGAGAGATAGGACCAGTGGGTAATGGAGGAGTAGGGAAATTAACATGGTCTGGACGGTCCTTAGGTCGGAAACTTGGTCCAGCCGTCTCTAGAGTGTCTAGATCTGGTCTAGGATAAGTAGATACAGGTGTATCATACACTGTACTAGTATGAGGCTGCGTCATCCAACCAGCTACACTCTGTGCTATAGTGTCAGTGAGGCGGGAAGGTGTGAGCGAGAACTGAGCTACACTAGGCTCAGTCACTAGGCTCACTTCTGCTCTAGTTGCTCTTTCTTCATCAAATAGAGTCATACTTCCTAATTGTGACACTAGGCTTTCTGAATCTGAATCATAATCAGACATCTCTGTATGAGCAGGAAACAATATATCTTTAATTAATGCTCTGACAGTTTCTGCGGTGTAATTCCTGTTATACGTCACACCGAGATACTTGGCTACTTGCCAACACGTCTGAAGTTTTAATGTACTTAACTCAGACAAAGTCAGAGTATCAATTAACTGTTTCACTTCGGCATACATCACGAAAATAATTGTACTACGAGAGAGTGATTATGGGAAACTATAATCCTAATAGGAATTTTAGTGTTGGTTGTCTTAGAGCTAGAGCTAGAACAGTATTTCCATCTCCTTGGATCAAGAGACTCAGTCAGGTACATACATCCACCTGGTATGTTGTACAAGACTAAACTCAAAGTCTTCAGATTAGGAAAGGACTCAAAGTGTTTGATCATAGAAGTACTAGTATGTCAAACTGGACAATTTCTCCAACACCTTGGATCAAGAGCATCCCGGACAGGCCCCCATTTGTTACAAAAAACGCGATTCTAAAAGCTTAGAGATCTCCAGTGAATACTAGAAAGGACTGCCCTTCTAGCATCCAGCCTGTTACTGGGTTTTCGTAACAAGTAGTTAGTATCCTTGTCCAATTATCCATTAAAATTCAGTATGGTTCAATAGTGCTTTAGGATTACAACTGGTAGGCTACTAACTAGAGAAATTAAAATTTAATAAATTTATTAAGTCTATAAGTTGTCTAGATGTATATTATCAAAGTAAATTAAATCACAGCAATCAAAATAAAATCAATCTCTCGAGTTCATATTATTGTGCTGAAAGCAATATCACATTTATAATTCTTAAGTACCGTCTGTACACTAACAATTTAATAAGATATTACAAATATGTAACAAGTAAGTGTGAGTATGCGTGTAAGTGCTCTAATTAGTTAGCTATGTCTCAAGACTCGAATAAGACTTAAACAAGTGACTGACAAAGTCCTGAAATAAACTAACTTCTTGACCGACTGGCAACCCGAACAGTCTGCTTGAACAACAAAGAATGCTAAGCCCAATAGCAATGCAATATCAAGCGACTGCGACACAGAATCAGGAACAAGGAGATAATATAACGACACTAAGTAGGGACCATCTGCAGATCCTCCACGAAAGTTACAAAACTCCCATAATACTGAATCTTCGTTCAGCATAGGAAAAACTGTGACTGTGACAATACACAAGAACCAGTACAAAATTAGGTCAGAAGCTATAGCTAAGGACCTGAGATGTTCAGAGTGTCAATGTGACACACAACCTCAGTACAACGTCGAAAATCACTAAGTCTATACAATGTTCTGTGAACAAAGTTCTACAGAACTAACAAGAATAATGAGACAGACAATCTGTCCAACCAGCAAGCGAGTCTCCAGCAGACTGACAATATCACGAGAGGTGAGGACACCCCCCCCTCGATCACGTGATAGCTACGTGGACAACTGCAGCTCAGAAGCCGGCAGTATAACGAGCGACAAGCGATAATTACAGTAGTTTGACAATCAAGCCTAACTGAGCACATTTTATATACATCCTAACAACATAAGCTAAATAACAATATAACAGTCAAATAATAATATAAAGTCATACATTTACGATTTAGCTATTATCGCAAATATAAGCAATATAAAATTATATGAAAAGGTAATATACATTACATATATACATAATAATCATTGTAACCCATTCAGGGGTTGCAACATAAGTGGAGTGTACTGGGTCAAGTGGTAGTGGTAAGTGGAGTGTACTAGGTCAAGTGGTGGTTGTATGAGGACTGTACTAGGTCAAGTGGTGGTGGTAAGTGGAGTGTACTAGGTCAAGTTGTTGTGGTAAGTGGAATGTACTAGGTCAAGTGGTGGTGGTAAGTGGACTGTACTAGGTCAAGTGGTGGTGGTAAGTGGACTGTACTAGGTCAAGTGGTGGTGGTAAGTGGAGTGTACTAGGTCAAGTAGTGGTAGTAAGTGGACTGTACTAGGTCAAATGGTGGTGGAAAGTGGAGTGTACTAGGTCAAGTATTTTTGGTAAGTGAAGTGTACTAGGTCAAGTGGTGGTGGTAAGTGGACTGTACTAGGTAAAGTGGTTGTGGTAAGTGGTGGTGGTAAGTGGACTGTATTAGGTCAAGTGGTGGTGGTAAGTGGAATGTACTAGTTTAAGTGGTGGTGGTAAGTGGTGGTGTTAAGTGGACTGTACTAGGTCAAGTGGTGGTGGTAAGTTGACTGTACTAGGTCAAGTGGTCGTGGTAAGTGGAGTGCACTAGGTCAAGTGGTGGTGGCAAGTGTAGTGCACTAGGTCAAGTGGTGGTGGCAAGTGGAGTGTACTAGGTCAAGTTGTGGTGGTAAGTGAAGTGTACTATTTCAAGTGGTGGTGGTAAATGGTGGTGGTAAGTGGACTGTACTAGGTCAAGTGGTGGTGGTAAGTGGTGGTGGTAAGTGGACTGTACTAGGTCAAATGGTGGTGGTAAATGGAGTGCACTAGGTCAAGTGGTGGTGGCAAGTGGAGTGCACTAGATCAAGTGGTGGTGGCAAGTGGAGTGTACTAGGTCAAGTTGTGGTGGTAAGTGAAGTGACCTATTTCAAGTGGTGGTGGTAAGTGGACTGTACTAGGTCAAGTGGTGGTGGTAAGTGGTGGAGGTAAGTGAACTGTACTAGGTCAAGTGGTGGTAAGTGGTGGAGGTAAGTGAACTGTACTAGGTCAAGTGGTGGTGGTAAGTGGATTGTACTAGGTCAAGTGGAGGTGGTAAGTGGAATGTACTAGGTCAAGGTATGGTGGGAAGTGGACTGTACTAGGTCAAGTGGTGATGGTAAGTTGACTGTACTAGGTCAAGTGGTGGAGGTAAGTGGACTGTACTAGGTCAAGTGGTGGTGGTAAGTGGACTGTACTAGGTCAAGTGGTGGTGGTAAGTGGACTGTACTAGGTCAAGTGGTGGTGGTAAGTGGACTGTACTAGGTCAAGTGGTAGTGGTAAGTGGATTGTACTAAGTCAAGTGGTGGTGGTAAGTGGACTGTACTAGGTCAAGTGGTGGTGGAAAGTTAACTGAACTAGGTCAAGTGGTGGAGGTAAGTGGTTGTGGTAAGTGAACTGTACGAGGTCAAGTGGTGGTGGTAAGTGGACTGTACTAGGTCAGGTGGTGGTGGTAAGTGGACTGTACTAGGTCAAGTGGTGGTGGTAAGTGGACTGTACTAAGTAAAGTGGTGGTGGAAAGTAGACTGTACTAGGTCAGGTGGTGGTGGTAAGTGGACTGTACTAGGTCAAGTGGTGGTGGTAAGTTAACTGAACTAGGTCAAGTGGTGGTGGTAAGTGGACTGTACTAGGTCAAGTGGTGGTGGTAAGTGGAATGTACTAGGTCAAGTGGTGGTGGTAAGTGGACTGTACTAGGTCAAGTGGTGGTGGTAAGTGAACTGTACTAGGTCAAGTGGTGGTGGTAAGTGGAGTGTACTAGGTCAAGTGGTGGTGGTAAGTGGACTGTACTAGGTCAAATGGTGGTGGAAAGTGGAGTGTACTAGGTCAAGTATTTTTGGTAAGTGAAGTGTACTAGGTCAAGTATTGGTGGTAAGTGGACTGTACTAGGTAAAGTGGTTGTGGTAAGTGGTGGTGGTAAGTGGACTGTATTAGGTCAAGTGGTGGTGGTAAGTGGAATGTTCTAGGTCAAGTGGTGGTGAAAAGTGGTGGTGTTAAGTGGACTGTACTAGGTCAAGTGGTGGTGGTAAGTGGACTGTACTAGGTCAAGTGGTCGTGGTAAGTGGAGTGCACTAGGTCAAGTGGTGGTGGCAAGTGTAGTGCACTAGGTCAAGTGGTGGTGGCAAGTGGAGTGTACTAGGTCAAGTTGTGGTGGTAAGTGAAGTGTACTATTTCAAGTTATGGTGGTAAATGGTGGTGGTAAGTGGACTGTACTAGGTCAAGTGGTGGTGGTAAGTGGTGGTGGTAAGTGGACTGTACTAGGTCAAATGGTGGTGGTAAATGGAGTGCACTAGGTCAAGTGGTGGTGGCAAGTGGAGTGCACTAGATCAAGTGGTGGTGGCAAGTGGAGTGTACTAGGTCAAGTTGTGGTGGTAAGTGAAGTGACCTATTTCAAGTGGTGGTGGTAAGTGGACTGTACTAGGTCAAGTGGTGGTGGTAAGTGGTGGAGGTAAGTGAACTGTACTAGGTCAAGTGGTGGTGGTAAGTGGACTGTACTAGGTCAAGTGGAGGTGGTAAGTGGACCTGTACTAGGTCAAGGTATTGGTGGGAAGTGGACTGTACTAGGTCATAGTGGTGTGGTTAAGTGACTGTACTAGGTCAAGTGGTGGAGGTAAGTGGACTGTACTAGGTCAAGTGGTGGTGGTAAGTGGACTGTACTAGGTCAAGTGGTGGTGGTAAGTGGACTGTACTAGGTCAAGTGGTGGCAGCAAGTGGACTGTACTAGGTCAAGTGGTGGTGGTAAGTGGATTGTACTAGGTCAAGTGGTGGTGGTAAGTGGACTGTACTAGGTCAAGTGGTGGTGGAAAGTTAACTGTACTAGGTCAAGTGGTGGTGGTAAGTGGTAGTGGTAAGTGAACTGTACGAGGTCAAGTGGTGGTGGTAAGTGGACTGTACTAGGTCAGGTGGTGGTGGTAAGTGGACTGTACTAGGTCAAGTGGTGGTGGTAAGTGGACTGTACTAGGTCAAGTGGTGGTGGTAAGTAGACTGTACTAGGTCAAGTGGTGGTGGTAAGTGGACTGTACTAGGTCAAGTGGTGGTGGTAAGTTAACTGTACTAGGTCAAGTGGTGGTGGTAAGTGAACTGTACTAGGTCAAGTGGTGGTGGTAAGTGGACTGTACTAGGTCAAGTTGTGGTGGTAAGTGGACTGTACTACGTCAAGTGGTAGTGGTAAGTAGACTGTACTAGGTCAAGTGGTGGTGGTAAGTGGACTGTACTAGGTCAGTGGTGGTGGTAAGTGGACTGTACTAGGTCATATGGTGGTTGTAAGTGGAATGTACTAGGTCAATTGATTGTGGTAAGTGGACAGTACTAGGTCTAGTGTTGGAGGTAAGTGGACTGCACTAGGTCAAGTGGTGGTGGTAAGTGGACTGTACTAGGTCAAGTTGAGGTGGTAAGTGGACTGTACCAGGTTAAGTGGTGGAGGTAAGTGGACTGTTCTAGGTCAAGTGGTGGTGGTAAGTGGACTGTATTAGGTCAAGTGGTGGTGGTAAGTGGAGAGTACTAGGTGAAGTGGTGGTGGTAAGTGGAGTGTACTAGGTCAAGTGGGGGGTAAGTGGATTTTATACTA
>NC_069422.1:2444326-2468894 GCF_026875155.1 Cherax quadricarinatus | reverse complement strand
AAAATTACAAATTGTTAACTGGGAAAATTTAAAGTATTTTCTAAGAATGCATAAACAAAATTAAAATATAATTCATAAAAATATCAATAAAAGAAAATAATTCACTGCAGAACAAGTGCAACAAAATAATTCACTGCAGAACAAGTGCAACAAAATAATTCACTGCAGAACAAGTGCAACAAAATAAGGTGTAGAAATAATCACTGCAGTAATAAAGTGTCACTGGGAAAACTCAGGTTAAATAATGAAATAAAAAATATGAAGAAAAAACTGATTGAACACTTTAACTCTTAATTGTAAATTAGACAAAACAATTTACTCAAACAGAGTAAAGAAAACACTTTACGTTAAAAGTAATTGAAATTACATCAAGAGTGAATTTGTTCAAAGAAATATATAAAAATATGAATAAAAATAAAACAAAGGAACAAAACGGGTAGTGTAACACTTACAGTGGCAGGGCACACAACACTTAATCACGTATTAATATTTTTTTTTTTAGTATATTCTTACAACAAAATCTTGCTGTGACTGATACGACAAAAATTTGCTGGCAAAAATAATGGTACACAGTCTGCGAAAAAATTAGAGGAATGAGACACTGCTGGCATACGAAAAAAAGACACACATAGAAATAAATGGATAATTTGGTATACTGGGGTGAATATCACTGCATGAAATACAATGACAATTACTGGAGAATACAACGCTGAAAGAATACAATAAAAAAAATGAATCACTTCACACAGAGTGACTGACTGGTACACTACACAATAATACTTACTACAGACAGGAGTAGCATAAAAAAAACACAGAGTAAAAAAAAATAAAGATGAGCGAAAACACTGAAAAATATTGCAAAAATAACGAGTCAAAGAAACACTGAGTCTACACTGAAAACACAAGGTTTAGAGTACACAAGAAATTTACTATAAATGTCTCACACACGCAAATGTCTTTAAATGCAAGAAAAATGTCTCTAAACTATCACTGAAGTCTGTAGTAGTCGGGTGATTACTGGTGATGAGGAAGGTTGTCCTGCACGGTGATGACGCCGACACTCACACTGTCGTCGTGAAGAAATGCGCTTTCTCGGTGGACTCACATAATTGGCTTTATCGTTGGCGCTCAGCTACATCTCTTGACCAATTATGTGAGCCAAAACAGTATTAGGACCCGGTACAAGGGTACAAACAGCCACAGGTAGATGGGTGGGTGGCTGGTGGTGGGTGGTTAGTGGTGGGTGGGTGGAGGGAGAGTGTATAGCGGTGGGTGAGATGACTCTCGCTGGCGCTCTGCGCGCACTCCACTCTACCCACGAAGGTGGCTTGATAAGCCACTATGCCACAGGAATGGTGAAAACCACGCTTAGCATCCAACTGGGAGCACAAAGCGATACATGAGACGATACTTCAGAGGCTCTGAACTTGCGTGGCTTACTTCTCTCTCTCAGCTGGGTTAGAAGCTGGATTGGCTGACTGGCTTAACCCACGAGAATGGCTGACTGGAAGACGTGTAACGATGCACACAGCACGGAGGAGCAGGTGGATGACAGGAGACAGCCTGGATGATAGGCTGACTGGCGTTCACTTCCACAGTCTGGCTTACTGACTGGCTTAATTGCAAAATCCAGGTCAACCCCTCGGAGATTGAAGCAATTAACACACGAACTAGGCCAGGAAGCTTGAAACGGCTGCAACAGGCTTGCAGGTTGGAGGTGGTGAGTGAGGGTAAGCGGCTAGCTGGAGTTTCACCTTTGACCCTGCCGGCTACTCACAGTCTTCTAACGTCTTGAATTACCCTTAAAACTTAAATCCACGCTCCACACCGCTGTCACCATTTATCATGTGGGAGTTCGAACACGTGGATTGGGTAAAGTAATACTCACGTAGGCTGGTAGTACGTATATTACGGATAATGTGGGGAGCGCCCTTACAGCCGTAACCTTGTCTCTCTTGCTCACTCTCGTAAACTGACTGGCCGCCTACAGTACCCATATGTGAGGGGGTCTTTGAATACTGCTGTGGTCAGCACAATATGAATTCAGACAGTGATTCAGGCAGAGACGGTTGGTAGTGAGTCAACTACTGGTACACTGGTTACTGGTAACTGGTTACTACTACTGAGAATATGGATTCACACACATTCGTCCCGAGGCTTAGACGTTACAACTGTAATATATTCCTTTGGAGGATCCTAGAGTTTGAGAGCAGGTATTACTTGCTCTAGTGGTCTTGTGGTACCAACAAGCTCGCTGAGTTACCGTTTAACTTCCTCCTTCCTGGAAGCTGGAGCTCTTAGCCGTGAGAGTAACTCGCTATCATGCGCCCCTCGCCCCTCCCCCCCAAAATTACCCTAATGAAATTTCGGCCTCTCATTCCATGACACATTTCCCCCTCAAGTTATATCTCGCTATGTCGTGGACTCTCAGGTTATGTCTCGCTATGTCGTGGACCCTCAAGTTATAACTTGCTATGTCGTGGACCCTCAAGTTATAACTTGCTATGTCGTGGACCCTCAAGTTTTATCTCGCTATGTCGTGGACCCTCAAGTTATAACTTGCTAGGTCGTGAACCCTCATGTTATATCTCGCTATGTCGTGGACCCTCGAGTTATAACTTGCTATGTCGTGAACCCTCAAGTTATATCTCGCTATGTCGTGGACCCTCAAGTTATAACTTGCTATGCCGTGGACCCTCAGGTTATATCTCGCTATGTCGTGGATACTCAGGCTATATCTCGCTATGTTGTGGATACTCAGGCTATATCTCTCTATGTCGTGGATACTCAGACTATATCTTGCTAAGTCGTGGATACTCAGGCTATATCTCGCTATGTCGTGGATACTCAGACTATATCTTGCTATGTCGTGGATACTCAGGCTATATCTCGCTATGTCGTGGATACTCAGGCTATATCTTGCTAAGTCGTGGATACTCAGGCTATATCTCGCTATGTCGTGGATACTCAGGCTATATCTTGCTATGTCGTGGATACTCAGGCTATATCTCTTTATGTCGTGGATACTCAGGCTATATCTTTCTATGTCGTGGATACTCAGGCTATATCTTGCTATGTCGTGGATACTCAGGCTATATTTCGCTATGTCGTGGATACTCAGGCTATATCTTGCTATGTCGTGGATACTCAGGCTATATCTCGCTATGTCGTGAATACTCAGGCTATATCTTGCTAAGTCGTGGATACTCAGGCTATATCTCGCTATGTCGTGGATACTCAGGCTATATCTTGCTATGTCGTCGATACTCAGGCTATATCTATGTCGTGGATACTCAGGCTATATCTTGCTATGTCGTGGATACTCAGACTATATCTCTCTATGTCGTGGATACTCAGGCTATATCTTGCTATGTCGTGGATACTCAGGCTATATCTCGCTATGTCGTGAATACTCAGGCTATATCTTGCTAAGTCGTGGATACTCAGGCTATATCTCGCTATGTCGTGGATACTCAGGCTATATCTTGCTATGTCGTGGATACTCAGGCTATATCTATGTCGTGGATACTCAGGCTATATCTTGCTATGTCGTGGATACTCAGACTATATCTCTCTATGTCGTGGATACTCAGGTTATATCTCGCTATGTCGTGGATACTCAGGTTATATCTCGCTATGTCGTGGATACTCAGGTTATATCTCGCTATGTCGTGGATACTCAGGTTATATCTCGCTATGTCGTGGATACTCAGGCTATATCTCGCTATGTCGTGGATACTCAGGCTATATATCGCTATGTCGTGGATACTCAGGCTATATCTCGCTATGTCGTGGATACTCAGGGTATGTCTTGCTATGTCGTGCATACTCAGGCTATATCTCGCTATATCGTATACCCTCCGATCACTCCAATTCCTCGGATCAAGACTGCATCAGCAAGATTTATGTTTATTTTCTCAAAGTTATACTTAGTTACTTAAATTTTGGCAGAGTGACTCAGAACTGTATAGGTCCGATTCCTAGTATCAAGGTTTTTATATTTAAAAATAACCCTATTTCCTCGGATCAAAACTGCGTCATCAGGATTTTGTTTTATATTTTCTCAAGAGTCGAGTAACTGAAATGTGGAGGTTTTGTCCCTAGAGTTTATTACTCTTGTTAACATTTCATGTTAAGTTCTTATCTGTCATGTACATAAGGCAGCTTCTGAGGTCCCAAAGCTGATCCCTCAAGGTGATAAGCTACAGCTCTTGGTCTCGTAGTTTAACAAAGGTAAGCTCCTGGACCCAACGGGGTAAAATTACCTAGGATAACCCTACCCAAAGGGGTAACAAGTGCTACAGCTCCTGACCCCTTATGAGAAAAGTTATAGCTCTGGGTCCAGCATTTTAGAGGTGTTCACTATCAAACAATGAGTAAATAATAATCTATAGAGCTTTTACAATTTTATTCATTAATTTCTTATTAGTAAAAAAACATAAAACACAGTATATACATTGTTACTCTCGCTGCTCTGGTTTTTTTCTATAACATGTAAAACGCTGGACGTTTTGCATACTGTCGTCAGAGGCGACCGATGGTGACACCATATTGAATGATGTGAGGGGGAGGGGGAGGTGATGGTGTTAGAGCACAATACTTTATGAAGGTAATGTTGAGAGCAAGTGATGGTGAAGCGTCGGTCCTGCGTCTCTTATTATCCTGCTGGAATTCCCCTGATGAACTTTCTTCTCTGGAATTGAACATAAAATAGTCTTCACCGCCCCACGTGCATGTGTTACAATAACAACTTCTCTGATATTTAAGAGTGGGTAGCAGTCTCTCTACAGGTGTGGGTGCTGGTCTCTACATGTGTAGGTACTGGTCTCTACAGATGTGGTTGCTGGTCTCTCTTCAGGTGTGGGTGCTGGTTTCTCTACAGGTGTGGGTGCTGGTTTCTCTACAGGTGTGGGTGCTGGTCTCTATAGGTGTGGGTGCTGGTCTCCCTACAGGTGTAGGTGCTGGTCTCCCTACAGGTGTGGGTGCTGGTCTCCCTACAGGCGTGGGTGCTGGTCTCTACAGGTGTGGGTGCTGGTCTCTCTACAGGTGTATGTGCTGGTATCCCTACAGGTTTTGGGTGCTGGTCTCTACAGGTGTGGGTGTTGGTCTCTACAGGTGTGGGTGCTGGTCTCTCTACATGTGTGGGTGTTGGTTTCTACGGGTGTGAGTGCTGGTCTCTCTACAGATCTGGGTGCTGGTCTCTATAGGTGTGGTTGCTGGTCTCTCTACAGGTGTGGGTGCCCGTCTCTCTACAGGTGTGGGTGCTGGTCTCTACAGGTGTGGGTGTTGGTCTCTCTACAGGTATGGGTGCTGGTCTCTCTACAGGTGTGGGTGCTGGTTTCTCTGCAGGTGTGGGTGCTGGTCTTTACAGGTGTGGATGCTGGTCTCTACAGGTGTGGGTGCTGGTCTCTCTACAGTTGTGGGTGTTGGTCTCCAACTATGACAATGCTGGAGTCACTTTCAAAATCAGACATGAAAAGTCTCCAGGTTTCCAACCTTGGGCCCCTTGATGTCAACCCGTTAATAATTATCACTCCCTCAGATGAACTCCTACGCACGCACGCATGCACGCACGCACGCGAATGCACACACACGCACACACACACACACACGCGTACACACACACACACACACACACACACACACACACACACACACACACTCTCTCCCACACACACACACTCCCACTTTGGAACCCACACCTAGCCAAGCTAGGTAACAAGAGTAGTCCCGGAGCTAAGGGACATGTCCTGCGAAGAGAGGTTAAGGGAATCGACCTGACGACACTGGAGGACAGGAGACACAGGGGTCATATGATGACATATAGTATACTGACAGGAATTGACAAAGTAAACATAGGCAGAATGATCCAGAGATGGGACACAACAACAAGGGATCACAACTGGAAGCAGAAGACTCAGATGAATCACAGGGATGTTAAGAAGTATTTCTTCAGTGACAGAGCTGTCATTAAGTGGAATAGTCTGGGAAGTGATGTAGTGGTGTCACAACACAGAACAGTGATGTAGTGGTGTCACAACACAGAACAGTGATGTAGTGGTGTCACAACACAGAACAGTGATGTAGTGGTGTCACAACACAGAACAGTGATGTAGTTGTCACAACACAGAACAATGATGTAGTGTGTCACAACACAGACAGTGATGTATGGTGTCACAACCAGAACAGTGATGTAGTGGGTGTCCACAACACAGAACAGTGAATGAAGTGGTGTCACAACACAGAACAGTGATTTCTTGGTGTCACAACACAGAATCACACTAGAAAAAATGAAAAACGGCCGCTCTCTTTCTGAGCAGACTTAATTTAAAGAGTACAAAAAAGTGTTGGACATCGCTGATTCCAATAATGAATTCTTTTTCTGTCATGGTAGAAATCAGCAGTCATCCTACTGACTGGTCATCTGCCAAAGTGTTTATTCTACTTCTAATCTTTTCACAACCGTCGTCTTGTTGAAGCATCCCTATAAACACAACAGTTTTCATGTATAAATCTTAATGCGGTTTTGGTCTCTGTAGATGTGTTCCTTTCTCCTTACATGGTCAATGTTTCAAACCTTCAGAACACTCGTGACTTGACATGATCCTTTCTTCTCTTCCCCTACACTTTCTCCATTCATCTTTTCATATACCCCTTTTTTTTTTAAAATTTTCTGCCATGTGCTCGTCCTTCAGTTTCCTACTATCCCGCGTTTTTGGGCCTACTCCTAGTGGGTCCTAAGATCCCTGCAGTGCTCCTAGTGGTCCTAAGCTCTACTGCAGTGCTCCTAGTGGGTCCTAAGCTCTCCTGCAGTGCTCCCTTTTCTTGTCCTAGACTGAACCCACTTCTACTTGTACTACGACTGTCACTCCTTTACTATTATTTTTGCTTCTATTTTCTACTATTACTACTTTTATTGTCCCTTTCACTCCCCTTTCTCCTGTGGCACAAATTACTCCCACTTCTACTACTACAACCATCATTATAACTTCCACTATTTTTCTTTCCTCCTCTCTTTCTCCCGTCGCTGTTCTCCTCACCTATATATTATACTCACTCACTCTACAGTGTCTACAGTGTCTACAGTGTCTGCAGTCTATAATGAAGTGAAGAGAATTGTGAAGATTAGAAAATACTTGTTCGATGAAAGAGCATTCTTCCTCAAGAAATTCACTACTACAGATTAGAAGGGCACGAATCAAGAAGCTTACGATTACGTCAAGTTTAGTTTTGGTGTTGTGGTGAGAGTAGAAGTTGAGAAGATCCTGCTGGTTGGTCGGTGTTCGGTAGACTTCAACGTTGTCCTAAACAGCAACAAACCTATTGGTCTATGCCGGGTAGGTCTTTCTCAAATATAACTTTTCAGCAATCAACTCTCTCCACCTGACCCTTCACGTCACTATGTTCCCTATACATACTCACATAGTCTCCACCTGACCCTTCACGTCACTATGTTCCCTATACATACTCACATAGTCTGCTCAGGTAAAGCTGTTTGTGACTTGATAAAGTCCACTGTGTGGGTGTTACACTTAAGCTTAAAAGTCAGTAAATATTACCTTCATGTGGGATTCAGACATAACAATTTAGACAGAGTTTGGGATGGAAATAAACTTCAAGTACAATCTCAGTTTAATGAAGTAATTTCATAGATATTATAAAATGTCAGGCATGTAACTTTATACATTTTCTGTTTATACTGATAAGAAGTATATACAACAGGGAATCTTTTACCGTATTTTCCCGTATGATGTCTTAAAGCTTTGTTTCACAAAGAGACTTTATATTAGACTAATTACACATAAATACAATCTTCTTCTCTATAATTAACTAGTTTTATAACTAAGGGAATCAGACAGAGTACAAGTATGCCCAGAATTTAAACAAATTGGTGAGGAAAGAAATTTAAAACAACTGCCCTAAAAAACCATTGAACGAGTGTTGACTGGGTCGGCTGGAAATTTTCACTCTGCTCCCGGGACAACACCTAGCCGGGACGTTGGGAAAGGTCACGTGACACTCCCCCAGGCAAACACCAAACCCAAATATACATGGGGGGGAAACCAACAGTGGGGGGTAAAAAGAGTGGGGGAAACCAAGAGTGGGGGAAAAAGAGGGGGAAACAACAGGGGGGGTAACAACAGGGGGGGGGGATAACAACAGTGGGGGGGAAAACAACAGTGGGGGATAACAAAAAGGGGGGAACAACAGGGGGGGGGTGTTGCAAAATAAAAAATTTTTTTTAAAGAACTTCAAATGGGGGCCTTTACCATTTATTTTTTTTATGCAAAAAGTTTTTTTGATCAATTTTTTTAAAGGCCCTTTTAGAGTCGGGGGGAAAAATTTTTTCCCAAACGGGGGAAACCCCAATAAAAATAAAATTAAAATTTTTTTAAAAGTTTTTAAAAAAACAATACTTTATCTTCTCTTTGTATTTAAATTTTTAACTTAATACTTTGACAATAAATTTACCATAAACATTTGGGTTCAAAATCATAAAAAATTGTCATATTAAAAAGGGAATTTTAAAAATTATTCTTCCTGTATCTAAGTCCTCTTAATTTTTTACGTCACTTTTTTAAAAACAAAAACTGAGCCCAAAAAAATACAAAAGGTACAAGTTTTAAACCAAGACCTTTGAATTTTGGCCCGTAAAGTATCTTTTGGATTACTAACTGACCAAAAATAAAAATTTAAAAAGAGCCCTTTAAAAGTAATGGGGAAAAAACGGAGTCATCCTAGAGTCCAATTCTAAAAAAAAAAACCTTTAAAAACCCTTAAAACCGAAAGAGCCAATATACGATCATTTTGCGGGGCTAGAGCGGGGAAGCAGACGGGACATTTTCCCCGTCTTTTGACGTTCGTCGGGTTGGTTTCAGCTGAACCCCCGTCAGCCAGCCCGGACATAAACAATTAAAAACAATTAAACCGGAGGGGTTCCGAGACTTAAACTCTGTATTCACAAGAAATCCTCCCAAACAAAATACAAAAAAATAGGAAAATTTTCCCAAATAGTGAAAAATACGATAATAGCGATAGAAACCATGTATTTTTCATAATTAACAAAATTAATATAACGCCGAAAGCCCTCTATTTTACCCTATAAAGGGGGATTTTTCACGCTAAAAATTTTTAAATTAAATGAACATATCCCTTTTTACAATTTTTTAAAAAAACACAGGATAAACCAATTTCCCAAAGATATAAAACCCCCCCCCCCCCCGTACGAAAATTAGGTCGCAGTGGGGAGTTTGCAAGCGTCCTTGGAAAAATTTTTCCCTTTTATAAGCATCCTTTTGGGTAAATAAGGAAGTAGTATACGGAAGAAGTTGAAGCAAAAAAACCGAGCAGCAGGTTTTTTTTGCCAGGGGATGATTTTTGGGAACAATGGCCAAAAGAACTATCTGAGGGGCCTTAACACCCCAAATTTCGAAATAGGAGTCTCAACATACTGCAGGGCCCACCAGGGTTTTACTTAATACTTCCCCCATCAACGAAACGGTTTTTCATAGCCCAACTTTTAAAATATAAAAAAAATTTAAATTAAACCCAAAATTATATAATATACATAAAAATTTAAGGCTAAAAGAGTACTCATTACTTTTTATTTTACTTTTTAAGGGTTAAACTTTTTTTTTTTCAGGGCGAAAAGAGATCACAATTATGTTAAGGGCCCCAAAAAAAAGTTTTGAATACAATCAGTTTAATGTTGGTTCCTCAGAGCCCACCTGAGGATTCGGGTTTTCTTTGATTTCATAGAATAAAAATTAAAGGGTTGTAAACAAAAATACCATAATTTTATGGGGGAGGTTCCCAATAAATGCCCAAAATTTCCAAAGATATTATTTTGGGCAAGAGTTTCTTTTTTCTCTACAGGGGCGTAATTTTTTTTGGTGACTTTTTAAAACTTGGGAAGAAAAATAAGAAAAAGGGAGGGAAAAATATCAGTAAAAGGGGGATTTCTGAATAACACCGCCCCACACAAACCCGCTGGAAATCGATGTGAAAAATAAAAGGGGTTGATTAAAGTCAGGATTTTTCCCAATACGGGTGCGAAGAAAAGAAAACCCGTTTTCAACTGATTAAAAGCAATTCACAATCTTTCGTCCAGCAAAACTTAAATTTTACTATTTTTTTAAAACTCAGTAAGAGGAGATGCACCCTTGAAAAAAAATTAGGAAAAAAAACGTCGATAAAACCACTTTTCCAAAGGGAACCTCGGGTAAGATTTTTTCCTATCTTGGGGGAATAGGAAACCCCAAATGGCCCTAACTTTTACATCAACAGACTTACCTCACCTTGACCTATACAAAAACCGAGGTATTTAACCCTTGGTTTTGTCCAAACTAAACATTTGGCTAAATTTATGGGAAGTTGTATTTTTTCAAACTTTTTTAAAAAGGGTTTTTCCGGGCGAATTAAATTTTTTGCCTCCCATCATTGCTATTTTAAAACAAGATCACTAGATATGAACCCCCCTTTTTTCAAAATCTTTGGGGTCGCAGGTTCATCACGCGCTGAAAAGGTAAGGCGCTTTAAACAAAAACCCGAAGGGCATAACACGTTTAATTTAAATAATTCGCCTTGTATAGTAAATTTTGGATATTTTTTTGGGGCTCGCTGGGAAAGCTGCACTGGAAAAAGCCCCTTAATAAATCTAGGCGGGTGACAAAAGGCAACTTCCTGAAAATCTGTCTATTATTCATAAAATACGGGGCAGTGGGAAACCATCTGGAACCGTGAGAGCTTAAAACCTTTAACGATAATCAGTGCACATTCTAGAAATTCCCTCAGGGTTGGGAACTAAAATACAGGGCGAGGCCCACGGAAATTTTTTCCCCCGTTTTTTTTGAGTTTTCCCTGGACAACAAAAATTCACTTCTTTTTTTTAATTTTCTGTTTTAGGGGCTTTGCCCTATAAGGTGACTGCAAAGGCTTTGCCCCTTTTAATCAAAAAGTCCCTGAATTCCCAATGTACAACACCTGGGGAAAGTCTTTGAAAAAAACCTCATAACGAAAATCAAAATCTTTGATATCTTTTGCTTTCTTTTTAAATCAAGGCCATAAAAAAAGTATCAAAAATTGCAATTTTCTCTGAATTTTTTTTTAAAGTACTTCTACGCTTTTTGAGATGCTGGGGAGACCCTTAAAAATTTCAGTTTCAGCCCAAAGGAAAACTGCGTAACTGGTACATACTAGGGTGGGAAAGCCCTTTAATTTTGGTTTTTTGTGATAATACGTTTTTTCTTTTCTCTTTCCTGGAGTTTGTAAAAACAAAATTTACCTCATTTAGCCCCAATCACTTCCAAAGGCCTTCGTATCAAGGTTGCAAGCGTGTCCAGGTAAGAAAATTTTTGTGCCATCACCCCTTTACCGGTTTAAAAAAAACGAAGCGGTGTTTGTTTTTTCAAAACAATGCTTCATCTTGGGTTGGGCCTTTGCTAAGTTTTTTTTAGGCTAATTCCCTCAGTTGGACAAAAAGCCCTTTTTCTTAGAGTTGGAATTTTTTTAAATGAGGGGTTTTGATTTTCCCCGTCCATGAATCTTTTTAAATACGGCGGGGGGCCGCTACTTTTTTGTCCTAAATTAAATTTAAATGGACTAAACCCCGTGGTTTCTTGTTCGCTTTTCCCCTTTGGCGAACAAGAGGATGGAAATTTCCCTTTGTCCCAAATCTCTGGAAAACGCTCCCCAATAGCTCCCATCATTGATTTTAATGTTTGAGAAATTTTTCGAGGGCTCCTTGTTTCTAGGGTTTATAAGCAACCGAAAAAAACGGCCCTTTAAAAACCGAGGGGAGATAAGGCAATTTGCGAAACATCTTAGAGGTAAAATTTGGGAACCCTTTTCGGATTTAATTATTCCGGGGAAACCCCCCCCTGTGAGAAAAAATTTTTTTTTCAAAGCTCGAAAAAATGTGCGAGAATTAAAATTTTTTTCAAAGGGATAGGGCCCCGGAATCGAGGGAAAAGACATCCATAATTGTAAAAAAGAATTATTCCCTTGTTTTTAGTCCTGGGTAAACCCACCAACACAATCATTATCAGGGGGTAAAGGGCTCACCACGAAGGGAATTTGAAAAGGGGAACTGGGGGAGGTGTGGGGCGAAGGTTTGGGCCCGGGGACTTTTAAACTTTACAACCTTTTTGATAGCTTTCCAAAAGTCTCCTTCCCTTCTTGGGGCCCAAATTTTTAAAGGGTTGGCTAAATTTTTCCCACGTTTTTTTTTTTAACTTTTCCCCCCTGTCCCCCCCATGGGACTAGGGGGGGGCGAAACTAATAGCCAATTTTCCCCCAAAGGGGCTAGGTAGCACTACTAGGGGTTTTTCTGGAGCCAATGATCGTCGGAAGACAAAAGAGAAATTCCTTTCACTAATATAACCCCTTACAAGATAGTAACAATTGTCCCGGGCCCTTTGGGGCTCTTCTGTAATTTGCTATCTCCGTAATTTCCTAGGGGTGGGGTCAAGGAACTATCCCTTATTAAATCTTCTTTCGATAGCATTTTAAACAGAAAAAATTGAAAAGGGCCGATCATAGAATTTTTTTTCAGATTTGAAAAATCCGGGGTTTTAAGGATCGGCTGAACAATAAATCGGGGAATTCCCAAAACTTCGCCTTCACTTAGGACTTCAGTTTTATAAAGGAAAAATTTTTAGGCGCCTAGACCCTTGTTCTAGTCATAACCCTTTAGAGGGAAAAAAGGGTTATAAACCCGGGTATCCCAGATCATTGCCTAAGATAAATCAACGCCCTGAATAGGAAAAGTTTTTACTGATATACCTACCGACAAAAAAGCCATTTTAGGTTTTGGGGGTTTGGGGTGTATATTCCCGGGGAAGAGCACCCCTTATAATGGCGCCCCCCATAGGCTTTTTAATAAACATCTACTTTGTGCAGTCATATCACTTTTCGGGGGGTATTTTCCAAATTTTAACAAAGTTAAAAAACTTCCAGTAACACGGAAGGAATTTTAATTTCCCCTAATTGATCTCTCAAATTTCCCAAATTTCAAATTTTGCAAAGTAGAACCAAAGCTGAATGAATATCTTTTTCTGAAACAGCTCTATATTTGGGGTCATCCCAAATGACTACTTTTTCGTTCTTTTTGAACCTTGTTCGGTACAGGGTTCATTTTCCCTTTTATTGTCGAGAAAAATACTATCTGAGTTTGGAAACGAAGTCGCTCGTTCCTGGACCCTCTCTAGCCAATAACAGAATTTCCTTACAGCCCTTCTTTTTACAATAAGTGCATTCAACCACTGTTATGCCTTGGGTTTTTGAACTTTTCCTAGAGTTAAATCTAAATTTATTTTTAAGGCGTGGAGCATCATGGAGGTCTGGAAGGATTCTTATGCGATGCATCTCTAAAAGATTGGGACGTCCTTTCTTGGGGGAAAACATCCCTTTTTCCTTATTTTTCTTTTCCCCAAATAAAATTGTTGAGAATTTCTAATTATCGGCGAGCAGGCTGTTTCAGTATATTTAAGGGGGCAACTAATCAAAAACCTACAAGTCTTCTGGAAAATTTAATATAAAAATTCTCTGCGGGATAAATTTGGGGAAAGACTTTCCATAGATTTACAGTTAAACTCACCCCATCCTCAAAAGCGTTTTTTCTTTTCACGTGCAAAATCCATACACTGAGTTGGCTGCGTTTAAATCCTAAAGGTTTTTTGATAACTTACTGGGAGGGATCAAAAGCCTCGGGGATAGCCCCTTCTAAACGAATCAAATTCACATACTTCCAAAGGTAACGAGCCGTACAATTTTTTGGCTTTACCAACAACGAAGAGAAATAAGGTTGCCCATTTTCGGGGCCCAGCGCATAGCACGTGCTTGATTCTCAAAGACTTAAAAAATAAGTACAAAATCTCCTTCATTAAATCTTTGGGAAACCCAAACAGCTTTTTGATATTGAAAGAATAATTTTTAGATTCATACATTTTCACTCACTTATCTTGTTGTTGTTTTCTTATATAGCAAGCGTTTCCTTTTAAAAATCTTCTTCATTTTAATTTAAAGCGAGCCCAATTTGAGCATCGTAAAAAAAATATCTCTCTAATTTTTTCAAAAGACTTGAAAATATGCCCCCCACGGATCGAAAATGAGGAATTGAACTGGCGGTAGTGGATATTCCTTTTGCACGGCACCTTGGTGAGGGGCCCGGCTGACCTTAAAAAGGGAAATTTCCCCAGTAACGGGCGAACCCGAACACGCTGCACCCTGCAATACTTCATACTCGACTGGGAGCTTCTTGAGAAACCCAAAATTTTTAATCAGAATCTCTTTTCTCATGATGTTAGAGGCCCCTGGAAACAATTTTTTTTTCAATTTTTGCCCTTACGGTATTGGCTGTGAAAAATATCTATCGTAGGGCACTCCCAATTTTAGGGGCTATCTGCCCACACGTTTAAGTTAAGATTTTCAGCTTTGGGACAATGTAAATTTTAAATAACTTTTTAATGGATCTTCCATGATCAATTTTTTTGAAATTAACAAAAGAAAATTTCCCAGATATAACTTTAATATTGTTCTTTTGCAAGTCTTGAACAAGAGAGATCCCGGACGGGTACCCCCCCCATTTTGCGAATAAGAAATTTTTTTAAAGAACTTCAAATTGGCCTGTTACCTTTTATTCTTTGCAAAAAATTTTTTGATCAGAGTTTTTTAAAGGTCTTTTAGAGCCTAGGGAAAATTTTTTCAACGGGGAAACTCCAAGAAAACCATACCCCCCCGGGATTAAACCCCGGGGGTTTTAAACCCCGGGCCGGGGAGGGGTTTATTTGAAATCGTGTCTTTACGATTTTTTAAAGTCCATAAAAAATTTTCAAATTTATTAAAGTATTTAAATACAATACTTTATCTTCTCTTTGTAAAAATTTTAACTTAATACTTTGTACAATAAAATTTACCATATCATTATTTTAAAATCATGGAAATGTCATATTAAAAAGGAAGTTTAATTATTTTTCCCCTGTATCAATCCCTTTAAATATTACGCCCTTTTTCCCTTAACAAGATTTAAGACTCAAAATACAAAAGGTACAAGTTTTTAAAAAGACCTTTGAATCGGGGCCGTAAATATCTAGGATTACTGAACTGCCCAAGAATATAAAACAAAAGAGTCTTTCAAAGAAAATGAGGAAAAAAGGGAGTCACCTAGACCCAAATTTCCAAAAAACCATTCAGCTGTACCCCTAAGACCCAAATTTTAAACATCGTTGTCAGGCTAAGCTGGGAGCAACGACTACTTCCAGTCGTTGACGTGTCGTCGGGTTTGGATCACTGACCACGTCACCCACCCGGGGACATAAACAATTGAACAATTCACCGATTTTTCCGAGACTTAAAATCTGTATTCCCACAAGAAACCAAAACCTAACAATAAACTAAAATAATAGTGAAAATTACAAAATATGATAATAACGATAATGGAAATAACGATAATACGATAATCCCATGGATTTTTTCATATTTAACAGATAATAAAAGCCGAAAGTCCTTTTTTAGCTATAAACGGGGAATTCACGCTAAATATTAAGTGAAAACATACTCTTCAATTTTTTAAAATAACAAGGAGCCCAAATTTTCAAAGATAAAACCCCCCCCCCCCCTACGACAATGGGGTCCATGGGGATTTGGCAAGCGCCTTTGGTATACTCCTTTATAGTAACGCCCCCCCTTGGTAAAAAAGGCAAGTATAAGGGAAGAAGGGAAAGCAAGAACCGAGCACAGGGTTTTTTTGCCAGAGGATGATTTTTGGAACAATGGCCGGAAGAACTATCTAGAGTGGCTTACACCCCAATTCGAAAATAGGAGTCTCGGACATGACTGTCGGGGTCATCCATTGACTAAACTTCGTCCCATCAACGAAAGGGTTTTCATAGTCATACTGTCAATAAAAAAAAAATTAACAAAATTTATAAAATATACATATAAATTGGGCCAAGATACTCTTATTTTACTTTACTTTTTTAAAGGTATACTTTTTTTTTTCAGGGGCGAAAAAGAGCATCAGCAATTAGTTAAGGGACCCACTTAATGTTGAAACAAATCAATAAGGTTGGATCCTCAGAGCCCACCTGAGGTTTTCGGGTGTTCTTTGTTTTCATAGAATATAAATTAAAGGGTTTTGTCAAAAATACCAAAATTTTTTAAGGGGGAGGTTCCCGATAAATGTCAAAATTTCCAAAAGATATTCAGGAAAAGAGCTTCTTTCTCTACAGGGCTTTCTTTTGTCGTTTTAACTTTGAAGAAAATAAGATATAGGATGCAAAATACATGGGGGGGGGGATTTTAAAGTAACACCGCCCCCAAGCATAACCTCTGGCATCGATGTGTAAATAGAAGGTTGATTAAAGTCGGGTTTTTTCAATACGGGTGACGAAGAAAGCAACCGCTTAAAAAACCGAAAAAAAGCTATCTCACATCTTTCGCCAGCAAAACTTCATTTTACTACTGGTTTAACTCAGTAAGAGGAGATGCAGCCTAGAAAATTGGGACAGAAACGTCGAAAAAAAACCAATCTTTCCCAAGGAACCTCGTATAGCTTTCTATCTTGGGGGGAAGGAAACTCGGCAAGGGCCCTAATTTTTTTCATCAACAGGACGTCCCCCTCACCTTACCTATAAAAAAACCGAGGTTTTTAATCTTGGCTTGCCCAAACGACACTTGGCTAAATTTAGGGTGAATTGTACTTTTCTAATTTTCTTAAAAAGGTTTCCGGGCAAATTTAAATTTGCTCCCACTCTTTGCTATATATAACAAGATCACTAGATATGCATCCACTCCTTCAAAAACTTTTGGTCCAGTTTCATCGGCGCTAAAAGGTAGGGGCTGCGTTACACAACCCCCAAAGGGGCATAACACGATAATTGAATAATCCTCCTTAAAGTAAATGGGGGAAAATTTCGGGGCTTGCGGGGAAAGCGCACTGGTAAACCCCCTTAATAAATCTGGGCGGGACATAGGCGACTCCTGATACCGTCTTTTAGATCATCAATAGGGGGTAGGGGGGAAACCATCTGGTACCGGAGGCATTAACCTTTACATAATCAGTGCACATTCTAAAAATTCCATCGGGTTTGGGAACAATATACAGGGCGAGGCCCACGACTTTTCTCCGTTCTATGACCCAGGGGACAAAAAAATTCTACTTTCTTTTTTAATGTTTTTTTTTTGAGTGGACTTGCCCATAAGGTGACGCAAGGCTTAGCTCCTTGTACATCTATGTCGTAAATTCCCCAATGTACAACACCTGGGGACGCATCGAATAAAACCCTAACGTAATACAAGTCTTTGACATCTTTTTGCTTTCTTCAAATCAAGGTCCATAAAAAAAGGTATCAAAAATTTGCAATGTCTCTAAATTTTTTTAAAACGTATTTTCTATCGCTTTAGAGATCGGGGCAGACTTAATTTTCATTTCACTAAAGGAAGAACTGTCGTAACGGGTACGAAACAGGGTGGAAAGCCTTAAAGTTGTTTATGTGATAATACGTTTGCTTTTCTCTTTCCCCGGTTTTTTGTAGTACATAATTTACCCATGGCCGCTCAATCATTTCCAAAAGGCCCTTTCTACTGGGTTTTCAGGGGTGTCCGGGTAAAAATTTTTCTGTGCCACACACTGTCACCGGTTTGAAGAAACGAGAGCGGTGTGTTTGTCATAACAATGCTTCATCTTGGTTTGGGGCCTTAGCTAATTTTTTTTGAGGTAATTCCCCAGTTGTGACAAACGCTTTTGCATTAGATTTGGGAGTTGTTTTTAAAGGAGGGTTCTGTTTTTCCCCTGTCCATGAATCTTTTATACGGCGAGGGGCCGCGTACTGGTGTCCGAAAATTTAATTCAAATGGACAAAACCCCAGTGCTTTTTTGTTCGCTTTCCCTTAAGGCAAACAAGGGGAAATGGTATTCCTTCGTCCCAATCTCTGAAAAATGCTCGCAATACGCTCTCATCATTGATTTTAATTTTGATAAATTGTTCGAGGCTCCTTGCGACTGAGGGTGATAAAAACAGAAAATACGGACTTAATTCCGAGGCGAGATAAGGCATCGCGAAACATTTTAGAGTAAAATTTAACCTTGATCGGTTTAAATTTTTCCCGGAACCCCCACCTGGAGAAAAAATTTTTGCAAACCGAACAATAGCAAAATTTAATTTTTCTCAAAGGGATAGCCTCCGATATCAAAGAAACGACTCCATAATTGAAACAGATATTGTTTCCCCTTTTGTTTATCCGGGGAAACCGACCAACAAATCTATTTCAGGCGTGAAAAGGGGCCACCACTGAAGGGAATGGGAATGGGGGGAACGGGTGGGGGTTGTGCGAAGGGTTTTTGCCGGCATTTGGGCAGACTTGACAACCTTTCGATAGCTTTCCACATCCCCCTTTCATTCTGGGCCCAATTAAAATCTTCAAATTTCCCCAAAACTTTTTTTTTTACCCCAAATGTCCTCCCAGGGCATGGTGGGCGAAACTAATAGCCAATTCTCTAAAGGTGCTGGGTACACTACTAGGTTTTTCTGTAGCCAATGATGTCGAAGACAAAAGAGCTTCCTTTCTCAAAATTTACCTTTACAAGAAAGTAACAATTGTCCAGTCGGGGCGTCGTTTTCTGTAATTTACCCAATTTTTCTCTGGGGATGGACAAGGAACTAAATCCCTTTTTAAAAATCTTTTTTCGATAGCATTTTAATACAGAATTTTGAAAAAGGGCCGATCTAGAAATTTCAGATTTGAAACCCGGGGTTGAAGACGACTGAACAATAATCGAGACCTAAACTTCGCCTTCACTTAGGACTTCAGTTGATAAAGGATTTTGGGGCGCCTAAGACATTGCTCTAGTTAAACATTGAGGGGAAAAAGGCTTATACCCGATAGTCAGATCATTCCAGAGTAAGTCAACGCCCTGAATGGGAAAAAAGTTTCACTGGAATACCTACCGACAAAAGCCGAAAGGGTTGGTTTTGGATGTATATTCCCTGTGAAGAGGCACTCTTATAAGGCCCTCCATAGGCTTCAAAAGACATCTAGCTTTGTGCGATCATATCACTTACGGAAGTTTTCCTACTTCAACAATTTAAAATAATTTCCATATCAGGGAAGGGAATTAATTTTTCAACTATTGACTCGTCAATTCCCAACTTTCACTTTACAAAAAAGATCATAGCTGAATGAAACTTTTTTCTAAAACAGCTCTATATTGATCATCTAAATGACATTTTATTCGTTCTTGTGACCCTTTTCGGTACTAGGGTTCAGTTTTCTTTTGAGTTTCGATGAAGATACATCTAGTTGGGAAACAAATCGCTCTTTCCCCGGTATCCCCTCTACCAATAACAGTTTTTTCCTTACATGCCCTTTCTTTTTACAAAAGTGAGTTCAACTCACTTTTTATCCTTATGGTTTTTTAAAACTTTTCCTAGAGTTAAACTAAATTTATTATTTAAGGGCGTGGAGGCACATAGGGGGTCTGGCAAGGATTCTTATGCATGCATCTCTGTAAGATTGGATCGTCCTTTCTTAGGGGGATATTTCACCGTTTCCTTACTTTTGTTTCGCCAATCAAATTTTTAGATATTTTTATAATTTTCGGCACGAGGCTGTTTCTAGTATATTTTCTATGGGGGCAACTAATCAAATACCTTTGCAAGTTTCTGGGAAATTATTAAAAGAAATTTTTCAGCGGGTCAATTTTGGGGAAAAACTTTTCCCTAGTTTTCAGTTAAAGCTCTACAAAACCCCCTTTAAAAAGGATTTTCTTTTCACGTGCAAAATCTACATACGACTGAGTTGGGTGCGTTTTAATGCTCTAAGGTTTTTTTTGATAACTTACGGGGGGAGATCATAACCTCGAGGAAACCTTCTTTAAAAAGGGAAACATAAATTTACCCTACTTCCAAAAGGTAACAGCCACAACTTGAGCTTTTCCAGATAAAGAAGTATTAATAAGGTTGCCCCCTGTTGTCGGGCCAGCGCATCACTGCTTATTTCTCAAAGCTCAAAAAATATCAAACTCCTTCATTTAAAACTTGGGAACCATAGAGCAGCTTTTTTTTATATTGAAAGAATAATTTGGGATCAGTACACTTTCACTCACTTTATCTTGTTTTTGTTTGTCTATATACAGGCTTTCCCTTTGAAAGCTTTTTCATTTTAATTTACGCTGACCTCAATTTGAGCATCGTAAAATAAATAGTCTCCCCAATTCTCAAAAGACTTTGGAGAAAATGCCCCCCGGTATCGAAAAAAGAGGGAATTGAACGGGGGTATGTGGATATTCCTTTTCACGGACCCTTTGGGAGGGCCAGGCGACCATAAAAGGGAAATTTCCCTTTAGTAACGGCGATCCCGAACAGCGGGGCACCCGCAATACTTTATTCTCGACTGTAGCTTACTTGAAAACTAATTTCAGAGGGCCCCTGGAAACAATTTGTTTTTTAATTATTGCCCTTTCGGTATTGGCTGTGTAATTCTATCGTATGGGACTTCCCAATTTCGGGGTATCTTCACACGTTTGAAGTTTCAAGGAGCCACTTTTACAATGTTAAATTTTCAAATAACTCTTTAATGGATCTTTCCCTGATCAATATTTTTAAATTAATAAAGATAAAAACCCCGTATATAAATTTAATATTTTTTCTTTTGATCAATTCTTAGAACAAAGAATCCCGGGCGGGTACCCCATTGTTGCAAAAAGAAAATTTTTTAAGAACTTCAGAATTTTTGGGGTTAAACCCTTTATTTCTTATGCAAAAAGATTTTTGATCAAGTTCTTTAAAGTCTTTTTGAGCCCAGGGGAAATAAATTTTAACTGGGAAACCCATAAAAACCATACCCCCGCCGGGGTTGAACCCGCGGGTTTTAATCCCCCGGGGGGATGGTTTATTTGCAATCGTGTCATTACGATTTCTTAAGTCCTAGAAAATATTTAAAATTTTTTAAAGTATTTTAAAAACAATACTTTACTTCTCTTTGTAGTTTAAATTTAACTAATACTTTTTGTACAAAAAAAATTTCCATATACATTTAGTTCAAAAATGGAAATGTCTATTAATAAAGGAAATTTAATTATTCTTCCTGATCTAAGTCCTCATTAATATTTACTCTCTTCTTAAAAAAACTGAACTCAAAAATACAAAAGGACAAATTTAAAAAGACCTTTTTAATCTGGGCCCTATTTATCAAGGGTTACTGAACTGACCAAGAAAATTAAATTAAAAAAATCTTTCAAAGTAAGAGGAACAAAGTGATCACTCTAGAGTCCAATTCTCAAAACCATCACTGTACAAACCCTAAGAGCCAATTTACACAGTTGTCAGGGGAGAGCGGGAGCAACTGACTACTTTCCATCGTTGACGTGTCGTCAGGTTGGATCAGCTGAGCCCGTCAGCCACCGGACTAACAATTAACAATTCACCGATGGTTTTCCGAACTTAAACTCTATTCACAAGAAATCCTACCCAACAATAATACTAAATAATAGTGATAATTACAAAATATGTAATAAAAATAAAGTGATAATAAGAAATGCGATAATACCATGGTATTTTTCAAATATTTCAGATAAAAAATTAACGCCGAAACTCTATTTTTAGCTATAAAAAAGGGACTTTCGGCTAAATAAAGTGATGACATAGCTCTTACAATATTTAAATAACACAGGATACCAATTTCAAAATATAACAGGGGGGAACAAAAACAAAAAACTTTTTTAGCCATACTTTTGGGTGATTGATTATTCTATATTAATTTACCTCCTTTACATAAAACAGACACATAATAAAAATACACATATAACCACATATAAATACATATTGGTCACATACAAAAAATTTTTAGAAACAAGTAAAATAAAAACAAGGACGTTCTTTCCAATTTTGCTAATAAAAAAATAAACGAGGGTGTATAGCGGCGCAAAAGTGGGGGGAAACGGTCAAAAAAAATCGCATTTATTGATATAAGTATACTTTTCCTTCGTGTCGGTATTGTATAACTTTATCTCCATGTTATTTTAAAAGCTTATAACAAAGTAACAAATTTCACAATAAAAAAAGATGACAAAACAAAAAACTAACAAAACAATGCACCCCCCTCCTAAACAAAAAAAAAAACCCCGTGTAAAAAAAAAGGGAGGAAGGTTGGGGGTCAAGTTGGGGCATCGGGGAGGTAAAGGTTGTATTTTTTCCTCATTCAGACTCATGTTAATTTGGGTGTAATTACTCTACACAAAAACCACTCACAAATTTTCGATATATGTTGTTACTACGCGAGAACAAGGCCACACTGTGGCATAAAAAAATTATGAGTTTGATGGTATTTCAAAGCAAAGTTATTCTGGGTTACCAAACCCCCCCACTTGCGTCTTTAAAGGCCACTCACCCCTTACCTATCAGGATTCCTGAAGGTAAACCTTTAAGTGCTTTTTTCTTTTAAAAATAATAACTTTCCCTTCTGAACGTCGTCAATACTTAAGGTTTAGATCTTACACAAAACATTACCCATTAATTTTTACCCATTAAGTTTAGACGTGTGCAAGCAAACTTTCTCATAGTAAAATAGTAAAAACATTTTGGAATTGTTGGGATCAGTTCCTTTAAATAAAGAATCACTTTCGATATATTAACACAAAATGCACGAGTTTTAGATAACGATGAGTGGTTTCACTGAGTCCCTTTGATAACTATATGATGTCACTGAGTCTTAGATAACGATTATGATGTCCAAGTCTTTGATAGTAGTTGGTCTTTTAAAACGAGTTAATGTCACTTTTGTTTGAACAGAGCGAAACCTGAGTATGAGCTACTTTCCTGATGAACTCTGGAAATTATTTTATAATAATTATCTTTTTTTTCACAAGACAGACTACGACATTACGACATACTGAAAAAAGAAATAGAATAGAACACCCAGGGACCTACTTTAAAGCTAAATGAACAGGAACAGCAGGTGTCAGGAAACGTTCTCATGGGTCGATCTCCCCATTAAAATCATTATTATAATTATTATTTTTCTAATTACTTTTCCCCGTGGGGGCCATTTTTTTATCTTTCCCGAGTTCATGTGTCCGTTGGGGGCCCCTCACTCATTATTTGCATCTAAGATTCCCCAGTTCATGGTCCAGGGTCCACTGTGTCCCCCGAATTTCTCCCTTTCCCCCCTTCCTTCATATTTTATCCTACCTTCCCCAGGGGCATGTGTCCAGATCCACGTGTCCCCTCAATATTTTCCTCCCTTCCCCACTTCCTGTCCATACATCCTACCTTCCCCAGGTTTTATGTTCCGGAGTCCCTGTGTCCCCTCGAATTTTTCCCTTCCCCCAAAACCCCCTGTCCTTACTACCAAACCCTTTCCCCCGGGTTATGGTTTAAGGGGTCCATCGGTCCTTCCCCCCCTTCCTTCCTTTCTATCCTACCTTCCCCAGGTTTATGGCCCCGGACCATCTGTGTCCCCCCAATATCTTCCCCTTTCCCCCCTTCCTATCCTACACTCAATACTTTGGCCTTGCACAATCCTTCCCCATCGTGTCCCCTAAGATATTCTCCCTTCCCCACTTTCCCGTCCCTATCTATCCTACCCTTTTCCCCGGGCATGATCCAGGGGTCCATCCCGCGTCCCCCTAGAGTTTTTCCCCTTCCCCACTCCCGTCCTATTCTATCCTACCTTTCCCCCCCGGTTCATGTGTCCAGATCCATCTTGCCCCTCAGATATTCTCCCTTTTCCCCCTTCCCTTCTTAACATCCCACCTTCCCCAGGGTTTATGTGTCCAGGAGTCTATCTGGTCCCCTCAAATTCTCCCCCTTCCCCACTTCCTTCCGTTCTCTCCACCTTTTCCTGGGTTTATGTGTCCAGGGGTCCCTCTGTGCCCCTCAGATATTCTCCCTTCAACACTTCCTGCCCCCTATCCTACCTTCCCCAGGGTTTATGTGTCCAGAGGCCCCTCTGTATCCCCTCAGATATTCTCCCCTTCCCCACTTCCGTCCTAAACTATCCTACCTTCCCCAGGTTCATGTGTCCAGGAGTCCATCTGTGTCCCCCAGATATTCTCCCCTTCCCCCCTTTCCCGTCCTTTATCTACCTACCTTCCCCAGGGTTTATGTGTCTAGGAGTCCATCTGTGTCCCCCCAGATATTCTCCCCTCCCCCACTTCCTGTCCTGTTCTATCCTACCTTCCCCCAGGGTTTATGTTCCAGGAGTCCTCTGTTCCCCCAGATAATTCTCCCTTTCCCCCCTTCCTGTCCTTTCTATCCACCTTCCCATTCATGTGTCCAGGATCCCCCCTGTCCCCCAATATTCTCCCTTTTCCCCCCTTCCTTCCTATAACAATCCTACCTTCCCCAGGTTCATGTGTCCAGGGGTCCATCTTGTCCCCTCAGATATTCTCCCTTCCCCATCTTCCTGTCCAACACCAATTCTCGGCTCTTGCCTCTAATTCCTTCCCCATCTGGCCCCACCTCAGATATTCTCCCTTCCCACTTCCTTCCTATTCTATCCTAAAAAAAAAAATCACTTCCCCAGGTTCATGTGTCCAGGAGTCATCTTGTCCCGTCAGATATATACTCTT
>NC_069422.1:2414326-2439326 GCF_026875155.1 Cherax quadricarinatus | reverse complement strand
ACACTGACATGAACAACACTGACATGAACAAAAACTGACATGAACAACACTGACATGAACAACACGACATGAACAACACTGACATGAACAACACTGACAGAACAACACCAACAAAGAACAACACTGACATGAACAACACCAAACATGAACAACACTGACATGAACAACACCAACATGAACAACACTGACATGAACAACACCAACATGAACAACACTGACATGAACAACACCAACATGAACAACACTGACATGAAAAAACACCAACATGAACAACACTGACATGAACAACACTGACATAAACAACACTGACATGAACAACACTGACATGAACAACACCAACATGAACAACACTGACATGAAACAACACTGACATGAACAACACTGACATGAACAACACCAACAGAACAACACTGACATGAACAACACCAACCTGAACAACACTGACATAAAACCGACATGAACAACACCAACTGAACAACACTGACATGACCAACACCAACATGAACAACACTGACATGAACAACACCAACATAACAACACTGACATGAACAACACCAACATGAACAACACTGACATGAACAACCTGACATGAACAACACCAACAAACAACACTGACATGAACAACACCGACATGAACAACACCGACATGAACAACACTGACATGAAAAAACACCAACATGAACAACACCAACATGAACAACACTGACATGAACAAACTGACATGAAAACAACCTGACATGAAACAACACTGACATGAACAAAACTGACATGAACAACACTGACATGAACAAAATGACATGAACAACACCAACATGAACAACACTGACAAAACAACACCAACATGAACAACACTGACATGAACAACACTGAATAACAAACACTGACATGAACAACACTGACATGAACAACACCAACATGAACAACACTTTACATGAAAAAACACCAACATGAACAACACTGACATGAACAACACTGACATGAACAACACTGACATGAACAACACCCAAAATGAACAACACTGGGCAAAGAACAACACCAACATGAACAACACTGACATGAACAACACCGACATGAACAACACCAACATGAACAACACCAACATGAACAACACTGACATGAACAACACTGACATGAACAACACCGACATGAACAACACTGACATGAACAACACCGACATGAACAACACCAACATGAACAACACCAACATGAACAACACTGACATGAACAACACTGACATGAACAACACCAACATGAACAACACCAACATGAACAACACTGACATGAACAACACTGACATGAACAACACTGACATGAACAACACCAACATGAACAAACATGGGCATGAACAACACTGACATGAACAACTCCTGACATGAACAACACAGACATGAACAACACTGGGCATGAACAACACTGACATGAACAACCCAACATGAACAACACTGACATGAACAACACAGACATGAACAACACTGACAATGAACAACACTGACATGAACAACACCAACATGAACAACACTGACATGAACAACACTGACATGAACAACACTGACATGAACAACACTGACATGAACAACACCAACATGAACAACACCAACATGAACAACACTGACATGAACAACACCGACATGAACAACACCAACATGAACAACACCAACATGAACAACACCAACATGAACAACACCAACATGAACAACACTGACATGAACAACACCAACATGAACAACACCAACATGAACAACACCAACATGAACAACACCAACATGAACAACACTGACATGAACAACACCAACATGAACAACACTAACATGAACAACACCAACATAAACAACACTGACATGAACAACACCGACATGAACAACACCAACAGAACAACCCCTGACATGAACAACACGACATGAACAACACCAACATGAACAACACTGACATGAACAACACCAACATGAACAACACCAACATGAACAACACCAACATGAACCCAAAACTGACATGAACAACACCAACATGAACAACACTGACAATGAACAACACCAACAGAACAACACTGACATGAACAACACCGGGCATGAACAACACCAAATGAACAACACTGACATGAACAACACTGACATGAACAACACCAACATGAACAACACTGACTATAAACAAACACTGACATGAACAACACCAACATAAACAAAACTGACATGAACAACACCGACATGAACAACACCAACATGAAACACACTGACATGAACAACACCAACATGAACAACACTGACATAACAACACTGACATGAACAACACCGACATGAAAAAACACAACATGAACAACACTGACATGAACAACACTGACATGAACAACATGAACAACACGACATGAACAACATGAACAAAAACCGATATGAACAACACTAACATGAACCACACCGACATGAACAACACTGACATGAACAACACCAACAGAACAACACTAACATGAACAACACTAACATGAACAACACTGAAAATGAACAAACCAACATGAACAACACTGACATGAACAACACTGACATGAACAACACCAACATGAACAACACTGACATGAACAACACTGACATGAACAACACTGACATGAACAACACTGACATGAACAACACTGACATGAACAACACCGACATGAACAACATCGACATGAACAACACTAACATGAACAACACTGACATGAACAACACTGACATGAACAACACCAACATGAACAACACTGACATGAACAACACTGACATGAACAACACTGACATGAACAACACTGACATGAACAACACCAACATGAACAACACTGACATGAACAACACCCGACATGAACAACACTGACATGAACAACACTGACATGAACAACACCAACATGAACAACACTGACATGAACAACACTGACATGAACAACACCAACATGAACAACACCAACATGAACAACACCAACATGAACAACACCAACATGAACAACACTGACATGAACAACACTGACATGAACAACACCAACATGAACAACACTGACATGAACAACACCAACATGAACAACACTGACATGAACAACACTGACATGAACAACACCAACATGAACAACACCAACATGAACAACACCAACATGAACAACACTAACATGAACAACACCGACATGAACAACACTGACATGAACAACACTGACATGAACAACACTGACATGAACAACACTGACATGAACAACACTAAAAATGAACAACACCAACATGAACAACACTAACATGAACAAAACCAACATGAACAACACCAACATGAACAACACCAACAGAAAACACTAACATGAACAACACCGACATGAAAAAACACGACATGAACAACACTGACATGAACAACACTGACATGAACAACACTAACATAAACAACACCAAAATGAACAACACCAACATGAAAAACACTAACATGAACAACACCCGACATAACAACACAAAAATGAACAACACCAACATGAACAACACTAACATGAACAACACCGACATGAACAACACTGACATGAACAACACTGACATGAACAACACTGACATGAACAACACCGACATGAACAACACTGACATGAACAACACTGACATGAACAACACTGACATGAACAACACAAACATGAACACCAACATGAACAACACCAACATGAACAACATGAACACTGGTAAAAATGAACATCACCAACATGAACAACACCAACTTGAACACCAACATGAACAACACCAACATGAACAACATGGTACATGGGAACCCAAAACCAGCATGAACACCAACATGAACAAAACCAACATTGAACAACAACATGAACAACACCAACATGAACAACACCAACATGAACAACCCAACATGAACATTAACAGAACAACACTGGTACATGAACAACATGAACAACAACATGAACAACAACATGAACAACACCAACATGAACAACACCAACATGAACAACACCAACATGAACAACACCAACATGAACAACACCAACATTTAACAACACCAACATGAACAACCCCTGGTACATGAACAACACTGGTACATGAACATGAACAACATGAACAACACCAACATGAACAACACCAACATGAACAACACCAACATGAACAACACCAACATGAACAACACCAACATGAACAACACTGGTACATGAACAACACTGGTACATGAACAACATGAACAACAACATGAACAACACCAACATGAACAACACCAACATGAACAACACCAACATGAACAACACCAACATGAACAACACCAACATGAACAACACCAACATGAACAACACCAACATGAACAACACTGGTACATGAACAACACTGGTACATGAACAACATGAACACCAACATGAACACCAACATGAACAACACCAACATGAACAACACCAACATGAACAACACTGGTACATGAACAACATGAACAATAACATGAACAACAACATGAACAACACCAACATGAACAACACCACCATGAACAACACCAACATGAACAACACCAACATGAACAACATCAACATGAACAACACTGGTACATGAACAGCACCAACATGAACAACACTGGTACGTGAACAACACTGGTACATGAACAACACTGGTACATGAACAACACCAACATGAACAACAACATGAACAACACAACATGATCAACACTGGTACATGAACAACACTGGTACATGAACAACACTGGTACATGAACAACACTGGTACATGAACAACACTGGTACATGAACAACACTGGTACATGAACAACACTGGTACATGAACAACACCAACATGAACAACACTGGTACATGAACAACACTGGTACATGAACAACATCAACATGAACAACACTGGTACATGAACAACACTGGTACATGAACAACATCAACATGAACAACACTGGTACATGAACAACACTGGTACATGAACAACACTGGTACATGAACAACACCAACATGAACAACACTGGTACATGAACAACACTGGTACATGAACAACACTGGTACATGAACAATATCAACATGAACAACACTGGTACATGAACAACACTGGTACATGAACAACACCAACATGAACAACACTGGTACATGAACAGCACCAACATGAACAACACTGGTACATGAACAACACTGGTACATGAACAACACTGGAACATGAACAACACTGGTACATGAACAGCACCAACATGAACAACACCAACATGAACAACACTGGTACATGAACAACACCAACATGAACAACACTGGTACATGAACAGCACCAACATGAACAACACTGGTACATGAACAACACTGGTACATGAACAACACTGGTACATGAACAACACTGGAACATGAACAACACTGGTACATGAACAACACTGGAACATGAACAACACTGGTACATGAACAGCACCAACATGAACAACACCAACATGAGCAACACTGGTACATAAACAACACTGGTACATAAACAACACTGGTACATGAACAACACCAACATGAACAACACCAACATGAACAACACCAACATGAACAACACTGGTACATGAACAACACTGGTACATGAACAACACTGGTACATTAACAACACTGGTACATGAACAACACTGGTACATGAACAACACTGGTACATGAACAGCACCAACATGAACAACACTGGTACATGAACAACACTGGTACATGAACAACACTGACATGAACAACACTGGTACATGAACAACACTGGTACATGAACAACACTGGTACATGAACAACACTGGTACATGAACAACACTGGTACATGAACAACACTGGTACATGAACAACACTGGAACATAAAATATAATTCTGCTGAGTCAAGACAAACAAGGACTCAGACAATATGGTAAAGTTGTCATCTAATTACTTTATAAAATTATTTTTTCAGTGGTTGATTCATAGCTCCTGGACCAGCTTCCCAACTTTATTTTACCGATTTTGTTGATTTCTATTCTACAGGGACTGATCATATCCATTCTTGAAGCTGTGTATATTGTTTACCTCCACCACCACCACCACTTGACCTAGTACAGTCCACTTACCACCACCACTTGACCTAGTACAGTCCACTTACCACCACCACTTGACCTAGTACAGTCCACTTACCACAACCACTTGACCTAGTACAGTCCACTTACCACCACCACTTGACCTAGTACAGTCCACTTACCACCACCACTTGACCTAGTACAGTCCACTTACCACCACCACTTGACCTAGTACAGTCCACTTACCACCACCACTTGACCTAGTACAGTCCACTTACCACCACCACTTGACCTAGTACAGTCAACTTACCACAACCACTTGACCTAGTACAGTCCACTTACCCACAACCACTTTGACCTAGTACAGTCCCACTTACCACAACCACTTGACCTAGTACACTCCACTTACCACCACCACTTGACCTAGTACACTCCACTTACCACAACCACTTGACCTAGTACACTCCACTTACCACCACCACTTGACCTAGTACAGTCCACTTACCACAACCACTTGACCTAGTACAGTCCACTTACACCACCACACTTGACCTAGTACAGTCCACTTACCACCACCACTTGACCTAGTACAGTCCACTTACCACCACCACTTGACCTAGTACAGTCCACTTACCACAACCACTTGACCTAGTACAGTCCACTTACCACAACCACTTGACCTAGTACAGTCCACTTACCACAACCACTTGACCCAGTACAGTCCACTTACCACAACCACTTGACCTAGTACAGTCCACTTACCACAACCACTTGACCTAGTACAGTCCACTTACCACCACCACTTGACCTAGTACAGTCCACTTACCACACCACTTGACCTAGTACAGTCCACTTACCACCACCACTTGACCTAGTACAGTCCACTTACCACCACCACTTGACCTAGTACAGTCCACTTACCACCACCACTTGACCTAGTACAGTCCACTTACCACAACCACTTGACCTAGTACAGTCCACTTACCACAACCACTTGACCTAGTACTGTCCACTTACCACAACCACTTGACCTAGTACAGTCCACTTACCACCACCACTTGACCTAGTACAGTCCACTTACCACCACCACTTGACCTAGTACAGTCCACTTACCACAACCACTTGACTAGTACAGTCCACTTACCACAACCACTTGACCTAGTACAGTCCACTTACCACCACCACTTGACCTAGTACAGTCCACTTACCACCCACCACTTGACCTAGTACAGTCCACTTACCACAACCACTTGACCTAGTACAGTCCACTTACCACCACCACTTGACCTAGTACAGTCCACTTACCACCACCACCTTGACCTAGTACAGTCCACTTACCACCACCACTTGACCTAGTACAGTCCACTTACCACCACCACTTGACCTAGTACAGTCCACTTACCACAACCACTTGACCTAGTACAGTCCACTTACCACAACCACTTGACCTAGTACAGTCCACTTACCACCACCACTTGACCTAGTACAGTCCACTTACCACAACCACTTGACCTAGTACAGTCCACTTACCACCACCACTTGACCTAGTACAGTCCACACACAACCTTGCCTGTACAGTCCACTTACCACCACCACTTGACCTAGTACAGTCCACTTACCACCACCACTTGACCTAGTACAGTCCACTTACCACACTAACACTGGAAAAGTAATTATATATTCTGGTACACAGGTGATATCACAATATGCAAAACAACCACTGTGAAAAATCTCCTGAGAAATCATGAATGTGCTGGAAGTTCACTATTTGCTCACAATGGTTATTTTGCATATTCTGGTGTGTTAATAGTATTGTAACATAACAAAACATAACAACTATAACATAACAATAACAGAAGAAAAAGAAGAGAAGAAACATGGTGGACTGGTTGTGATCATCGGGAGATAAAGCATGTTTGTTCCCGGAAGAAATTGGTGGACTTTTTGTGACAGGGGAAAAAAGCGGGTTTGTTCACCGGGAAAGAAAACTTGGTGAATGGTTGTGATCATCGGGAGAAAACCCAGGTTTGTTCACCAGGAAAAAACCCCTGGTGGACGGGTTGGGATCATGGGAATAAAGAAAGGTTTGTTCACCGGAAAAAAAACAGGGGACGGGTTTGGGATATGGAGTAAACGGGTTTTGTTCACCAGGAAAAACGGGGGAGGGTTTGTGATCATCGGAGAAAAAGAGGTTGGTTCACCAGGAAAAAATGGTGGACTGGTTTATCATCGGGAGATAAAAGAGGTTGGTTCCCCCGGAAAAGTTACTGCTTTTTGTTTGACTTATAACACCCCCCCCCCAAGCACACCTTCCGACATGCCAGCCCCCCCCACATCCCACCTCCCCCCCCCGCCCCGGCCCCCCGCCAGCCCCAGCCTCTCCCCACAGTCCCAAACCTCCCCACAGCGAAGTCCCCCCACAGCCCCAGCCTCCCCCACATTGCAGCCCCCCCCACGTGCCAGCCCCCCACATAAAAGCCCCCCCCAAAGGCCAGCCCCCTCCCAGTGAACCTTCCCCCACAGTCCCAGCCCGCCAAAATGCCACCCTTTTTCCCCCACGTGCCAGCCCCCCCCCACAGTCCCAGCCCCCTTCCAAAACGCCAGTCTCCCCCACGCCCCCGCCCCCCACAGGCAGCCTCCCCACAAGCCATCTCCCCCCCCAGCGCCAGCCTCCCCACGACCGCCTCCCCCCCCTTTTGGGGAATTTTTTAAATTTTACTCAAATACAAAAAATTACCCCTACTATTTGTATAATATAATTCAAAAACATCTAGAAGGAACTCCATCTCAGTGTTCCCAACCTTTCCTGCAACACTGAAACCAAACACAATACAAAAATAATGTCTCTTTAAAAATTTATTTTTGTTTTGTTGGTATCCCCAACCTATCAGGAACCCCCAGGAAATAGGCCCTTTTAATTTAAAGCTTTTTTTGGGAAAAAGCAAAAAATACCCCACTGGCTTCAAAAATTTTTACAAAATCACCCAGAATCGCCTAAACCCTTAAATTATAATTTTAATTAGAACAAAGAAACCCGTTATCAAATCATTTTAAACATTCATCTGTTTTGTATCCCAAATTATTCCATATTGTATCACCAATATGTTGCACATTGTATCCCCAAAAAATGCACATTTGTTTCCCCCAAAAAAGTTGACATATTGTATCCCCAATTAGCTGCAAAAAATTGTATCACCAATTGCTGACTTTTGTATCCCCAATATAGTTGCAATATTTACCCCCAATATATTGACATTTTTCACAATATAGTTGCAATTTTGACACCAAAAAAGTTGCACATATTTATCCCCAATAAAGTTGCAATTTGATCCCAATATGTTACATATATAATAAACCAAAAAATTTGTTTACCAGTACTTTAACAGAAAATTTTATCGATTTGTTTTCTAAAACTTTATAGCCATAAATAAAACCCAAACTTTTATACAAAGAGTCAAAGTTAAAACCCAAAAAATTGAGTAAACTAATTTTATTAAAAATTTAATTTTAAGTCCCCAAAAATATGGATAACAGCGGCGTTCGAAATAGTTTTACTTTAAATTATATGTATTTTACTTTATGGAAATTAAGTTTTATTGTCATTGTTTTCTTTATTTTTTTTTGTGAAAGTTTCGCCCACACAGAAAAGGTTTTCATGGAAACGAGGTTTTAAATATGAAGACAGGAAAGCATGGAGAGGTAAAAATGTGGTCAGTCATTTGCTTAGAGACGTAGTTTTTTAGGTAAACTGACCCAGTCTTTTTGTTTTATAGCTTTTAACAAGTAATGGTAGAAAAAAGATGGCCTTCTGGCAATACGAAGGATTCCTTAGATTCGAACGTCGATTTTGAAGTCACGAAAAAAGCACTGAAAATATCCACAACTTTTCGAAATGTGAAATTATCTCGAGAACCAGGGGAATATTACAGTTGTGAACAATCTTACCAGAAACTCAATGCCACTCATTAGACCATCCCGTTGGAAGCACCGTGGGCGTCAGGGTATCTAACAATCCCTTTATGACAAAAAAAAAACTGGGAGAGGGGGAGAAGAAATTGGATGGCCATAAGTCCTTTTTCTCCTCACTATGATAGACTAACTGATTCTTTAGGGTTTTCTCTCCCCTTTGACCAACAATATGGGTGAAATTCACCATCCTAAGATCTTTAATAAGACCCTAAACTGTCATGAACGAATGAATTTAAGTGCATTCCCGTGCCATGGGAGGGGTTTTTTGGTGTGAAGGCAACGAGGCAGTATTAATACATTTTTTGTCCCCGTGTATGGGATTACTGACCGTGTGGAGCTCATGACCCCAAAACTGTGCAGCTGCGCAGTAAACAGCCCGGCAAACCTTTCAAACTGACCAGCTCTTCCAAGAGATCACAGACAGTCCCACTGGGACAGACCCATCGTGGAGAAAATCGCCAAAAGAATGCTCAAAAAGCTTCGGGAAAAGACGAAGCTTATCTAGCTGGCAAAGCACCATAGTCTGGAGATTTATTTTTCGTTGACCCTAATTCCTACGGGACTTTACCCACAGGCCATTTGGATTGGTGTAGCTTTTCGCTTAGCTACTCACCGAAAGCAGGAGCATTTCCTTCTGAACAATTTGGGCCACATGACATTGCCACAGCCTTTACCCAGAAGAATGGAAACCTCGGGTACTGAGGCTCGATAAAATAAAAAGTATCCATTTGGTGTCACGATGCTACACTGGAAAGACGAGAAGCAGAATGCATAGAACTACCCCTGTGCGTCTACATTGACTGACACCTTCTTACCTCAGAAACTACCTCTGAAATTATAGTAGGAAGACTCCTGCTATAATTTCATCATCCCAGATGGATCGGAGACCCTCGAAGCACAGGGCAAATGTGCATTCAAGTTTCTGAAAGAGTTGGGTGACAAACTCTCACGGCAATCAAGGATCCTGGAGCGACCAGCTTCTTTTTCCAGAGACAGTGTTGCGATCCAAAGAGGAAATGAATGCAACATTCTGGGCATATGACCCGCCGCTGGAAGCGAGTTGAAGTATTCAACTGAGATAGTGTGGAATCATGCATGTTGCTCTCAGTCCCAAAGTATTTTCTTTTTAAATTTACACACACACACACACACACACACACACACACACACACACACACACACACACACACACACACACACACACACACACACACACACACACACACACACACACACACACACAGTTAAGGACCAGGTAATCAGGCTCTGGAAGGAAGGAAGGAGGAGAGACAACAAGAAATGACAGTGAAGTATGTGAGGAACAAGAGATTCAAAGAAGAGGAGACAGAAGGGGCTCCAGAAAGACGGAGAGGTGGGGCACACCACCAAGTGCTGGACACAGTACACACAACCGAGGAAGAAGTGAAGAGGCCTCTGAGTGAGCTAGATACCTCAAAGGCAATGGGGCCAGATAACATCTCTCCATGGGTCCTGAGAGAGGGAGCAGAGGTGCTATGTGTACCCCTAACTACAATATTCAATACATCTATCGAAACAGGGAGATTTCCTGATGCATGAAAGACAGCAAATGTAGTCCCAATCTATAAAAAAGGAGACAGACATGAAGCACTAAACTCCAGACCAGTGTCACTGACATGTATAGTATGCAAAGTCATGGAGAAGATTATCAGGAGAAGAGTGGTGGAACACCTAGAAAGGAATGATCTCATTAACAACAGCCAACAAGGTTTCAGGGATGTGAAATCCTGTGTCACAAACCTACTGGAGTTCTACGACATGGTGACAGCAGTAAGACAAGAGAGAGAGGGGTGAGTGGATTGCATTTTCTTGGACTGCAAGAAGGCGTTTAACACAGTTCCACAGAAGAGATTAGTGCAAAAACTGGAGGACCAAGCAGGGATAACAGGAAAGGCACTACAATGGATCAGGGAATACTTGTCAGGAAGACAGCACCGAGACATGGTACGTGGCGATATGTCAAAGTGGGCACCTGTGACCAGCGGGGTCCCACAGGGGTCAGTCCTAGGACCAGTGCTGCTTCTGGTATTTGTGAACGACATGACGGAAGGAATAGACTCCGAAGTGTCCCTGTTTGCAGATGACGTGAAGTTGATGAGAAGAATTCATTCGATCGAAGACCAGGCAGAACTACGAAGGGACTTGGACAGGCTGCAGACCTGGTCCAGCAATTGTCTCCTGGAGTTCAACCCCACCAAGTGCAAAGTCATGAAGATTTGGGAAAGGCAAAGAAGACCGCAGACGGAGTACAGTCTAGAGGGCCAGAGACTACAAACCTCACTCAAGGAAAAAGATCTTGGGGTGAGTATAACACCAGGCACATCTCCTGAAGCGCACATCAACCAAATAACTGCTGCAGCATATGGGCACCTAGCAAACCTCAGAACAGCATTCCGATATCTTAATAAGGAATCGTTCAGGACCCTGTACACCGTGTACGTTAGGACCATATTGGAGTATGCGGCACCAGTTTGGAACCCACACCTAGCCAAGCACGTAAAGAAACTAGAGAAAGTGCAAAGGTTTGCATCAAGACTAGTTCCAGAGCTAAGAGGTATGTCCTACGAGGAGAGGTTAAGGGAAATCAACCTGACGACACTGGAGGACAGGAGAGATAGGGGGGACATGATAACGACATTCAAAATATTGAGAGGAATTGACAAGGTGAACAAAGACAGGCTGTTCCAGAGATGGGACACAGCAACAAGGGGACACAGTTGGAAGTTGAAGACACAGATGAATGACAGGGATGTTAGGAAGTATTTCCTCAGCCACAGAGTAGTCAGGAAGTGAAATAGTTTGGGAAGCGATGTAGTGGAGGCAGGATCCATACATAGCTTTAAGCAGAGGTATGATAAAGCTCACGGTTCAGGGAGAGTGACCTAGTAGCGATCAGTGAAGAGGCGGGGCCAGGAGCTCGGACTCGACCCTTGCAGCCTCAACTAGGTGAGTACACACACACACACACACACACACACACACACACACACAAACACTGTACACTGTGTATGTCAGGCCCATACTGGAGTATACAGCACCAGTTTGGAACCCACACCTGGTCAAGCACGTCAAGAAATTAAAGAATAAGCAAAAGTTTGCAACTAGGCGGGTTCCAGAGCTAAGTGAAATGTCCTACAAAGAAAGGTTAAAAGAAATCGGTCTGACGACAATGGAAGACAGGAGGGTTAGGGGAGACATTATAACGAGATACGAAATACTGCGTGGAATAGTTAATAGACAGGATGGGACACAGAAACAAGGGGTCACAATTGAAAGTTGAAGACTTAGATGAGTTATAGTGATGCTAGGAAGTATTTCTTCAGTCATAGAGTTGTCAGGAAGTGGAATAGTCTAGGAAGTGATGCAGTGGAGGAAAGAACCACACATAGCTTTATGACGAAGTATGATAAAGCTCATGGAGCAGAGAGAGGGAGGACCTAGTAGCGATCAGTGGAGAGGCGGGGCCAGGAGCTGAGTCTGGAACACTGCAATCATAAATAAGTGAGTACAAATAGGTGAGTACACACACACATACACACACACACACACACACACACACACACACACACACACACACACACACACACACACACACACACACACGCGCACACACACAGACACACACACACGCACACACACACACACACACACACACACAGACACACACACACACACACACACACACACACACACAGACACACACACACACACACACACACACACACACACACACACACACACACACACACACACACACACACACACACACACACACACGCACACACACAGACACACACACACGCACATACACACACACACACACACATACACTCACACACACCACACAAACACACACACACCAACACACACACAAACACACACACAAAAACACACACACAAACACACACACACACACACACACACACACACACACACACACACACACACACACACACACACACACACACACACACACAGGCCAGGAGCTCGGACTCGACCCCCGCAACCTCAACTAGGTGAGTACACACACACACACACACACACACATGGTGGGTGCAGACGTGGGTACACAAGGCTCCGAGAACCTTCGTGTTTTTGAGGCATGCAATAACCCCTAGCAGTAATCAGTGGTAGTGACAAAGTCAGTGAACAAACCTACGAGTGATAACTATAGTTATTAGTTGAAAAAATTCGAGGGGAAACCTAAATTCAGTATTTTCTTTTAAAAGTGCCAAACCGTTGTGGATCTACTAGGCACTGTTGCCACACAGATACAAACATAAAAATATCAAAGTGAGTGTGGAAACGGGTGATCAAGAATTACCAGCGTTTGGTTAACAAGTGAAATGTGGGGCACCGTAATGTGAGAGTGAAAAAGTTAATAGGCAAAAGGAGAAAGAAAAAATAAAATATACAACAAGGGAAGGTGGCAGTAGGCCTACTGAAGCAGTGACGTCACAACAGTTTGTATGCCATTATACATATAAAGTGTAACACCGAATGTGAAGTGCATTCTGTAATAAGTGAAAAGTGAAATCACTTGAGGAACGCGGGATGCATGAGCATATATGGTTATAAACATCATGGGTGAAAGGAGTTACAAATAGTGAGAGAAGGCCTATGTACGACGGCTACGTCATCAGCTTCTGGCAACTTGTCATCACACCGCTGTCAGCGCAAGTATTCCACCTGTTGAGGTTGCATTTTGCAAGATTGAGTCTGGTCCTGCATCACTGTTAGATACTGGTCACTCACTCCTGCAAGCCATTACCAGAATTAGAGTAGAAATAGCATAGAGGAGAGTGCAAGGAGTAAAGCGGTAGTGAGGGATAACGTCAGACACTTAAGCTGAGACAAGCTAAATTTTACAACCTAGCTACTTTCTGAATTTTAGAAGTAGAATCGATAAGTGTTACAAGTATTGGTAAGCTTAGAATTACTGGTATCTACGGTATTCATTAGCAGTATGAATACTTAGAAGTGGGGGACACACACACACACACACACACGCACACACACACGCACACACACATACACATACACATACACACACACACAATACACACACACACACACACACACATACACACACACACATGCACACACACACACACATACACACACACATACACACACACACACACACACACACACACACACACACACACACAACCACACATACACATACACACACACACACACACACACACGTACACACACACACACATAAACACACACACACACACATACACATACACACACAGGAACAAGCACTTGTAAGCTGTAGTACACACGCAAACACACACATACACAGGATTTCACACCGTCCTGTGAACTGACCATCTGAACCTTTCTCCTCTCCCCCCTCCTTTCCTACCCTAAGTAGACCTATCTCTACCTTCTCACTCTTTACCTATAATCTCTCTCTCTACCTATCACTCTCTACCTATCTCTCTCTCTCTCTTCCCTCTCCCATCTCTCCCCCTCTAACATCTGTCCCCTCCAATTATCTCTCCCCTCTCCTTTCCCGATCTCTCTCCCCTCCTCCCCTCCCTTTCCCCCTAGCCTCTCTCCCCTCTCGCTCTTCCATCTCCCCCCTCTTTCCCCCTTCTCCCCCTCTCTGCCCCTCTTTGCCTTCTCTTTCTCTCTCTCTCTCTCCCTCTCCCCCTCTCTCTCTCTCTCTCTCTCTCTCTCTCTCTCTCTTGCTCTCACTTTCTCTTGTTCTCTCTCGTCCCCATTTTCCCTTCTAACTCTCCCCTCTCCTACTCTTCCCTTCACTCTCTCTCCCCCTCTACTTTTCCCTTCTCTCCTCTCTCACAAAAAAAAAAAAAAAAAAATGGTGGGGACTCGCAGGAACCAAGGATCAGATGAGAATGGTTCTGGTAGGGAGGAGTGGATGGAGGAGCAGTGGAAAAGGATGGAACAAGAGTGGGAGAGAAAATTAGGAGAGCTTTCTGAAAAAATGGAGAAAGAGCTCTCTGTGAAATTGGAAAAGAGGTTGGAGAAGGAGACAAAGAATTGGGAGGCACAAGTTGAAACTGTAGTAGCCAAGATAAGGGTCCTAGAAGTTGAGATAAATAGGCTGAAGCGAGTTACAGGGGCAGTGACCAGAGAAGACACAGCATATGAAGCTGCAAGGCCGAACAGGAAGGAAGGAATTATGAATTATGCTAAGGTCATATCAGCCTGCCAAGGAGGACCAAGGAGTGAAAGGGAAGAACAGCTGGTTGCAGATGGAGAGGGTGATAGGTCGAATGCTGAGGCACAACCAGGCTATCAAGAGCCACTGGAAAAATCAAGGGAGAAACTGACCACATACAGGCAGGATCCAGAGTCACAGAGGGTGAGGCAATGGGAGGAAGAAAGGGCAAAATCAGTGTTTATCCATGGGCTTCAGGAGAGAGAGGAAAGGACACACACTGAAAGGCAGCAGAAGAAAGAAAGGAGATTGAGAAAATCATCACAGAAATAGGTGAAGAGATGGACGAGGATTGTAAATTTTCAGAGAATAGGGGGGTACTGAAGTGGGAGAAACCGACCACCAAACAAGCTGATTCTCTCAGGACGGAAAACAGTGCTGAACAGGGATCCTCCAAGAGGAAACCACGATTGAAATACTCGGAAGAGTACAGAGGGTGGGATAGGATGGATTTCCGCTACGGATTGTTTAACCCCGAGGGTTATGCCACCCAGGTATCCTTAACCCAAGAAAGTGTAGTGGTCATCGAGGACTGTTCTAACTTATTTCCATTGGGGTCCTTAATCTTGTCTCCAGGATGCGACCACACCCCAGTCGACTAAACCAGGTACCTATTTGCTGCTAGGTGAACAGGAAAACTTGTGTAAGGGAAACGTGTCCGCCTAAAATGTTGCCACCCGCGGGAATCGAACCCGGGCCCTCCCGTTTTTTGTTTTTTTTGCTTGATGCGGGAGCTTTAGCCCACCAGGCACCGGGCAGAGACAAGAACAAAATCAGAACGACAGCAGCTGAGGGAGAGGACAAAAAAGCGAAAGGAGCTAGATAAGAGACAAAGGTAGGGAACCAGCCAGAGGTCAGTCAGAGCAGTCAGAAACAGCAGGGCAAGCACAACACCCAACTATTCTCAGAACCATACAAAACTATCCACACCATCAACACACACTACATTCCATACCCACGCCTCCACCCAACACCGAGATATAGAATCCCACAGTAAGCACCAGGTCTCCCCAACCCTCACAGGCCCCCCAAAACCACTGTGTTGAAAGGAAACTGAAGGTTTATTTGGGTTTTTTTAACACAAACGCTGATGGAATACAAAAATAAGTGGAGCGAGTGGCGTGAAAAGAGTCAAAGAAGCATCACCGGTTAATCTTCAAATATCACAGAAAACAAGCTTACGGAGTATGATAACAGATGCCATCTTTCAAAACGGGATACCAACTCTGAGGAAAAGTCAGAGGGACTGGGAGGGTGAGGAGTGGCGGTGCTGCATCAAAAATCGATGAATTTTGATGAGCTGGAGAGAGGAGACAGCGGAGAAGAAAGTGATTACATAAGCGGGATACACTTCACTCTGGAAGGTCAAGGTGTAACTAGCAGTGATGTATACCCACCAAGAACAGCAGGAGGCCAAGGCAAGAGTACGACGAGAGCAATAGAGCGATGGTTGACACACTGGCTAGAGTGGGCAGAAGAGCTTCATGCATGCAGGGGCAAAGCTCCTGATCTTATGGGTGACTTTAACACACAAGGAGATCGATTGGGGAGACTTGGACCCCCCCCCCCCGCCCCCCCCCCCCACATGGGGGGGGGGGTGGGGGCCAAGATACATGGAGGGCTAAGAAGATGGAGGTGGTACTGGCTAACTTCATGTGCAACACGTAAGGGACACTCAAGAGAGAGAGGAGAGGATGAACCAGGCAAGGCTTGGACTTAGTATTCACCTTGAGGTAGTGAGATATCGAGGACATCACATATGAAGTGTGTGAGGGCCAGTGACCATGTGGTTTTAAGCTTCGAATACACAGTAGAGCTACAAGTGGAGGGAGAAGAGGAAGGCCAGACGACGACATGGAAGCCAAGATTCCAAGAAAGGGGACTACACAGGAATGAGGAAACTACCTGTACGGGGTTCAGTGGGACACGTGAACTGGCAGGCGAAAGCCCAGTTAATGAGATGATGGAACTATGTAGCAACAAAAATGCATGAGTAGTGAGAGAGTTTGTACACGAAAGGGAACAGGATTAATGAAAAAGCAGGATGAGCCAATGGTTTACCAAGGTGCAGGAGGCAAAACCAAGTGTGCTAGGGAATGGAAGGAAATATAGAAGGGCATAGACCCAGGGAATAGGAGAACAGTCGTAGAGCCAAGAAACGAATATGCACAGTTAGAAGGGAGCCCAAAGACAAATATGAAATGACCTAGCAAGCGCGAAAGCTAAATTTGACCGAAACTGTTTGTACCCAGCCACATCAGGAGGAAAACACAGTCAAGGACCAGGTAAGTAGGCTAAGGATGGAAGGAGGAGAGACAACAAGAAATGACGTGAAGTATGTGAAGAACTCATACAAGAGATCAAAGATGTGTTTCACAGAGGAGAAAGAAGGGAATCAGGAAAGAGGACGAGTGGGGCAACACCTCACGTCCTGGACACAGTGCATACAACCGAGGGAAGAAAGTGAAGAGGGCTTCTGAGTGAGATAGATCACCTCAAGGCAATGGGGCCCAGATAACATCTCCCCATGGGTATTAGAGAGGGAGCAGAGGCGCTATGTGTACCCCTAACAACAATATTCTAATACATCTATCCGAAAAAGGGAGATTGCCTGACGCTTGAAAGACAGCTAATGTAGTCCCAATCTTTAAAATAGGAGACAGAAAAGAAGCATTTAAATATACAGACCAGTGGTCACTGACATGTATAGTATTTGCAAAATCCATGGAGAGATTATCCAGGGAGAAGTAGTGGTGGCAAAACCTAGGAAAGGAACGATCTCATTCAACAGCCAGACACATGGTTTCAGGGACGGGCAATTCCTGTTGTCACAAACCTATGGGTTCTCATGACATGGTGACTGCAGTAGACAAGAGAGAGAGGGGTGGGTGGATTGCCTTTTCTTGGACTGCAAGAAGGCGTTTGACCACAGTTCCATCACGAAGAGATTGGTGATGCAAAAACTGGAGGACCAAGCAGGGGATAACAGGGAAGGCACTACAAGGATCTAGGGAATACTTGTCAGGAAGACAGCAGCGAGTCTTGGTAGTGGTGAGAGGTGTCAGAGAGGGCACCTGTGACCGCGGGTCCCGCAGGGGTCGTCCTAGGACCTGTGCTGTTTCTGGTATTGAGTGAAACGTCATGACGAAGGGAAATAGACTCTGAGGTGTCCTGTTTGCAGATGACGTGAAGTTGATGACGAAGATTCACTGATCGATGAACCAGGCATGGAAACTACAAGGGATTGGACAGGTGAGACTGGTCAGCCATTGGCTCCTGGAGTTCAGTCCAGCCAAGTGCAAGTCATGAAGATTGGGAAGGGCAAGAAGGCGCAGACGGTGTACAGTCTAGGGGGTCAGAGACTACAAACCTTACTCAAGGAAAAAGTTCTTGGGGTGAGTATAACACCAGGCACATTTCCTGAAGCGCACATCAACCAAATAACTGCTGCAGCTATGGTCGCCTAACAAACCTCAGAACAGCATTCCGACATCTTAATAAGGAATCATTCAGGACCCTGTACACCGTGTACGTTAGGCCCATATTGGAGTATGCGGCACCAGTTTGGAACCCACACCTAGCCAAGCACGTGAAGAAACTAGAGAAAGTGCAAAGGTTTGCAACAAGACTAGTCCCAGAGCTAAGAGGTATGTCTACGAGGAGAGGTTAAGGGAAATCAACCTGACGACACTGGAGGACAGGAGAGATAGGGGGGACATGATAACGACATACAAAATACTGAGAGGAATTGACAAGGTGGACAAGACAGGATGTTCCAGAGATTGGACACAGTAACAAGGGGACACAGTTGGAAGCTGAAGACACAAATGAATCACAGGGATGTTAGGAAGTATTTCTTCAGCCACAGAGTAGTCAGTAAGTGGAATAGCTTGGGAAGCGATGTAGTGGAGGCAGGATCCATACATAGCTTTAAGCAGAGGTATGATAAAGCTCACGGCTCAGGGAGAGTGACCTAGTAGCGATCAGTGAAGAGGCGGGGCCAGGAGCTCGGACTCGACCCCCGCAACCTCAACTAGGTGAGTACAACTAGGTGAGTACACACACACACACACACACACACACATATATATATATATATTATATATATATATATATATTTATATATATTATATATATATATATATATATATATATATATATATTATAATATATATATATATTATAGTAGTAGGTTGGTAGACAGCAACCACCCAGGGAGGTACTACCGTCCTGCCAAGTGAGTGTAAAACGAAAGCCTGTAATTGTTTTACATGATGGTAGGATTGCTGATGTCTTTTGTCTGTCTCATAAATATGCAAGATTACAGGCATGTCTTGCTACTTCTACTTACACTTAGGTCACACTACACATACATATACACATTTATTCATACACACTCATCTGAGTTTTCTTTGATTTTATCTTAATAGTTCTTGGGTTTTTTAATTTTCCTTTTAACCATGGGAAAAAGGGGAAATAAGAATCTTTCCTCCGTAAGCCATGCGTGTTTAAAGTCATAAAATGCCGGAAAAATGGGCTAGTAACCCCTATTTCTGTAAAGATTACTAAAAAGAATAAGAAGAAGAAAATTGTCAAAGTGGGAAGGTCTGAATGTGGGGTGGGATGTTTGTGCAGATGATAAGAAAGAGATGATTGTGGATGTTATGAATGAGAAGAAAACTGGATGTCCTGGCTTTAAGTGAAACAAAGCTGAAGGGGGTGGGAGAGTTTCAATGGAGAGGAATAAATGGGATTAGGTCAGGGGTTTCAAAATAGAGTTAGAGCTAAAGAAGGAAATAGCAATAATGTTGAAGGATAAGCTATGGCAGGAAAAGAGGGGGCTATAAATGTATTAATTCAAGGATTATGTGGAGTAAATTTAAAAATTGGATGTGAAAAAGTGGTTATAATAAGCGTGTATGCACCTGGAGAAGAGAGAAGTGTGGAGGAGGAGAGGAGAGATTTTGGGAAATGTTTAGTGAATTTCGTGGGGGAGTTTGAATCAAGTGTGAGAGTAATGGTTGGTTGGGGATTTCAATGCTAAAGTGGGTAAAATATTATGGAGGGAGTAGTAGGTAAATTTGGGGTGCCAGGGGTAAATGTAAATGGGGAGCCTTTAATTGAGCTATGTGTAGAAAAAATTTGGTAAAAAGTAATACATATTTTATAAAAAAGAGGATAAATAAATATACAAGGTATGATGTAGCACGAATGAAAGTGTTTTTAATTAGATTGGTGGATAAAAGGTTGAGGGTAGGCTCCGGGATGTACATGTTTATAGAGGGGAAAACTGAATATCGGATCATTTTTTAGTTGTAGCTCAGTTAAGTAAGAGGTGAGGGGAAAGAGGAAGGTGGCCAAAAAGTAAAGGGAGGTAAAAAGTGTTTTAAACAAAGGGGAGGAGGAAAGTTCGGGCGAGAAATTTAAACGACTATTTGGGAGAAAGGTGGGGTGTGCAAAGATGAGTAATGGGGGGGTTGAAAAGGGTTGGAATATTTTAAAAATGCAGTATTAGAATGTGGGGCAGAAATTTGTGGTTATAGGAGGGTGGGGGCAGGAGGAAAGAGGATGATTGGGGGAATGATGAAATAAAGGGTGTGATAAAAGAGAAAAAAAAGGGACTTATGAAGGGTTTTTTTCAAAGCAGAAGGTTATAAAAGAGAGAATTATGGAGAGTAAAAGAAAGGTAAAGAGAGTGGTGAGAGAGTGCAAAAAGGAGAGCAGATGATAGAGTGGGAGGGCACTGTCAAAAATTTTAATGAAAATAAGAAAAAATTTTTGGGGTGAGTTAAACAAATTAAAAAGCCCAAAGGGAAAATTGGATTTGTCGTTAAAAAAAAGAGTAGGGGAGTTATAGATGGGGGGATGGAGGTATTAGGTAGATGGGGAGAATATTTTGAGGAACTTTTAAAAAGTTAAGGGGGAAAAAAGGGCAGAATTTCTGCATGGTCAGGGAGGTATACCATTTTTTAGGGTGAGAAGAGCGAAGTAAGTGTGGGGGGGGTACGTGGGGCATTAGTAAAATGAAAGGGGGGGGAAAGCAGCTGGTACTGATGGGTTTATGAAGAAATGTTAAAAGCAGGGGGGGTAAAGTGTTGGAGTGGTTGGTACTTTTGTTCAATAAAAGTTGAAAGAGGGAAGGTACCCAGGGATTTCGGAGAGCATGTATGTCCCTTTTTAAAAGGGAAAAGGGGGCAAAAAAAAACTGTAAAAAATTATAGGGAATAAGCTTCTGAGTATACCAGGAAAAATGTACGGTAGGGGTTTTAATTGAAAAATTAGAGGGAAGACAGAATGTAGGGTTGGGATGAGCAAGGAGGTTTCAGTGGGTAGGGGTGTGTAATCAAATGTTTACATTTAAGCAATATGTGAACAGTATTTAGAAAAGGGAAAAAAGTTGGTGGGGTTATTTAAAGTTGGGGTAAAAGTTTGGTTATGAAGAAGGATTTTTCGGGGGAAAGGGGTTTTGTAGAAGGAAAAAGATATTTGGTAAAAGTATTTTAAAAAAGGGGGGTTTTTTAATTCAATGGTTTGAAAAATATTTATAAAAATGGGGTTGTTAAGGGAAAAAAGGGTTAAAAATGCAAAAGGGTTTTTTTGGGGAAAAAGGAGGGGTTTGGGGTTAAAAAGGGGGAAATTTTTCCAACTTAAAAATGGGAATTGAAATTTTCCCCTTTTTTTTATATATTTTAAAATGGGGTTTTAAAAGGAAAAAATTAAAAAGGGTTTTTTGGGGGAGTTTTTGGGGGAAATTTGGGGGTAAAATTAAAAAGGGGGAAATTTAAAAAGGGTTTATTTTTGGGGTGTAAATTGTTTAAAATTTTAAAAAAAAATTTGGGCAAATTGGGGAGGAGGGATTTTGGGGAAAAGGTAAAAATTTTTTAAGTAACTGGATTTTAAGTGTGGGGGAAAGGGTTTTAAATAAAAAAAGGATATTTGGGGGGAGGAGGTGTTGGGGTGTTTTTTCCAAAAGGGAGTGGGGGGGGGGGGGGGGGGGGGAAAAAAACGTTTCGGGGGAAAAAGGGAATTTTAAAAGGTATGTTTTAAACACTTTTTGGGGGAAAAAAAAGGTTGGGGTTGGGTAATGGGAGCAAAAAGGGTTTTGGAGGAAAAAGGGGATGTCGTTTAAGGGCCAAAATTTTTGGGTGAAAATTTTGGGGGGGAAAAGGAAGGGGAAAATTGGAAAAGGTTTGGAGGGTGGGTGTTGTTTTCGCTTTTTAAATTTCCCCAAAAATTTTTTTTTTTTAATAAAAGTATTAGTCATGGGGCAGAAGAGGGGTTTTTTGGGGTTTTTTGGGGCTTTTTAAGAGAGAATGGACCCAAAGTAGAATGAAAAGGGGAAAGATAAAAATCTATGGGGGAAAAGGAAAAGGCGGGGTGGGGGTTTGCCCCTCGAAAGGGTTGGAGAGAGGGGGGGTAAAAGGGGGTTTTGTGGGTAAGGGGTTTGGGGACTTTCCAGCTAGCGTGCGTGGGCGTGTTAGATGGGTGAATGGGGCCCGAAGGGTTTATTTGGGGGCCCTGACGACTGTTGGGTGTGAGCGGGGTAATATTTAGTAAAGGGGGTTTTCGGGGAAAACCGGTTTTTTTTCATTTTGGGGGATTGGCCCTGGAAATGGGAAGTACAATGCCTGCACTTTAAAGGGGGGGGTTTGGGAAAAATTGGCGGGTTTGGGGGGGTATGTTGTTTTATTTTTATATGTGTTGCTTCTAACTGTTTTTATTTGAGCACCTCTGAAAAAAACAGTGATAATGTGCGGGGTGGGGTTTGAAAGTGTTGAATAAAGGGATGAAAAGTATTTTCTTTTTGGGGATTTTCTTTCTTTTTTGGGTCCCCCTGCCTCGGTGGGGGGACGGCCCAAATTGTTGAAAAAAAAAAAAAAAAAAAAAAAAAAAAAAATTTTTATATAATATATATATATATTTTTTATATATATATTATATATATATATATTTTATTTATTTATATTTTTATGTTGTCCCGAATATTTTAAAATTGGTCAATTAGCAAGAACTCTTTTAAAAATTAAGTCCTTTTTTAAAATTTTTCTTGTACGTTTAAAAAATTTTATTTTTTTCTTTAAATTTGTTGATTTTAAATTTTTTACAATTTTGAAACCAAAAAGGGAACTTGGGAAAAAATTAACCAACCTTATTTAAACAAGCGCAATTTATTTTTAGGGCCCAAACCCAACTAAATATATTTTTTGATTTGTTTACAATAATTTAATACCCAAACAAACCCAGTGAAATATATTTTTTTCGTTAAAAATTTAGAATGATTTTGGGGGAAAATTTTTACTTTCAAATTTTTTTCCCTTTTCCTATTTGGTTTAAAATGAGCGTTGCCCCAAAATCGCAAGTTTGCCTATTTTGGCACGACAATTATATATAAATATATATATATATATATATATATTTTTTTATAAAATATATATTTATATATATAATTTTTTATAATATATATATATTTTATATATATATATATAAAATATTTATAATATATATATGTTAATAAACTTTTATATATATATTTATTTTATATATTATATATATTTATTTTTATATAATATTTAAAATATATATAAAATATATATATATATATATAAATATTTATATTTTATTATATATAAAGTATATATAATGTCGTACCTAATAGGTTTTAAAAATTTGGGCAATTTTAAGAACTCATTAAAAAATTTTAAAAAATTTTCTTAAGTGTAAGTGGTCTCTACTAAAGATAGAAAATAATTTTTAAGATAAGGAAGCTTAAAAGAGAAAAACTGAACGTAAAAAAGTCGATTTTTCCCGGGGCGAGGGGTTTTCAGTGGGGTTTGTGAGGTT
>NC_069422.1:2344326-2409326 GCF_026875155.1 Cherax quadricarinatus | reverse complement strand
CAGGAATCCATCCGTGGGCCCCCGGATGTCTCCCCTTCCTCACTTCCCTTAGGATATCTCCAGTCTCAGCCTTCCCCAGGTTATGTATCCCGAAGTAGCTCAGCCACCCCCAGTGATCTAGCCAGATGAGAACGAGGTCTTGTCTAGCTGGCCTACGGTAGAGACTGTCCAGGTGGATGGAATTACGGGAGGGGACACACAGAATACTGCGTCCTTTAATTACTCCCACCAAGACAGTCTAGACCGTAGGTCAGCCAGACGCAGCCAAGCTACCGTCCAGTTCGACCACCAAGGCCTGGCCACTCAGTGAAATTTTGGGAGTTCTATTTATATTATACATTTCATATACATTAAATATAGTTTTTTGTTCTTAATTAGTAGTTTAAGTGTGTTGTGAATGTTTTATTGTGTGTTTATGAGTTCTCGTGTGTTAATTTGTTTGTCCACCTCAACGAGAACTGCAATAAGTGTTGAACTTTATGTTATTATTAGGTCATTTGTCTGTTGAATTTGCAAGACGAGCAGTTACAAGCGCCGAGCACAATGGAAATAAGTCACTTCGTCTGGCATTTTTTAGTAATCCTAGGAAATTTACACATATGATATGATGCATGATAATTTGCGTAACTAAATAAACTTACTTACACACACACACTTATTTTCACATCCATTTGCTCATTTCCACAAAGGAAACTTGCTGATTCACCTTCATTCATAAACACACAAGGCAACGCTCGTGCGTAGACACATGCATATGTATGAAGCACACTCATCGCCTCTTAAGCTATAATGAATGCTATTACACACACACACACACACACACACACACACACACACACATATATATATATATATATATATATATATATATATATATATATATATATATATATATATATATATATATATATATATATATATATATATAATATAACATTGCAGAAATGTGTAGGAAGTCCAGGTACATTCGTTCAAGGGATCGACTCCAGCTAGAATGAGAATGCATGAAGCAGACCAGTTCCAGGTGCCAGAAAAATGAAGGCAGGATATTGAAACATTAGCAGTAGAAAACATATCAAAGCTGTGACTCGATCTCTGCAGCCACAAATAGGAAAGTACAAATAGGTGAGTACACACACACACACACTCACACACACACACACACACACACACACACCAACAGTATATAATTCTCAAACTCTGTTGCAGTTACACAGGTATACACGCCTTACTAACGTACACAAACATACACACATTCTTATACACTTATCTACACTTTCTTACACAGCTGTTAAAATTAAATTATATTGTACAGGCAATGAAAAAGAAATAAATTCTTAAGTAAAAATATTGATTAAATTCTAAAACCAAATATGGGATGTTGTTATACAGTATTTTCAAGATATCAATAATGAGAAATGTGATGATACGAATAAGTGACAAGTGAGAGACACTTGTATTAGATAAGGCATAAAAAACTTGCACATTATCTTACGAAAAGTAAAGAGTTGTCGTAAAAATATTTGTTAGATAAGTCTCTTTCAGTTTTTTCTTTTCACATCTTCACTTTTCTTTCTTATGAAGAAAAGAACATTGATAACTACACACTCGCACTCTCAAATAAAACAATAAATCTATGGTAAAGAAAATAAAATCTTCAGTCTGGGAGACTCGACGTCCTGACAAAAGAGAATTTCAGCGACGCGTCTTATGACTTGGCCGGCAGGTCTTACTGTTAATATATCTTACAATATTATATTTACTACTGAAGTATGTTCTTCTACTGTTACTATATATGATTGTTATGTTATTGTATGTTGTTGTAGATACCTGAGTGTTCCTGTACTGTTGTATGTTACTGTGTTGTTCTTGTGTGTTACTGTACAGTTCTCGTCTGTTCTTTAACTGTTTTCATGGGTTTCTGTACTGTTTTTATATACTACTGTAATGGTTTTGAAAAAAAATACAACATAGTGATTGGACCATAATGGTCCTATGTACAGATCATCTGTGTATTGTTCTTTTGTAACAGCATTGTTTTAAAGATATTATACTTGTTACCGTACTGTTCATCATATTACTGTTCTTGCATGTTAGATTATTGTTGTTCTGTGTTACTGTATTTTTCTTGTGTCACTGCACTGCCTGTGTGCTTTACGGTGCTTTTTTTATTTGTTAGTGCAGTGTTCTTGTTTGTTACTTTACTTTTCTTGTATATTATCATTCTTGTATGCTGATGTACTGTTCTTACATGCTGTAGTTCCCTATAACATCTTCCACAAGTGTCTCCCGTATTGACATTCATGTTTCCCAAAACTATTATGTTGAGTCAAAATTCCCAAAACCTTCACTTAACACTTCTCAGGATCCATATTCTTCTCTCATCCACACTCATCTCTCCAATACATTAATAATACAAATAACACTATATACAACACACAAAACAATAACTCTCCAGTTACAAAGTCGACCATCATGGTCTTCTCCATCTTTTGACAAAACAGATTTCACCAGCCGATCCTGCAACCTTGCAAATTCACTTCATTATTTATGTCTCTTACACTGCTGTTTTATGCACTTACATGTTTCTAAACTAAACATTTCCAATCCTAGCAACAACAATGTATTCTTTCGCAACAATTCGCTTCTTTTATATGTTTAACTTGTGCTAAGTTATGCTGATCCTCTGCCCTTGTTAGTCTCGCATCTTCATTATGATCCGTATATTCTTTGCCTTTGTTAGCCTATGTCTGGTCTTCATTATTTAAACTTTGTGTTGGACATCAATGTGTCAGTCACAGTTCTGACATACACATTGCCTGGTATACTCAGCAAACAATACACAAACATCTACTGTTCATTTTACTTAAAAAAAATGCTTTTCAATTCTGTCTAGCACTGTGTTTATGTTGATGAACCGTGTTTTAGTTATTCTCGTCTGTTTACTAATCTTGGAAATTATTATACTACAGTAACAAGGCATGAATAGTTTCGACAGTTTTAAAGTTTCCTTCCAGCAGCATTAAGGTCTACGAGTACAATAACTATGACAGTTTTAAAGGAGTACTTCTTGTAGGGAAACACCTGAGGGTCATAAACACAGAATTACACTTCTATTCACTAGTTAAGGGATCTCTTATAACAAGTACAATATACATCTGAATCAAGACGTTTTGAACAATTTTGTTTACATTCTGAATGAGAAATAATCACAATATAAATCAAATCTGACGAAACACCTGATCATAAATCAACCCATATACCAAATATAAGTTAATCAACTTGTCACAGTTCAACACCAGACTAACCATATTAAAGCTCCATCACACCAAACTTTTAGGACTCACAACAGTGTCAAGGAGTACAACTCACTAGCACTCGAGTCCACACAGTGTATGTGCGTACCATCTCATCAATGACAAACACAGACTAAATCTATACAATCCTAACATAGACCGAGTTTACGAAGTTGGGTAAATACATAATCCATTAACTTCTTAGAATGTCCTGAAACTGAGTGCTAACAGTAAACATACTAATAACGCCGATAATGTATAAATCTGTTAAAATATATACATTCATGAAAATATAAAGTTTTCTCATGCTGGTGAAGGTCAATTATTCTCAGGTGTTTCAGCTGCCGTCATTTTTTATCCATCAACCCGAAAAGTTTGAACTTTCACATCAGTTCTAAAAATTTGGTCAATATAATGTCTCAGTCGAACGAGAAGAAGAAAAAATGATAAAAGAAGACTCCGCGAGGAGTCGAACCTGACTCTATCGCTTCAAAAGCGGCCGTGCTAACCACTGCACCACTGAGCCATTATCTTCAGTAGTTTAGTTTTACTATATAAGTCAAGAGTGAGGCTGGCACCCAGGTGGTCAGTTTTAATAATCAGGACCGACGTTTTTGCTGGAACAACAATAACATACAGGAACGGTTCAGCTGGAACAAACCTGGATGTTACTCTTGACTACAACAATAACATACAGGAACGGTTCAGCTGGAACATACCTGGATGTTACTCTTGACTAGAACAATAACATACAGGAACGGTTCAGCTGGAACAAACCTGGATGTTACTCTTGACTACAACAATAACATACAGGAACGGTTCAGCTGGAACATACCTGGATGGTACTCTTGACAACAACAATAACATACAGGAACGGTTCAGCTGGAACATACCTGGATGGTACTCTTGACAACAACAATAACATACAGGAACGGTTCAGCTGGAACATACCTGGATGTTACTCTTGACCAAAACAGTAACATACAGGAACGGTTCAGCTGGAGCATACCTGGATGGTACTCTTGACAACAACAATAACATACAGGAACGGTTCAGCTGGAACATACCTGGATGTTACTCTTGACAACAACAGTAACATACAGGAACGGTTCAGCTGGAACATACCTGGATGTTACTCTTGACAACAACAATAACATACAGGAACGGTTTTCAGCTGGAACATACCTGGATGTTAACTTGACAACAACAATAACATACAGGAACGGTTCAGCTGGAACATACCTGGATGTTACTCTTGACCACAACAGTAACATACAGGAACGGTTCAGCTGGAACATACCTGGATGTTACTCTTGACCACAACAATAACATACAGGAACGGTTCAGCTGGAACATACCGGGATGTTACCTTGACCACAACAGTAACATACAGAACGGTTCAGCTGAACTACCTGGATTTTACTCTTGACAACAACAGTAACATACAGGAACGGTTCAGCTGGAACATACCTGGATGTTACTCTTGACAACAACAGTAACATACAGGAACGGTTCAGCTGGAACATACCTGGATGTTACTCTTGACAACAACAGTAACATACAGGAGCGGTTCAGACGCAACAATCAAGTAATTCTAATGAGCAGTTGATTATATTTTTATTACACCTATGGAAATTTTAATGAGATAAAACAAGTTTATTCAGTAAACAAATGTATAATAATAATATTATCACCAAAATGTTTACTTAAAAATTTAATTTTTAAGAATAAGCTGAGGAGGAACAAGTGTGAAGATAATATAACATCCTTAATAACATTGTATTTCTTGTGTATTTACTGCATTATAATTGAAATTCATGAAGTCCTAATTATTATGCTTAAGTACGTAAATCTATCTGTAATATCTTCATATTTTCAGGATTAATTTTTAGCACATGTTAAATAAAAAAAAAACACGTTTTAAATAAAACAATAATGACGTTGATTTTGATCATAAATTCTGCTGCTGCCATACATAGGATGGTTGGTGAGGAGGAGGATTTGATGTTGGTAAATGGCTCTTGTTTTAAGGGATTGGAGCCCTTCCATTCCTCGCATCAAACATAGCTTCCAGACATTCCCCATGTTGTGCGTCCAGACTGACTACTTCACCATTAATGTAGCATTTTCTTCAAATTCAACTTCACTATACATTGTTCATAATGAAGAATTTTTGACATTATTTGTAAGATAAAGTAGGAAAATTATGGATACATCTGGCAGATAAAAAGGAAGAGAAAATAGGAATGAAAAGGAACAAAATAGTTTCTTGCCTGAGACTGTTGTGTTAGAAGTCACCAGGCTGACAGCTGTACCACAGACCTGAGTTGAACCTGACACTGGTGTTTTAGACGTCACCAGGCTGACAGCTGTACCACAGACCTGAGTTGAACCTGACACTGGTGTTTTAGAAGTCACCAGGCTGACAGCTGTACCACAGACCTGAGTTGAACCTGACACTGGTGTTTTAGAAGTCACCAGGCTGACAGCTGTACCACAGTGCTGAGTTGAACCTGACACTGGTGTTTTAGAAGTCACCAGGCTGACACTGTAACCACAGTGCTGAGTTAAAACCTGCCCACTGGTGTTTTAGAAGTCACCAGGCTGACAGCTGTACCACAGTGCTGAGTCGAACCTGACACTGGTGTTTTAGAAGTCACCAGGCTGACAGCTGTACCACAGTGCTGAGTCGAACCTGACACTGGTGTTTTAGAAGTCACCAGGCTGACAGCTGAAAACCACAGTGCTGAGTTGAACCTGACACTGGTGTTTTAGAAGTCACCAGGCTGACAGCTGTACCACAGTGCTGAGTTGAACCTGACACTGGTGTTTTAGAAGTCACCAGGCTGACAGCTGTACCACAGTGCTGAGTTGAACCTGACGCTGGTGTTTTAGAAGTCAAAAGGCTGACAGCTGTACCACAGACCTGAGTTGAACCTGACGCTGGTTTTTTTAGAAGTCAAAAGGCTGAAAAGCTTTACCACAGTGCTGAGTTGAACCTGACACTGGTGTTTTAGAAGTCACCAGGCTGACAGCTGTACCACAGACCTGAGTTGAACCTGACGCTGGTGTTTTAGAAGTCAAAAGGCTGACAGCTGTACCACAGTGCTGAGTTGAACCTGACACTGGTGTTTTAGAAGTCACCAGGCTGACAGCTGTACCACAGACCTGAGTTGAACCTGACGCTGGTGTTTTAGAAGTCAAAAGGGCTGACAGCTTAGCACAGACCTAGTTGAACCTGACGCTGAGGTTTTTAGAAGTCAAAAGGCTGACAGCTGTACCACAGTGCTAGAGTTAACCTGACACTGGTGTTTTAGAAGTCACCAGGCTGACAGCTGTGCCACAGACCTGAGTTGAACCTGACACTGGTGTTTTAGAAGTCACCAGGCTGACAGCTGTACCACAGAGCTGATTTCCTCAATGACTGTGATTTTCTATGTAAACTTATATTAGTTTTCTTCTGTTGTTTACTTTCACTCGATCTGTTGTTCACTTATGCCTTCACTTGACGTTCATCCAACACTTTTATTGAGTAAATCACGTCTTAACGTGTTGTACACCTTGCCTTATTACCTCTTGGGTCAAACATTAAAATTTTTAAAAACTATAAACATATCAATGGTGGATGGTAGTAAGAAATATTGAAAACAAGTGAAATAGTTGGTGTGTTTTGCTCCCAAAGATTTTTAGAGAACGATAATATTGCAAGAGAATGTTTAGAGCAGAACTGTGATGGTAAGAGATATAGGGTAAGGCCAGTTGATGCCCTAAGCACAGACCAATAATTGTGTCACCTCGACCCTTCCATTGCCCAGCTGGAAAGACATTAAGACACAATAGTTACTGAAGGTGAAATACATTAATAACACAGTTGTCTTCAAGGTCATCATCATCATCCAGGCCACAACACAAAACTGAATTAAATGTAAACTGGTTTTTTATTATATTGATTTAACACTAAATAGCAGCAGACAATAGACGCCAATTACTTATAAAAAGGGCAACAGAAAATAAATACAAATTTTCATCATTGTTTTATGCACATTTTAATAAAATTGTTATGAGGGAAAAAATGAAAATGAGAATTTTATTTAAATTTATTTTTAATCACCCACCAAAATGTTTTAAGACAAAGTAAGATGTGATATTATCTCTACTATAATTATGAGATCTCGGAAACATAATTTCCAATTTTTAAAATCCTCTTCCAAAAGAAATCGATGTTGGTGAACAATTTTTCAAAATAAATATTCTAGTAAAGAAATACAATTATTTGTACGAATCAAAACATCTTTTATTCCACAACTTTCTAATAATGAAGATATATTATAACATTTCAACAAACATGGATCTAAGGATGCAAAGTTGTGCTTATTGTTACCTACTGACAACTTTATTTCAACTTTATTTATTACTGAAAATGTTTCATCCAACTTTTTTAAATAGCAAAGTTTTTGTTCAAGTCTTCAAAACCAATCTTACATGAGAAATTTGTTCTGTTGGGATTTTTAATAAGCTTAAGCTGAGAAACTGAACATTTATATTTGCAATTTGTGACCATTAATGTTTAAAATATACGCAAGACAATGTTTACATTTCGAGTCGCACACTCAAGTTTGTTTTCTGAAATTATTTTATAAAGTTCCGCTTGACTGAATCTGGTTTTGACAGTTTTTGTTGCACTGAACTTATGCCGCTGTGTAAGTGAAACTACTGAAACTGATCATAGATATCAGTGTCCAAGTCTTTTAGGTAAGCATCAGTTAGCTTTTAGTTGCAATAGATAAATTATATTATTTGCTACATAAGTTATAGAAAAATTTGTCTGTCATTTCTTTGTACACATCTCTTCTTCTTCACGTCTAAGTTTCTAGTTTGTCAGGAATTGTGTTAAAGTTGGTGATAGGAAATTTTTCTCAGACATCGGGATGTACCTCTGGTGCATCTCCGTTATTGGTTACCTTCTTTCTGATACGTTTGCGTGTTTGAGGGGCCAAGGAATTTTGTTTTGAGAGATTTTAAAATTGAAGTTGAAAAATTATGTAAATTAATGTTTTCTTACCAAAAAAATAGTGCAAAATTCTGGCAACATATTGATGCAGTCAGCTTGTTTCCATCATATTTCTAAGTATGTGTTTTCAAAAATGTAATTTTTTTGTTTTTACTGTCATCAGTAAGTCAAGTTGGCAATTAGTGTTTTTTTTTTTTACTCCAAAAATTACTATTGTTATGATTGTTTCAGTTTAAACACTCAACATGGTAAGTTCAGTGAGGACTACAGTGAAGAACATAGAGTTGTTGCTGCTCAGTTGCCTCTGGGCTGTCAACAATGTTAAGGGTTTGCAACACACTCAAATGTGGCGCGCCATGTCCATAGAGTTTTATAGAAACAAAAATATGAATAACTCAGGAATAAGTTATTGACATTTCAAACCATACCCCCGGCCGGGATTGAACCCGCGGTCATAGAGTCTCAAAACTCCAGCCCGTCGCGTTAGCCACTAGACCAGCTAGCCACAATAAGATTCATCCAACTAGGTATATTTCTACACCATAGGAAGGTTAGCACAGGCACCTCTGTGACCACAAATGCAAGTTTTTACAGACGAATCTCCAGCTAGCGTGGCCGTGACGAACTCTAGCTCAAGTCCCTTCACTGCCGTCAACATGACTCAAGAAATCGTAATGACACGATTGCAAACAAACCATACCCCCGGCCGGGATTGAACCCGCGGTCATAGAGTCTCAAAAACTCCAGCCCTTCCTATGGTGTAGAAATATACCTAGTTGGATGAATCTTATTGTGGCTAGCTGGTCTAGTGGCTAACGCGACGGGCTGGAGTTTTGAGACTCTATGACCGCGGGTTCAATCCCGGCCGGGGGTATGGTTTGTTTGCAATCGTGTCATTACGATTTCTTGACTCAAATTGACATTTGTTTTCAGTTTTTGCAAAGAGTAATAATAAGAGTGTCATGATTTTTTCACACATTATTAATGAGTGATGACTTTATTCAATTTCAGGGTTGATTTGAAATATGTTTTACCATTTAGTTATTATTGACTCTTATTCTCCCAAAAAACTCCCTAAAAAAAACAAATTTCAATTTTTTTATAATGCAATCTAATGACATTTCTCGCAAAAAAAAAACTTTGAAATTTAGATAATGTAACTCTTTATCTTTCATCTGATGTTGACTAGAACATTGTATATCTTACCAATGTTGTAGGCCAGGGAGGCAAACAAAATTGCAATATCTTGCAATTTTGCAACATAAAGTCAATACCAACAAGTGTGTAGGATGCAAACTGCTTTTTAAATCACAGGATAAACTTTCATTGAAATTGGAACAAAAAAAAGTGCATAATTGGTCAGCTAATGACTCGTATAGATCTGCACGTGTGTTTAAGTTCTCATCCTTATTTTGCAGAACTTGACTTGCTATGTGATAATTTTTTTTGTAAAATTTCATCTTACATGACTGATACAAAAACAAATTCTTGTTGTTGCATTATATGTGCAGTATTGTCTGCTTCTCGTCTTTTGTGACTGGACTTCTGCTAGACATTCTAAAACTTTCAAAATCTTAAAGGGAAACTTCAGAACTTCTGTTGTTGCCACAGCATGTGTCTTTCATCTGTTGTCAGAGAGGGATTTTAACACACTTTCATTTCTAAGGCAAATTTTATGAACTTTCCACCAACTGGTTGAGGCTGAAAAAAAATACATAGTGCAAATGCGCTGTAGTGAAATAATTACTGCCACTTGACAACAGTCAACAGCACTTTGGCCTCCCAGATTTTGGACAGAAAAGAAGGATTTCTTTTTTTCCAGAATTTCCTAAACTTTGTGTGTAAGTTAAGTGTTAGTACAGAGTCTCGGTGAGTAATACTTCTTTCATGATCATTTACAATAGTATTTTGCCAGTCGCTGAACACTTCTCTTTCAGCAACACGTGAGGAACATTTGCATTGTGGTGTATCTCAGATGTCAGATGACGTTGTGGAACACATAGTCCCTGAACCTCGTTCATTGCTTGTAATAAAAAAAAGAACGAATAATAAAATTCTGCTCTTAGAATATGGCACTCTACCCTCTCTATGTATCTGGTATTCCTTTAAATTCGATAACTACAGCTATAGTACCAGCACTCTGTGGCTGCCCTCTTCCCTTGGTGCCCTATGCACGTGCTCATATTGCTTAATGGTTAATCCAAGGTTGTGGGTAAGACAAGAATGATTAGCCAAAACAAAGATGATTTATAAAAGGATAAATATGTGTGGATCAAGTCCATACACTGAACACATAAGTGAAGAATACTTATTGAGAGAATGTCACAATACCGTGGCTGGAATTTAGTTGGATGACGATTGTTCTGCTCCGGTTCATTGTACTCGACTTTATAATGGTTCAGGACGAACCGAAACTCTTGGAAATCTTTAGTTTCAAAATAGGATTAGTTGTAAAGCTTGCGTGAAGAAATGGAGTGAGTCTGTTGAATTATGGATTTACTCAAGGCATATGAGAGGGTGGATGGTGAAGCAACGCGGCTGGTTATTGTCTTATGTAATAGAATGGTCATACAAAGATCACACTATAATACAAGAGAAACAAAGATAACACTGTTATACACTGTAACAGTTGAGACACAAAAATAACACTTTTATACACTGTAACACCAGAGATACAAAAATAACACTGTTGTACACTGCAACATGCAGAAAACTCTAAAATAATAAATAATGATGCATCAATAAACTAGGGAAGTTTTTCTATTCTGGCTGGACCAGGTTTCCAGGCTACGCGGATGCTGGACAAGGTTTCCAGGCTACGCGGATGCTGGACCAGGTTTCCAGGCTACGCGGACGCTGGACCAGGTTTCCAGGCTACGCGGATGCTGGACCAGGTTTCCAGGCTACCCGGGTGCTGAACCAGGTTTCCAGGCTACCCGCGTGCTGGACCAGGTTTCCAGGTTACCTGTGAGGAGGCTCATAAGGGAAGGAACCTTAAAACTGGGGATACCTATGGCGAGGTTCACAAGTGAAGGAACCTTAACACAGGGGATACCTATGACGAGGCACACAAGGGAAGAAACCTTAACACAGGAGATACCTACGACAAGGCTCACAAGGGAAGGAACCTTAACACAGGGGATACCTACGACGAGGCTCACAAGGGAAGGAACCTTAACACAGGGGATACCTATAGGGAGGCTCACAAGTGACGGAACCTTAACACAGGGGATACCTATGACGAGGTTCACAGTGAAGGAACCTTAACACAGGAGATACCTACGACGAGGCTCACAAGGGAAGAAACCTTAACACAGGGGATACCTATGACCTGGCTCACAAGGGAAGGAATCTTAACAAAGGGGACTAAAATCCTCGAAGAATCCAGACACTGAGCAAGTGAAACGAGTTTTAACGCATTGATTTTCTTAAATGTTTATTCACAAATGCTGAGTATAAGGGAGTGTATACTTGTGATGTTAGTGTTATGTACTGGTCTTCTGTGTTATTGTATTGTACTGGTCTTCTGTGTTATTGTACTGTACTGGTCTTCTGTGTTATTGTATTGTACTGGTCTTCTGTGTTATTGTACTGTACTGGTCTTCGGTGTTATTGTACTCTACTGATCTTCTGTGTTATTGTACTGTACTGGTCTTCGGTGTTATTGTACTCTACTGATCTTCTGTGTTATTGTACTGTACTGGTCTTCTGTGTTATTGTACTGTACTGGTCTTCTGTGTTATTGTACTGTACTGGTCTTCGGTGTTATTGTACTCTACTGGTCTTCTGTGTTATTGTACTGTACTGGTCTTCTGTGTTATTGTACTGTACTGGTCTTCTGTGTTATTGTACTGTACTGGTCTTCTGTGTTATTGTATTGTACTGGTCTTCTGTGTTATTGTACTGTACTGGTCTTCTGTGTTATTGTATTGTACTGGTCTTCTGTGTTATTGTACTGTACTGGTCTTCTGTGTTATTGTACTGTACTGATCTTCTGTGTTATTGTATTGTACTGGTCTTCTGTGTTATTGTACTGTACTAGTCTTCTGTGTTATTTTACTGTACTGGTCTTCTGTGTTGTTGTACTGTACTGGTCTTCTGTGTTATTGTACTGTACTGGTCTTCGGTGTTATTGTACTCTACTGGTCTTCTGTGTTATTGTACTGTACTGGTCTTCTGTGTTATTGTACTGTACTTGTCTTCTGTGTTATTGTACTGTACTGGTCTTCTGTGTTATAGTATTGTACTGGTCTTCTGTGTTATTGTACTGTACTGGTCTTCTGTGTTATTGTATTGTACTGGTCTTCTGTGTTATTGTACTGTACTGGTCTTCTGTGTTATTGTACTGTACTGATCTTCTGTGTTATTGTATTGTACTGGTCTTCTGTGTTATTGTACTGTACTGGTCTTCTGTGTTATTGTACTGTACTGGTCTTCTGTGTTATTGTACTCTACTGATCTTCTGTGTTATTGTATTGTACTGGTCTTCTGTGTTATTGTACTGTACTGGTCTTCTGTGTTATTGTACTGTACTAGTCTTCTGTGTTACTGTACTGTACTGGTCTATGTTATTGTACTGTACTGGTCTCCTATGTTATTGTACTGTACTAGTCTTCTGTGTTATTTTACTGTACTGGTCTTCTGTGTTGTTGTACTGTACTGGTCTTCTGTGTTATTGTACTGTACTGGTCTTCGGTGTTATTGTACTCTACTGGTCTTCTGTGTTATTGTACTGTACTGGTCTTCTGTGTTATTGTACTGTACTGGTCTTCTGTGTTATTGTACTGTACTGGTCTTCTGTGTTATTGTATTGTACTGGTCTTCTGTGTTATTGTACTGTACTGGTCTTCTGTGTTATTGTATTGTACTGGTCTTCTGTGTTATTGTACTGTACTGGTCTTCTGTGTTATTGTACTGTACTGATCTTCTGTGTTATTGTATTGTACTGGTCTTCTGTGTTATTGTACTGTACTGGTCTTCTGTGTTATTGTATTGTACTGGTCTTCTGTGTTATTGTACTGTACTGGTCTTCTGTGTTATTGTACTGTACTGATCTTCTGTGTTATTGTATTGTACTGGTCTTCTGTGTTATTGTACTGTACTGGTCTTCTGTGTTATTGTACTGTACTGGTCTTCTGTGTTATTGTACTCTACTGATCTTCTGTGTTATTGTATTGTACTGGTCTTCTGTGTTATTGTACTGTACTGGTCTTCTGTGTTATTGTACCGTACTAGTCTTCTGTGTTACTGTACTGTACTGGTCTATGTTATTGTACTGTACTGGTCTCCTATGTTATTGTACTGTACTAGTCTTCTGTGTTATTTTACTGTACTGGTCTTCTGTGTTGTTGTACTGTACTGGTCTTCTGTGTTATTGTACTCTACTGATCTTCTGTGTTATTGTATTGTACTGGTCTTCTGTGTTATTGTATTGTACTGGTCTTCTGTGTTATTGTACTGTACTGGTCTTCTGTGTTATTGTACTGTACTAGTCTTCTGTGTTACTGTACTGTACTGGTCTATGTTATTGTACTGTACTGGTCTCCTATGTTATTGTACTGTACTAGTCTTCTGTGTTATTTTACTGTACTGGTCTTCTGTGTTACTGTACTGGTCTTCTGTGTTATTGTACTGTACTAGTCTTCTGTGTTATTGTACTGTACTAGTCTTTTGTATTACTTTACTGTACTGGTCTTCTGTGTTATTGTACTGTACTGGTCTTCTGTGTTATTGTACTGTACTGGTCTTCTGTGTTATTGTACTGTACTGGTCTTCTGTGTTATTGTACTGTACTGGTCTTCTGTGTTATTGTACTGTACTGGTCTTGTGTGTTATTGTACTGTACTGGTCTTGTGTGTTATTGTACTGAACTGGTCTTCTGTGCTATTGTACTGTACTGGTCTTCTGTGTTATTGTACTGTACTGGTCTTCTGTGTTATTGTACTGTACTGGTCTTCTGTGTTATTGTACTGTACTGGTCTTCTGTGTTATTGTACTGTAACTGGTCTTCTGTGTTATTGTACTGTACTGGTCTTCTGTGTTATTGTACTGTACTAGTCTTCTGTGTTATTGTACTGTACTGGTCTTCTGTGTTATTGTACTGTACTGGTCTTCTGTGCTATTGTACTGTACTGGTCTTCTGTGTTATTGTACTGTACTGGTCTTCTGTGTTATTGTACTGTACTAGTCTTCTGTGTTATTGTACTGTACTAGTCTTCTGTGTTATTGTACTGTACTGGTCTTCTGTGTTATTGTACTGTACTGGTCTTCTGTGTTATTGTACTGTACTGGTCTTCTGTGTCATTTTACTATACTGGTCTTCTGTGTTATTGTACTGTACTAGTCTTCTGTGTTATTGTACTGTACTGGTCTTCAGTGTTATTTTACTGTACTGGTGTTCTGTGTTATTGTACTGTACTAGTGTTCTGTGTTATTGTACCGTACTGGTCTTCTGTGTTATTGTGCTGTACTGGTCTTCTGTGTTATTGCACTGTACTGGTCTTCTGAGTTATTGTACTGTACTGGTCTTCTGTGTTATTGTACTGTACTGGTCTTCTGTGTTATTGTACAGTACTGGTCTTCTCTGTTATTGTGCTGTACTGGTATTCTGTGTTATTGTCCTGTACTGGTCTTCTGTGTTATTGTACTGTACTAGTCTTTTGTGTAGTGTTCTGTACTGGTCTTCTGTGTTATTGTACTATGCTTGTCATCTGTGTTATTGTACTATACTGGTCTGCGTTATTGTACTGTACTGGTCTTCTGTGCTATTGTACTGTACTGGTCTTCTGTGTTATTGTACTGTACTGGTCTTCGGTGTTATTGTACTCTACTGGTCTTCTGTGTTATTGTACTGTACTGGTCTTCTGTGTTATTGTACTGTACTGGTCTTCTGTGTTATTGTACTGTACTGGTCTTCTGTGTTATTGTATTGTACTGGTCTTCTGTGTTATTGTACTGTTCTGGTCTTCTGTGTTATTGTATTGTACTGGTCTTCTGTGTTATTGTACTGTACTGGTCTTCTGTGTTATTGTACTGTACTGATCTTCTGTGTTATTGTATTGTACTGGTCTTCTGTGTTATTGTACTGTACTAGTCTTCTGTGTTATTTTACTGTACTGGTCTTCTGTGTTGTTGTACTGTACTGGTCTTCTGTGTTATTGTACTGTACTGGTCTTCGGTGTTATTGTACTCTACTGGTCTTCTGTGTTATTGTACTGTACTGGTCTTCTGTGTTATTGTACTGTACTTGTCTTCTGTGTTATTGTACTGTACTGGTCTTCTGTGTTATTGTATTGTACTCGTCTTCTGTGTTATTGTACTGTACTGGTCTTCTGTGATATTGTATTGTACTGGTCTTCTGTGTTATTGTACTGTACTGGTCTTCTGTGTTATTGTACTGTACTGATCTTCTGTGTTATTGTATTGTACTGGTCTTCTGTGTTATTGTACTGTACTGGTCTTCTGTGTTATTGTACTGTACTGGTCTTGTGTGTTATTGTACTCTACTGATCTTCTGTGTTATTGTACTGTACTGGTCTTCTGTGTTATTGTACTGTACTGGTCTTCTGTGTTATTGTACTGTACTGGTCTTGTGTGTTATTGTACTGTACTGGTCTTGTGTGTTATTGTACTGTACTGGTCTTGTGTGTTATTGTACTGTACTGGTCTTCTGTGCTATTGTACTGTACTGGTCTTCTGTGTTTTTTGTACTGTACTGGTCTTCTGTGTTATTGTACTGTACTGGTCTTCTGTGTTATTGTACTGTACTGGTCTTCTGTGTTATTGTACTGTACTGGTCTTCTGTGTTATTGTACTGTACTAGTCTTCTGTGTTATTGTACTGTACTGGTCTTCTGTGTTATTGTACTGTACTGGTCTTCTGTGTTATTGTACTGTACTGGTCTTCTGTGTTATTGTACTGTACTAGTCTTCTGTGTTATTGTACTGTACTGGTCTTCTGTGTTATTGTACTGTACTGGTCTTCTGTGCTATTGTACTGTACTGGTCTTCTGTGTTATTGTACTGTACTGGTCTTCTGTGTTATTGTACTGTACTAGTCTTCTGTGTTATTGTACTGTACTAGTCTTCTGTCTTATTGTACTGTACTGGTCTTCTGTGTTATTGTACTGTACTGGTCTTCTGTGTTATTGTACTGTACTGGTCTTCTGTGTCATTTTACTATACTGGTCTTCTGTGTTATTGTACTGTACTAGTCTTCTGTGTTATTGTACTGTACTGGTCTTCAGTGTTATTTTACTGTACTGGTGTGCTGTGTTATTGTACTGTACTAGTGTTCTGTGTTATTGTACCGTACTGGTCTTCTGTGTTATTGTGCTGTACTGGTCTTCTGTGTTATTGCACTGTACTGGTCTTCTGAGTTTTTGTACTGTACTGGTCTTCTGTGTTATTGTACTGTACTGGTCTTCTGTGTTATTGTACAGTACTGGTCTTCTCTGTTATTGTGCTGTACTGGTATTCTGTGTTATTGTACTGTACTGGTCTTCTGTGTTATTGTACTGTACTAGTCTTTTGTGTTAGTGTTCTGTACTGGTCTTCTGTGTTATTGTACTATGCTTGTCATCTGTGTTATTGTACTATACTGGTCTGCGTTATTGTACTGTACTGGTCTTCTGTGCTATTGTACTGTACTGGTCTTCTGTGTTATTGTACTGTACTGGTCTTCGGTGTTATTGTACTGTACTGGTCTTCTGTGTTATTGTACTGTACTGGTCTTCTGTGTTATTGTACTGTACTGGTCTTCTGTGTTATTGTACTGTACTGGTCTTCTGTGTTATTGTATTGTACTGGTCTTCTGTGTTATTGTACTGTTCTGGTCTTCTGTGTTATTGTATTGTACTGGTCTTCTGTGTTATTGTACTGTACTGGTCTTCTGTGTTATTGTACTGTACTGATCTTCTGTGTTATTGTATTGTACTGGTCTTCTGTGTTATTGTACTGTACTAGTCTTCTGTGTTATTTTACTGTACTGGTCTTCTGTGTTGTTGTACTGTACTGGTCTTCTGTGTTATTGTACTGTACTGGTCTTCGGTGTTATTGTACTCTACTGGTCTTCTGTGTTATTGTACTGTACTGGTCTTCTGTGTTATTGTACTGTACTTGTCTTCTGTGTTATTGTACTGTACTGGTCTTCTGTGTTATTGTATTGTACTGGTCTTCTGTGTTATTGTACTGTACTGGTCTTCTGTGTTATTGTATTGTACTGGTCTTCTGTGTTATTGTACTGTACTGGTCTTCTGTGTTATTGTACTGTACTGATCTTCTGTGTTATTGTATTGTACTGGTCTTCTGTGTTATTGTACTGTACTGGTCTTCTGTGTTATTGTACTGTACTGGTCTTCTGTGTTATTGTACTCTACTGATCTTCTGTGTTATTGTACTGTACTGGTCTTCTGTGTTATTGTACTGTACTGGTCTTCTGTGTTATTGTACTGTACTAGTCTTCTGTGTTATTGTACTGTACTGGTCTATGTTATTGTACTGTACTGGTCTTCTATGTTATTGTACTGTACTGGTCTTCTGTGTTATTTTACTGTACTGGTCTTCTGTGTTGTTGTACTGTACTGGTCTTCTGTGTTATTGTACTGTACTGTCTTCTGTGTTATTGTACTCTACTGGTCTTCTGTGTTATTGTACTGTACTGGTCTTCTGTGTTATTGTACTGTACTGGTCTTCTGTGTTATTGTACTGTACTGGTCTTCTGTGTTATTGTATTGTACTGGTCTTCTGTGTTATTGTACTGCACTGGTCTTCTGTGTTATTGTATTGTACTGGTCTTCTGTGTTATTGTACTGTACTGGTCTTCTGTGTTATTGTACTGTACTGATCTTCTGTGTTATTGTATTGTACTGGTCTTCTGTGTTATTGTACTGTACTGGTCTTCTGTGTTATTGTACTGTACTGGTCTTCTGTGTTATTGTACTCTACTGATCTTCTGTGTTATTGTATTGTACTGGTCTTCTGTGTTGTTGTACTGTACTGGTCTTCTGTGTTATTGTACTGTACTAGTCTTCTGTGTTACTGTACTGTACTGGTCTATTTTATTGTACTGTACTGGTCTCCTATGTTATTGTACTGTACTAGTCTTCTGTGTTATTTTACTGTACTGGTCTTCTGTGTTGTTGTACTGTACTGGTCTTCTGTGTTATTGTACTCTACTGATCTTCTGTGTTATTGTACTGTACTGGTCTTCTGTGTTATTGTACTGTACTGGTCTTCTGTGTTATTGTACTGTACTAGTCTTCTGTGTTACTGTACTCTACAGGTCTATGTTATTGTACTGTACTGGTCTCCTATGTTATTGTACTGTACTAGTCTTCTGTGTTATTTTACTGTACTGGTCTTCTGTGTTACTGTACTGGTCTTCTGTGTTATTGTACTGTACTAGTCTTCTGTGTTATTGTACTGTACTAGTCTTTTGTATTACTTTACTGTACTGGTCTTCTGTGTTATTGTACTGTACTGGTCTTCTGTGTTATTGTACTGTACTGGTCTTCTGTGTTATTGTACTGTACTGGTCTTCTGTGTTATTGTACTGTACTGGTCTTCTGTGTTATTGTACTGTACTGGTCTTGTGTGTTATTGTACTGTACTGGTCTTGTGTGTTATTGTACTGTACTGGTCTTCTGTGCTATTGTACTGTACTGGTCTTCTGTGTTATTGTACTGTACTGGTCTTCTGTGTTATTGTACTGTACTGGTCTTCTGTGTTATTGTACTGTACTGGTCTTCTGTGTTATTGTACTGTACTGGTCTTCTGTGTTATTGTACTGTACTAGTCTTCTGTGTTATTGTACTGTACTGGTCTTCTGTGTTATTGTACTGTACTGGTCTTCTGTGTTATTGTACTGTACTGGTCTTCTGTGTTATTGTACTGTACTAGTCTTCTGTGTTATTGTACTGTACTGGTCTTCTGTGTTATTGTACTGTACTGGTCTTCTGTGCTATTGTACTGTACTGGTCTTCTGTGTTATTGTACTGTACTGGTCTTCTGTGTTATTGTACTGTACTAATCTTCTGTGTTATTGTACTGTACTAGTCTTCTGTGTTATTGTACTGTACTGGTCTTCTGTGTTATTGTACTGTACTGGTCTTCTGTGTTATTGTACTGTACTGGTCTTCTCCTGTCATTTTACTATACTGGTCTTCTGTGTTATTGTACTGTACTAGTCTTCTGTGTTATTGTACTGTACTGGTCTTCAGTGTTATTTTACTGTACTGGTGTTCTGTGTTATTGTACTGTACTAGTGTTCTGTGTTATTGTACCGTACTGGTCTTCTGTGTTATTGTGCTGTGTTGGTCTTCTGTGTTATTGCACTGTACTGGTCTTCTGAGTTATTGTACTGTACTGGTCTTCTGTGTTATTGTACTGTACTGGTCTTCTGTGTTATTGTACAGTACTGGTCTTCTCTGTTATTGTGCTGTACTGGTCTTGTGTGTTATTGTACTGTACTGGTCTTCTGTGTTATTGTACTGTACTAGTCTTTTGTGTTAGTGTTCTGTACTGGTCTTCTGTGTTATTGTACTATGCTTGTCATCTGTGTTATTGTACTATACTGGTCTTCTGCGTTATTGTACTGTACTGGTCTTCTGTGCTATTGTACTGTACTGGTCTTCTGTGTTATTGTACTGTACTGGTCTTCTGTGTTATTGTACTGTAATGGAATTCTGTGTTATTGTACTGTTCTGGTCTTCTGTGTTATTGTACTGTAATGGTCTTCTGTGTTATTATACTGTACTGGTCTTCTGTGTTATTGTACTGTACTGGTCTTCTGTGTTATTGTACAGTACTGGTCTTCTCTGTTATTATACTGTACTGGTCTTCTGTGTTATTGTACTGTACTGGTCTTCTGTGTTATTGTACTGTACTGGTCTTCTGTGTTATTGTACTGGACTGCTCTTCTCTGTTATTGTACTGTACTGGTCTTGTGAGTTATTGTACTGTACTGGTCTTCTGTGTTATTGTACTGTAATGGTCTTCTGTGTTATTTTACTGTACTGGTCTTCTGTGTTATTGTACTGTACTGGTCTTCTGTGTTATTGTACCGTACTGGTCTTCTGTGTTATTGTATTGTACTGGTCTTCTGTGTTATTGTATTGTACTGGTCTTCTGTGTTATTGTACTGTTCTGATCATCTATGTTATTGTACTGTACTGGTCTTCTTTGTTATTGTGCTGTATTCTTTTTCTGAGTTATTGTACTCTAATGTTCTTCTGTGTTACTGTGCTGCACTGTTCTTCTGTATCATTATACTGTACTTGTCTTCTGTGTGATTGTACTGTATTGGTCCTCTGAGTTATTGTACATTGCTGTTCTTGTTTGTTATTGTACTGTACTGATCATCTGTCATATATTATACAGACCTGGCCTTCTGTGCTATTTCACTGTACTGATCATACGTGTTATTGTACTGTAAAGGTCTTTGTGTATTACATTACTGTGATCGTCTTCAGTGTTATTGTACTGTAAGTGTCTCCTCTGTTATTGTGCCGTACTGGTGTTTTGTTATTGTACTGTAGTGGTCTTTTTTCTTTTAACAGTATTCGTCTTCGGTGTTATTTATCTGTAACGGTCTTATGAGGTATTTAACTGTACTGGTCTTCAGAGTTATTGAACTATAAAGGTCTTTTGTGCTATTGTACTGTATTTCTCTTCTATTTTATACTACCGTACTGGAACGCTACGTTTTTGTACTGTACTGGTCTTATGTGTTATTCTTCTATAATGGCTTCTGTGTTACTGTACTTTGTTTTCCTTCTGCCTTATTGTACTGTAATGGTTTCGTGTGTTTTTTACTGAACTGGCCTTCTATGTTATTTTATTGGACTGTTCTTCTGTGATATTGTTCTGTAATGGTTTTCTGTGTTATTGAACTATATTGGTCGTCTGTGTTACTGTGCTGAACAGTGAATCATTGTTATTGTTCTGTACTGGTCTTCTGTGTTACTGTACTGTACAGGACCTCTGTGTTATTGTATTGTTCAGGACATCTGTGTTATTGCTCCAAACTGGTCTTCTATGTTGCAGTTCTGTACAGGTCTTCTGTGTTATTGTTCTGTATTATTGTCCTGAAGTGTTGTAGTGCACTATTCTTCTGTGTTATCCTATTGTCCTTGTCTTCTGTGTTATTTTACTCTACATGTCTTCTGTGCTATTGTTCTGTACTTCTTATTTGTGTTATTATACTGTTCTGGTCTTGTGTGTTATTGTACTGATCTGGTCTTCTCTGTTACTGTACTAAACTGGTCTTTTGTGTTATTGTTCTGTACTTGTATTCTGTGTTCTTGAACTGTACTGGTTGTTTGTGTTATTACACTGAACTAGTCTTCCGTGTTATTTTTCTGTAGTGGTCTTCTGTGTTATTAAACTGTACGGTCTGCTGTGTTATTGTACTGTACTAGTCATCTGTGTTATTGTAATGTACTGGTCTTCTGTGTAATTTCACTCTACTCGTCTTTTACTCGTTATTTTACTCTACATGTCTTCTGTCCTATTGTATTGTACTTGTCATTTGTGTTATTGTACTGTACTAGTCTTCTGCGTTATGGTACTGAACAAGTCTTCTGTGCTATATTTCTGTACTAGTCTTCTGTGTTACTGTACTGAAATGCTAATCTGTTATTGTACTGTACTGTTTCTCTGTTACAGTAATGTACTGTTACTGTATGTACTGGTCATCTGTGTTATTGTACTGTAGTCTTTTTCTGTGTTATTGTACTGTACACTTTTTCTGTGTTATTGTACTGTTCTGCTATTCTGCATTAATATACTGAACTGTTCTTCTGTGTTATTAAACTCTACGGTTCTTCTGTGTTATTTCACTGGACTGGTCATCTGTGTTACTGTACTGTAACGGTTTTGTGTTATTATACTGAAAGCGTCTTCCGAGTTATCGTAGTGCACTGCCCTTGTGTGTTATTGTACTGTATTGGTCTTCTGTGTCATTGTACTGTACTAGTCTTGTGTGTTATTGTACTGTACTGGTCTCGTGTGTTATTGTACTGTATTGGTCTTCTGTGTCATTGTACTGTACTAGTCTTGTGTGTTATTGTACTGTACTGGTCTCGTGTGTTATTGTACTGTATTGGTCTTCTGTGTCATTGTACTGTACTAGTCTCGTGTGTTATTTTACTGTATTTTTCTTCTGTTTTAGTGTACTGTAATTGTTTTCTGTGTTATTAAACTGTTTAGGACTCCTGTGTTATTATGCTGATTTGTGAATTTCTGTTATTACACTGTACTAGTCTTATGTGTTATTGCTCTATTCAGGATATCTGTGTTATTCTTCTCTATTAGTCTTCACTGTTTTTCTACTGCACTGTTCTTTCTTGTTATCCTGCTGTACTTGTCTTCCGCGTTATTTTACTCTACATGTCTTCTGTGCTATACTTGTCATTTGTGTTATTATACTGTACTAGTCTTCTTTGGTACTGTGTTGTACTAGTATTTTGTGCTATTTTGCTGTACTACTCTAATCCGTTATTGTACAGTACAGGTCTTCTGTGTTATTTTGCTGTACTACTCTAATCCGTTATTGTACAGTACAGGTCTTCTGTGTTACTGTACTGTACAACCTTTTTGTGTTCTTGAACTGTACTGGTTGTCTGTGTTATTGCAATGAACTAGTCTCCTGTGTTATTTTTCTGTACCTGTCTTTGTGTTATTGATGTGTTCTGGTCTTATGTGTTATTATACTGAAAAGGTCTTCTGTGTGATTGCATTGTAATGGTCTTCTGTGTTAGTGTATGTTGCTGCTCATATTTTTTTTAATGTACTGGCCTTCTGTGTTGTTGTACTGTTCTGTTTTTCTGTGTTACTGAATTGTACTGGTCTTTTCTTTTATTATACTGTACTGGTCTTCGGTTTTACTGTATTGTACTTTTCATTTGTATTATTGTACTGTACTATTCTTCTCTGTTATTGTACTGTACTCTTCTTCTGTGTTATTGAACTGTAATGATCTTCTATGTTTTTATACTGTACTGGTCTTCCGAGTTATCGTAGTGCACTGCTCTTCTGTGTTATTGTACTTTAAATGTCTTGGGTGTTATATCATTGTACTGGTCTTCTCTGCTATTGCACTGCATTGGTCTTCTGTGTTATTTAAATTAAGTGGATTTGTATTATTGGTACTGTATTCTTCTGAGTTATTGTACTGTAATGTTCTTCTGTGTTATTGTGCTGTACTGTTCTTCTGTGTCATTGTATTGTACTGGTCTGCTGTGTTATTGTACCGTACTGACCTTCTGTGTGAGTGTACTGTATTGGTCTTCTTAGTTATTGTACTGTACTGTTCTTGTGTGTTATTGTACTGTAATGGTCATCTCTGATTTTGTACAATACTAGTCTTCTGTGCTATTTCACTGTACTGATCATACGTGTTTTTGTACTGTAAAGGTCTTTGTGTGTTATTTTACTGGACTGCTCTTCTATGTTATTGTTCTGTAATGGTTTTCTGTGTTATTGAACTGTATTGGCCTTCTGTGTTATTGAACTGTATTGGCCTTCTGTGTTATTGTGCTGAACTGTGAATCTGTGTTATTGTACTGCAATGGTTTTCGATTTTATTGTACGGTACAGGTCTTCTGTGTTATTGTTCTGTATTAGCGTTTTGAATTGTTACACTGTTCTGTGTTATCCTACTGTACTTGTCTTCTGTGTTATTTTACTCTACATATCTTCTGTGCTATTGTTCTGTACTTGTCATTTGTGTTATTGTACTCTACTGGTCTTCTGTTTTACTGTACTAAAATGGTCTTCTGTGTTATTGTTTTGTACTACTCGTCTGTGTTATTACACTGAACTAGTCTTCTGTGTATTTTTTTTGTACTGGTCTTCTGTGTTATCATCACTGGTCTTTGTGTTATTGCATTGTAGCGGTCTTCTGTGTTACTGTATGTTGCTGCTCATCTGTGTTTTTTGTAATATATTGGTCTTTGTTATTGTACTGAGCTGGTCATCTGTGTTATTGTACTGTACTGTCTGCTGGGTTATTAGATTGAACTGTTTTTCTGTGTTATTGTATTGTACTGGTCTTCTCTGTTATTGTACTGTACTGGTCTTCCGAGTTATTGAACTGTACTGTTCTTTCGTGTTATTGTTCTGTACTAGTCATGTGTGTTATTTCATTCTACCGGCCATCTGTGTTATTGTATTATCATGGTCTTCAGCGTTACTGTACTGTACTCGACTTCCGAGTTACTGAAGTGCACTGGTCTTCTGTGATATTGTACTGTACACACCTTGGGGGTTATTTTACTGTACTGGTCTTCTCTGTTATTATACTGTGTTATTTAAATGAGCAATAACAGAGAACAGTACTGTACTGTTCTGCGTTATTGTATTGTACATGTCTTTGGAGTTATTTTTCTGTACTGGTCTTCTCTGTTATTGTACTGTATTGGTCTTCCGTGTTATTTAACTGTACTGGATTTCTGTGTTATTTGTACTGTATTCTTCTCCTGAGTTATCGTACTGTTCTGTTTTTGTGTGTTATTGTACTGTACTGGTCTTCTATGATATTGTACGGTACTAGTCCTCCCTGCTATTTCACTGTACTGGTCGAACGTGTTATTTTACTATGGAAGTCTTTGTGTGTTATATTACTGGACCGTTCTTCCGTGTTATTGTTCTGTAATGGTTTTCTGCGTTATTGAACTGTACAGGTCTTCTGTGTTATTGTTCTGTAATAGTGTTCGGAACTGTTGTACTGCACTGTTCTTCTGTGCTTTCCTACTGTACTTCTCTTATGTTTTATTTTACTCTTCATGTCTTCTGTGCTATTGTTCTGTACTAGTCTTCTGTGTTATTGTGCTGTTCTAGACTTCTCTTTCATTGTACTGTACTGATCTTCTGTGTTCTCGTACTTTACTGGTCGTCTGTGTTATTACACTGAACTAGTCTTTTGTGTTATTTTTCTGTACTGGTTTTCTGTGTTATTGAAGTCTTCTGGTATTCTGTGTTATTTTACTGTACTGGTATTCCGTGTGATTGCATTGTAGTGATCTGTGTTACTGTATATTGCTGCTCATATGTGTTTTTGTAATGTACTGGTCATCTGTGTTATTATAACGTACGGTCTGCTGTGTTATCGTATTGTTCCGGACATCTGTGTTTTTGTAGTGTCCTGTTCTTCTGTGTTATTGTACTGTTCTGGTCAGTGTTATTGAATTGTACTGTTCTTCTGTGTTATTGTACTGAACTGGTCTTCCGAGTTATTGTAGAGCACTGGTCTTCTGTGTTATTGTACTGTACATGTCTTCGGAATTATTAAACAGTACTGTTCTTCTGTGTTATTTGACTGTTCTGGTTTTCTGTATTCTTAAGCTGTACTATTCTTCTGTGTTATTGTAGTGTGCTGGTCTTCTGTGTTATTGTACTGTATTGGTCTTGTGTGTTATTGTACTGTATTGGTCTTGTGTGTTATTGAACTGTTACTAGTGGGAAAGACAAGGAGCTCTAGCAAGAACATAAGAACCAGTTCACTGTTTACAGAAAGCCTTTAAACACATCAACTTGTTTCAATTATTACAGCAATCACTCTAAGTTAAGAAAAGAACGGTGTCTAGTCTCATGCTAAAATGATATTCTGGGATTTTTTTCCCAAACTGTTTAGATCAAGAAGTTTCTAGTATAAACCAACAGGTCAGAAAAGCTGAGCATCCTGACTACTACATCCAAGAAGGTTTGTACTAAGTCAAGAAAAAAACTATTGTAAAACAACTTCATTGACTCACAAAGAAAACATTGATGGTGATGATATGTGTGAACAACATCATCGAATAAATGGTTTTGAAAACCGACAAGTTGTAGAACTGAGACATGAAACATATGGGAATCTTTAGTTAAGAAACGTTTCGCCACACAGTGGCTCCATCAGTACATACAAAGCAGGAAGGTATACGGAGAGGAGAAGTGTGAGGTAATCAGTCCCTCAGCCTGGAGTCGATGTGTTCAGTCCATCAATCTTGTAGGAAGTACAGCAGTCAGGTGAGACGAAGCAGGAGGAGGCGGGATCACAATGGGACCTTCCACTAGTGTAAGTAGGTCTTCGTCCTAAGCTTGGACATGTGTTGAAGAATTCTCTGTATCAAAATCCCATGATGTTGCAGTGTCTGACAGATGTGATGAATGGTTTCTAAAACCGACTTTGTAATGGACTGATGAAACCACTGTGTGGCGAAACGTTTCTTCAGTAAAGATTCCCATATGTTGCATAAGTGTCTCAATTCTTCAACTTGTCGGTTTTCAAAACCATTCATTGGATGATGTCGTTCACATATATCACCATCAATCACATCATCAAACACATCATCACCATAAATTATGCGACTTTCTTATACTACCATCGAAAACATTTTTAGATATTTTTTTTTATATATCAACGCTTATCATTTTATCATTGTATCAGAGGATACATGAAGAATTTCAACTTAATTCCAATTACCTATTCTTCAGTCTCGAGAGTTTAGGCAAGGTTTGAACACTTGTCCAACCTTCGGACGAAGACCTACTTACACTAGTGGATGGTCACACTGTGATCCCGCCTCCTCCTGCGTCCACTGTAGTATATAAGCCACGTCTTTGGCCCTCTGCTGTGAGGGACTGATTGGTAGGTAAGACACATAGGCAACAGTTAGGCAACTTTATTCCAAAACGTTTCGCCTACACAGTAGGCTTCTTCAGTCGAATACAGAAAGTAGGCAGGAACAGTAGAGATGTGAAGACGATGTAATCAGTACATCACCCTTGAAGTCGTAGAATTTGAGGTTGTCAGTCCCTCAGCCTGGAGAAGTTCAGTTCCATAGTCAGGAACTATCTGAAGATCAAGCGACAGTGCTGAGACTTAAATACTGTCGGAAGGAGAGGTGCAGAGTAGTAGTAGTGAGAATGTAGCCACTGAGAGGTCAGGTCCCTCTCAGATCCAACAGTTCTCACTTGAAAGGGTTGTCCAAGGTGTTTTCTGTACCCAGAGGCCATGTGTTGCAGTGTCTGACAAGATGAACATCAAATGGTATACAATACCAACAGGTTGGTAGGTAAGACACATAGGGAACAGTTAGGGAACTTTATTCCAAAACGTTTCGCCTACACAGTAGGCTTTTTTCAGTCGAATACAGAAAGTAGGCCCGGAACAGTAGAGATGGGAAGACATGTAATCAGTACATCACCCTTGAAGTCGTAGAATTTGAGGTTTTTCAGTCCCTCACCCGGGGGAAGTTCAGTTCCATAGTCAGGAACTATCTGAAGATCAAGCGACAGTGCTGAGACTTAAATACTGTCGGAAGGAGAGGTGCAGAGTAGTAGTAGTGAGAATGTAGCCACTGAGAGGTCAGGTCCCTCTCAGATCCAACAGTTCTCACTTGAAAGGGTTGTCCAAGGTGTTTTCTGTACCCAGAGGCCATGTGTTGCAGTGTCTGACAAGATGAACATCAAAATGGTATACAATACCAACAGGTTGGTAGGTAAGACACATAGGCAACAGTTAGGCAACTTTATTCCAAAACGTTTCGCCTACACAGTAGGCTTCTTCACTGCAACACATGGCCTCTGGGTACAGAAAACACCTTGGACAACCCTTTCAAGTGAGAACTGTTGGATCTGAGAGGGACCTGACCTCTCAGTGGCTACATTCTCACTACTACTACTCTGCACCTCTCCTTCCGACAGTATTTAAGTCTCAGCACTGTCGCTTGATCTTCAGATAGTTCCTGACTATGGAACTGAACTTCTCCAGGCTGAGGGACTGACAACCTCAAATTCTACGACTTCAAGGGTACTGATTACATCGTCTTCACATCTCTACTGTTCCTGCCTACTTTCTGTATTCGACTGAAGAAGCCTACTGTGTAGGCGAAACGTTTTGGAATAAAGTTGCCTAACTGTTGCCTATGTGTCTTACCTACCAACCTGTCGGTATTGTATACCATTTTGATGTTCATCTTGTCAGACACTGCAACACATGGCCTCTGGGTACAGAAAACACCTTGGACAACCCTTTCAAGTGAGAACTGTTGGATCTGAGAGGGACCTGACCTCTCAGTGGCTACATTCTCACTACTACTACTACTACTACTACTCTGCACCTCTCCTTCCGACAGTATTTTTTCTCTTGGAATTTGTATTACCACAATTATCAAATTAATCTTTTAAATCAGATGCCACCCAAGAAACAAGCTCCGATGTGCAAGTCCCTCTCAAATCCAACCCCTCCCACTCGTGTACTTATCCAACCTAATTTTGAAACTACCCAAAGTCCTAGCCTCAATAACCCAACTAGGTAGACTGTTCCACTCATCAACTACCCTATTTCCAAACCAATACTTTCCTATGTCCTTTCTAAATCTAAACTTATCTAATTTAAATCCATTACTGCGGGTTCTCTCTTGGAGAGATATTCTCAAGACCTTGTTAATATCCCCTTTATTAATACCTATCTTCCACTTATACACTTCGATCAGGTCTCCCCTCATTCTTCGTCTAACAAGTGAATGTAACTTAAGAGTCTTCAATCTTTCTTCATAAGGAAGATTTCTAATGCTATGTATTAATTTAGTCATCTTACGCTGAATGTTTTCTAACGAATTTATGTCCATTCTGTAATATGGAGACCAGAACTGAGCTGCATAATCTAGGTGAGGCCTTACTAATGATGTATAAAGCTGCAGTATGACCTCTGGACTTCTGTTGCTTACACTTCTTGATATAAATCCCAGTAATCTATTTGCCTTATTACGTACGCTTAGGCATTGCTGTCTTGGTTTAAGGTTGCTGCTTACCATAACCCCCAAGTCCTTTTCGCAATCTGTATGGCTAAGTTCTACATTATTTAACTTATAAGTGCTAGGGTTATGGACACTCCCGAGCTTCAGAACCTTGCATTTATCTACATTGAACTGCATCTGCCACTTTTCTGACCAAGAGTAGAGTTTGTCTAAATCCTCCTGAAGTTCCTTAACATCTACGTTTGAATCAATTATCCTACCTATCTTCGTGTCATCGGCGAATTTGCTCATATCACTAGTAATTCCTTCATCAAGATCATTGATATATATTATAAACAACAACGGGCCCAAGACTGATCCCTGTGGAACGCCACTTGTTACTGATCCCCACTCGGATTTAACCCATTTATGGACACTCTCTGCTTCCTGTCTGTGAGCCATGACTCGATCCACGAGAGCACCCTTCCCCCAATGCCATGAGCTGCTACTTTCTTCAACAGTCTTTGGTGCGGAACTCTATCAAATGCCTTACTAAAATCTAAGTAAACAATATCAAATTCTTTATCGTGGTCAACAGCCTCAAAAGCTTTACTGAAGAAAGTTAATAAATTAGTTAGACAAGACCGGCCTCTTGTGAATCCATGCTGAGTATCCTTAATCAAGCTATGCTTATCGAGATGGCTTCTTATAATCTCAGCTATAATTGACTCTAGTATTTGCCTACAATTGAGGTCAGGCTTATTGGGCGGTAATTTGACGGTAACGACTTGTCCCCTGTTTTAAAAATAGGAATTACATTAGCCATCTTCCACATATCAGACACTACACCTGTTTGAAGAGATAAATTAAAAATATTAGTTAATGGTTCACAGACTTCCATTTTGCATTCCTTAAGAACCCTTGAAAAAAACTCATCAGGACCCGGTGACTTATTTTGCTTCAGTCGGTCTATCTGCTTCACAACCATTTCACTAGTGACTGTGATGTTACATAATTTATCTTCTTCTGATCCACTATAAAAATTAATTACTGGAATATTATTAGTGTCTTCCTGTGTAAAAACCGAGAGAAAATAATTATTTAAAATCGAGCACATTTCATTCTCTTTGTCAGTAAGATGCCCATAGTTATTTTTAAGGGGACCTATCTTATCTCTGACTTTTGTTCTATAGACCTGGAAAAAACTTTTTGGGTTAGTTTTAGAATCCCTAGCAACTTTAATTTCATAGTCCCTTTTAGCTTTTCTTATCCCCTTTTTAATGTCCCTTTTAATGTCAATATACTGATTCATAAGATGACCCTCGCCTCTTTTGATACGCCTATAAATTCCTTTCTTATGCCCTAGTAGATATTTCAGCCTATTATTCATCCATTTTGGGTCATTTCTATTTGATCTAATTTCCTTATAAGGGATAAACGTCCTTTGAGCAGCATGTATTGTGTTCAGAAAACTGTCATATTGATAGCTCTCTTCGTTACCCCAGTCAACAGATGATAAGTGTTCTCTAAGCCCATCGTAATCTGCTAAGCGAAAATCTGGGACTGTTACTGAGTTATCCCTACTATCATACTTCCATTCAATTCTAAATGTAATTGACTTGTGGTCGCTAGCACCCAGTTCCTCTGAAACTTCTAAATTATTAACAAGGGATTCATTGTTTGCCAGAACTAAGTCAAGCAGGTTATTACCCCTTGTAGGTTCTGTCACAAACTGCTTCAAAAAACAATCCTGAACTACTTCTAAGAAATCGTATGATTCTAAATTCCCAGTCAAGAAATTCCAATCAATATGATTAAAGTTAAAGTCTCCTAGAATTACTACATTATCGTGCCTTGTGGCCCTAACAATTTCCTCCCATAGTAGTCTCCCCTGGTCCCTATCTAAATTTGGGGGACGGTATATCACACCTAAAATTAATTTTTCATGCCTCTCTGAAAATTCAATCCAAACAGACTCTGTATGTGTTACTTCAGACTTAATGCCCGTTTTTATGCAACAGTTCAAGCGATCTCGGACATACAATGCCACCCCACCCCCCTTCCCGATACTTCTATCAACTTGGAACAATTTAAAGCCCTGAATGTGACATTCTGCAGGCATGTCCCGACTTTTTGAATTAAACCACGTCTCAGTAATGGCAAATACATCTATGTTACCTGCACTAGCAACTAGTCTCAACTCGTCCATCTTATTCCTAGCACTGCAACTATTTGTATAATAAATATTTAATGATCCTCCTCTCTCTTTACCCTTCCTGCTCCTTTCTGTTATTCCACTAAACCTATTACTGTCCTTGTCAATTAGTGCCACTGGCTTTCCAATATCCACCTCATTTTGCCTATTACTAGTTCTCCTAGTACTCATGTTACTACCCTGCGACTTCACAGTTTTCCCGCCAAAACCCATACCACTAACTATTCCTAGTTTAAAGACCTAACAGCTCCCTCCACTGCGTTGGCCAGTGCTCCCACCCCACACCTAGACAAGTGAACCCCATCCCTGGCATACATGTCATTTCTGCCATAGAAGAGGTCCCAGTTATCAATGAATGTTACCGCATTTTCCTTACAGTATTTGTCCAGCCAGCAATTGACACCAATTGCTCTGGACAACCATTCATTTCCAACTCCTCTCCTTGGCAAAATGCCACATATGACAGGTTTCCCACCCTTCCTCCTAATTATCTCTATTGCTGACCTATACCTGCTAATCAGGTCCTCACTCCTACGTCTGCCAACATCGTTGCCTCCAACACTGAGACAGATAATAGGATTGCTCCCATTACCTCTCATTATGTCATCCAGACGGCTAACAATATCCTTCATCCCAGCCCCAGGAAAACACACTCTCTGCCTCCTACTCCTATCCTTCAAGCAGAATGCCCTATCCATGTACCTAATCTGGCTATCCCTAACAACAACAATGTTTTTACCTTCCTTGGCGTCGTCCGTCGTGATGCTCCGAGTAGTCGACTCACATTCGCCAGGTAGCATTACACCACTTGTAGAATTCGTCAAGACGTTCTCGATGGTCTTCGTTGGGGTTTCTAGGGATGTCTTACTCACGTCTGCCAATGCTTCTTTGGTGCACGTTGTGGCATTCCCAGTAGAACACTCACATTCGTCAGGTAGCACCGAGAATGAGTTGGAAGTTTCCACGGTAGTCTTCTGGTTTCTCGTTGTTTCTGCCTCTCCAACTGTTTTCTTGATCTTCAGCTTGGTTCCATGTTGCCCGGCCACTGACCAAGCTCCCCTCTTAACCTGGGGACTCACAACAGAAGGATTACTACGAATCCTCTTGTTCTCCTCCGTTAATCGCCGTATCTCTATCTTAGCAACTCTGAGCTCTTCTCTCAGCTGCTGGTAAAATTGCTCAAGAGAGGGCATCCTGGTACAATTCACAGAGAGCACACAAACAGGTCTTCACAGAGCTAAGTACACGTCACCACTGAGCTAAGTACACGTCACCACAGATGTCCTCGATATCTGCACTACTCAAGGTGAATACTAAGTCTAGCCTTGCTGGTTCATCCTCTCCTCTCTCTCTTGTAGTGTCCCTTACGTGTTGGTACATGAAGTTTTCCAGTACCACCTCCATCATCTTAGCCCTCCATGTATCTTGGCCCCCATGCGGGTCCAAGTTCTCCCAATCGATCTCCTTGTGGTTAAAGTCACCCATGATCAGGAGCTTTGCCCTGCATGCATGAGCTCTTCTGGCCACTCTAGCCAGTGTGTCAACCATCGCTCTATTGCTCTCGTCCTACTCTTGCCTTGGTCTCCTGCTGTTCTGTCGTGGGTTATACATCACTGCTATTACCACCTTGGGACCTCCAGAGTGAAGCGTTCCCGCTATGTAATCACTTTCTTCTCCGCTGTCTCCTCTCTCCAGCTCATCAAAATTCCAGCGATTTTTGATCAGCAATGCCACTCCTCCACCCCCCCTGTTCCCTCTATCTTTCCTCAGGATTTGGTATCCCGTTGGAAAGATGGCATCTGTTATCATACCTGTAAGCTTGGTTTCTGTGAGAGCTATGATGTCCTGTGATGCCTCTTTGACTCTTTCATGCCACTCCTCCCACTTATTTGTTATACCATCAGCGTTTGTGTACCATACCTTCAGTTTCCTTTCCAACACTATGGTTTGTGGGGCCTGTGAGGGTGGGAGACCTGGTGGCATACTGTGGGATTCTATAGCTCGGTGTTGGGTGGAGGCTGTGGGTATGGATTGTAGTGTGTGTTGGGATGGTGTGATAGGTTGCATGGTTCTGAGAATAGTTGTGTGTGTGCTTGCCCTTGCTGTTCTGTTCTGCTCTGACTGACCTATGCTGGTTCCATCCTTGTCTCTTTTCCTAGCTCCTTTCGCTTTTTTGTCCTCTCCCTCAGCTGCTGTCGTTCTGATTTTGTTCTGTCTCTGTCTGGGAACACCCTCTTGTACTCTTCCGAGTATTTCAATCGTGGTTTCTCTTGGAGGATCCTGTTCCGCCCTGTTTCCGTCCTGAGAATCAGCTTGATTGGTCGGTTTCTCCCCTTCGAGTACCCCCCTATTCTCTGAAAATTTACAATCTCGTCCATCTCTTCACCTATTTCTGTGATGATTTTCTTAATCTCCTTACTTTCTTCCTGCTGCCTTTCAGTGTGTGTCCTTTCCTCTCTCTCCTGAAGCCCATGGATAAACACTGATTTTGCCCTTTCCTCCTCCCATTGGCTCACCCTCTGTGACTCTGGATCCTGCCTGTATGTGGTCAGTTTCTCCCTTGATTTTTCCAGTGGCTCTTGATAGCATGGTTGTGCCTCAGCATTCGACCTATCACCCTCTCCATCTGCAACCAGCTGTTCTTCCCTTTCACTCCTTGGCTCTTTTTGGCAGGTTGATATGACCTTAGCATAATTCATAATTCCTTCCTTCCTGTTCGGCCTCGCAGCTTCATATGCTGTCTTCTCTGGTCACTGCCCCTGTAACTCGCTTCAGCCTATTTATCTCAACTTCTAGGACCCTTATCTTGGCTACTGCAGTTTCAACTTGTGCCTCCCAATTCTTTGTCTCCTTCTCCAACCTCTTTTCCAATTTCACAGAGAGCTCTTTCTCTATTTTTTCAGAAAGCTCTCCTAATTTTCTCTCCCAGTGTGGAGAGGAGTGTGGAGGGGTGGTGGAGGAATGTGGGCAGGTGGTGGAGGAGTGTGGAGTGGTGGTGTAGAAGTGTGGAGGGGGGGTAGAGGAGTGTGGAGGTGTGGTGGAGGAGCGCGGAGGTGTGGTGGAGGGGTGTGGAGGGGTGGTGGAGGAGTGTTGAGGGGTGGTGGAGGAGTGTGGAAGGGTGGTGAAGGAGTGTGGAAGGGTGGAGGAGAAGTGCGAAGGGGTGGTGGATGAGTGTGGAGGAGAGGTGGGGGAGTGGTGGAGGGGTGGTGATTGTTGAGGGGTGGTGGAAGAGTGTGCGGGGGGTGGTAGAAGAGTGTGAAGGGGTGGTGGAGGAGAGTGGGACAGGGTGGTGAAGAGTGTGGGGGGTGGTGGGGAGTGTGTAGGGGTGGTTAAAGAGAGTGGAGGGGTGGTGGGAAGAGGAGTGGAGTGGTGGTGCAGTTGTTAAAAGGAGGTCGGTATAGAAGTGTGGGACGGTAGGGGGAAGGAGTATGAAGGCGGTGGTGAGGAAGTGTGGAGAAGCATGGGGGGGGTGATGGAAGGTGTGCATGGGTGGTGGAGGAGTGTGGAGGGGTGTTATTGAAATGTGAAGGCGGGTGGTGGGATGAAAGTGGAGCGATGGACGGAGAGTGAAGGGTGGTGGATGAGTGTGGTGGGGGTGTGGAGAAGTGTGGATGGGTGGTGGAGAAGTGTGAAGGAGGGTGGATGAGTGTTTGGGGTTGTGGAGTGGAGTGTGGAGGGGTGGTTGGAGGAAGTGTGAAAATTAGTGGTGGAACGATTGGTAGAGGGGTGGTGGAAAATTGTTGAGGGGTGGAGGATGAGTGTGGAGGAATTAGTGGAGGACTGTGAGTGATATTGGAGGATGTGGAGGGGTGCTGGGGAGTTGTGAATGGACATGGAGGAGTGTGGACCTGCAGTGGAGGTGCGTGGGATGGTGGTGGATAAGTGTGGAGGGGTGGTGGAGGGGAGGTGGTGGGGATGGAGGGGAGGTGAAGGAGTGTGGATGCATGGAGGAGGGATGTAAGGGGATGGTGGAGGAGTGTTTTAGTAGCATGGAGGGGGTAGTGGAGTGTGGATGGGAGGCGGACGGGATGTGGAAGGGTTTACGCGAGTGCGCGGAAGGGGGTGGGGAGGAGTGTGGAGCGTGGAGGCGGAGTGTTCAAGGGTGGTGAAGGAGTGTGGAGAGTGGTGGAGGAATGTGGAGGGGTGGTGTTAGGAGTGTGGAGTTGTGGAGGAAAGTGTGAAGCGGTGATGGAGGAGGTGCATCGATGGAGGAAGAGTGTGGAATGGTGGTGGAGAGTGTATATGAGAGTGGAGGGGAGCAGATTGTGGGAAGGGGTTTGGGAGAATTGTGTATGGGTTGGTGGAGGGAGTGTGGAGGAGTGGAGACGAGTGCGGAGGGGTGGTGGACGAGTGGGAGGGGTGGTGGAGGAATGTGGGACAGTTTGAGGATTAGTAGAGGAGGGTGGTGGAGGAGTGGTTTGAGGAGGGTGAAGGAGTTTGTAAAAAGGGGGTGGAGGATTGTGGAGGGTGGTGAGGAGGGTGATGATGGGGATATTGGTGGAGAGAGGAAGGGATTGTGAAGGAGTCTGGAGGAGATAGTGGAGAAGAGTGGAGGAGGATAGCAGACGAGTGTGGAGGGAAATAGTAGAGGAGTGTGAGGGGATAGTGAAAAGAATGTGAAGGGGATAGTAGAGAAGAAAGGGAGATTTATTGAGGAGGTGTGGAGGGGTTGGAGGAGTGTGGATGGTCGGTGGAATAGTGTGGAGAGTGGTGGAGGAGTGTGAAGGGGAGGTGAAGGAGTTGTGGAAGGATGGATAGGAGTGTATAGGGGTGGTGGGAGTATGTAGAAGCAAAGAAGGGGTTATGTGAGGAGTGTGGAGGGGTGGTGGAGGAGTGTGGAGGGGTGGTGGAGGAGTGTGATGGGGTTGTGGAGGAGTGTGTTGGGAATGTGGAGGTAGTGTGGAGCGATGGAAAAAGAGGAGTGTGGAAGGGTGGTAAAGGAGTGTGTAGTAGTTGTTGGAGGGGTGGTGGAGGGAGTTGAAGTGGTGTTGGAAGTGTGTGGAGGGGTGGTGGAGGTGTTGGAGGGTGTTGGAGGAGTATGGCGGGTGGTGGAGGAGTGTGAATGGTAAGTTTGTGGAGGAGTGTGGAGGTGGGTGGAGGAAAATGTAGAGGGGTGAGTGGACTAGTGTGGAGGAGTGTGAAGGGTGGTGGAGAAGTGTGGAGGGGTATTGGAGAAGTGTGAAGGAGTTGTGGAGCAAGTTTGGAGTATGGAGGAGTGTTGGATAGGATGATGGAGGAGTGTGGAAGGGTGGTGGAAGGAGTGTGGAGGGTGAGGTGGAGGAGTGTTTTTGTTTTTGGGGGGGGTGGGAGGGGTGGTGGACGAGTGTGGTAATGTGTTCCAGGGGGATATTTGAGGAGAGAGAAGGGGATAGTGGCAGGAGTCTGTGGGAAAGATGGAGATGAGTGGACAGAATAGTAGAGGAGTGTTGAGGGGATAGTTGTTTGAGGGGATAGTAGAGGCAGTGTGGAGGGGATAGTGGGTGAAATGTGGAGGGGATTGTTGATGAGTGTGGAATGGATGTTAGAGGAGTGTGGATGGGATAATGGAGGAGTGTGGAGGGGAGAGTGGAGGAGAGTGAAGAAGATAGAAGAGGGTATGGAGGGTATAGTGGAAGAATGTGGAAGGGATAGTAGAGGAGTAGAGATGGTATAGTAGAGGAGTGTGGAGGGATAGTTGAGGAGGGTTGGGGATAGTGGGGGAGTGTGGGGGGGATAGTGTAGATGTGTGGAGAGAAAAATTAGTGGAGGAGTGAGGTAGAGAGTAATGATGTGTAGGGGATAGAGGAGGAGTGTGGAGCAGATAGTGGAGGAGTTTGGAGAGGTGGGTGGAGGAGTGTGTACTTCTAATGGAGGAGTGGTGGAGCGGAGAGTGGCGGAGGTGGAGGGGTAGTGGAGATGTGTGCAGGGGTGGATGAGCACTGTGCAGGGGTTGTTGAAGGAGAGTGGAAGGGTGCTGGAGGAGTGTGGAGGGCTGGATGGAGGAGTGCACAGGAAAAAGGGAATTGAGGAGTGTGGACAGTTGGTGGAGGCAGTGTGGAGAGGTGGGGTGGAGGTGTTTTGCATGGTGGTGGAGGAGTGTGCAGGGGAGGTGAAGCAGTGTGAGGGGTGGGATGAAGAAGAGTGTGAAGGGGTCGGTGGGAGGAGTGGTGGAGGGTTGGTGGCGGAGAGCACAGGGGAAGTTGAGGAGTGTGAACAGTTGGTGGAAGGAGACGTGGAGGGGTGGTGGAGGTAGTGTGGATGGTTGGTGGAGGAGTGTGAAGGGGTGGTGGAGGAGGTTGCGACAGGTGATGGAGGAGTTCGAGGGGTTGGTGGAGGTGTGTGGATGGTTGGTGGAGGAGTGTGAGGGGGTGATGGAGGGGAGTGTGGCCCTGTAGAGGAGGAGTTTGGAGAGGATAGTGGAGGAGTGTTGTGGACGGGTGGAGGAGTGTCGACAGGTGTGGGAGGAGTGTGGGCAGGGGTGGATGGAGGAGAGTGGACTTGTAAAATGGAGGATGTTGTGGTTGGGAAGGGGTGGTGGTGGGGAGGTCTGGGAGGTGGTGGAGGATGCGCGGAGTGGTTGTGGAGAAGGTGGACGTTTGATGTGGAGTGTGTGGAAGGAGTGTGGGATGAGGGATGGAGGAGTGTTGAGGTGTGTGGAGGTTGTGGATGATGGAAAAGAGTGAGTGATCAGGGATATTAGAGGAGAGAGGAGGAGGTGATAGTAGAGGAGTCTGGAGGAGAGAGTGGAGGAATGAGTGGACAGGATGGTATAGAGGGAGTGGAGTGGATGGGATAGTATAGTGAGGTGTGGAGGGGATAGAAGTGGAGTGTGGAGGGCTTGTGAAATGTGTGGAGGGGATAGTGGGAGGAGTGTGGAGAGGAGAGTGGAGGAGAATGGAGGGGATAGTAGAGGGTCGTGGAAGTGGATAGGTGAGGGTGTGTGGAGGGGATTAGTGGAGTAGTGAGGAGGGGATAGTGTAGGAAGGTGGTGGAGAAAATAGTGGAGGAGTATGGAGCTGAGAAGTAATGGAATGTGGAGGGATAGTAGAGGAGTGTGGAGGGATAGTGGAGGAGTGTGGAGGGGTGGTAGAGAAGTGTGTACTTGTAATGGAGGAGTGTGGAGGGGATAGTGGAGGAGAGTGGAGGGGTGGTACAGGAGTGTGGACAGGTGGTGGAGGAGTATGGAGGGGTGGTGGAGGAGAGTGGACTTCTAATGGTGGAGTGTGGAGGGGATAGTGAAGAAGAGTGGAGGGTGGTGGAGGAGTGTGGACAGGTGTTGGATGAGTGTGGAGGGGTGGTGGAGGAGTGTGGAGGGGTGGTGGAGGGTGTGGAGGGTGGTGGAGTGTGGACGGGTGGTGGAGAAATGTGTAGTGGCATTGGAGGAGTGTTAAGGTGTTGGAGGAGTGTGGAGGGGTTGTGAAGGAGTGTGAAGGTGTGGTGGAGGAGTGTGGGGGGTGGAGGAAAAGTGTTGAGGGGTAGTGAAGGAGTGTGGAGGGGAGGTGGAGGAGTGTAGAAGGGTCGTGGAGGAGTGTGGAGGGGTGGTGAAGTGTGGAGTGGTAGTTTAGGAGTGTTAAGGTGTGGTGGAGGGATGTGGAGGGGTGGTGAAGGAGTGTGGAGGTGTGGTGGAGGTGTGTGGAGGGTGTGGTGGAGGAATGTGAATGGGTGCTGGACGAGTGTGGAGACGTGGTGGAAAAGTGCGGAGGGGTAGTGAAGGAGTGTGAAGGGGTGGTGGAGACGTGTGCAGGGGTGGTGGAGCAGTGTGCAGGGGTGGTGGAGCAGTGTGCAGGGGTGGTGAAGGAGTGTGGAGGGGTGGTGGAAGAGTGTGGAGGGGTGGTGGAGGAGTGTGCAGGGGAGGTGGAAAAGTGTAGAGATGTGGTATAGGAGTGTGGAGGGGTGATGGAGGAGGGTGGAGGGGTGATGGAGGAGGGTGGAGGCGGGGTGAACGAGTGTAGAAGGGTGGTTGAGGAGTGTGGAGAGGTGGAAGAGAAGTGAGTATGGGTGGTGGAAGAGGGTGGAGGGGAGGTGGAGGAGTGTGGAAGGTTGGAGAAGAAGTGTGGAGAGGTGGTGGAGGAGTGTGGAGACATGGAGGGGTGTTGGAGGAGTGTGGAGGGGTTGTGGAGGAGTGTGAATTGATGGTAGAGAAGTTTGAGGGGTGGTGGATGAGTGTGGAGCGATGGAGGAGAGTGGAAGGGTGGTGGATGAGTGTGGAGGAGTGTGGAGTGGTAGTGGAGTAGTGTGGAAATGTAGTGGAGGAGTGTGGAAGGTTAGTGGAGGTGTGTGGAGGGGTGGTGGACGAGTGTGGACAGTTCGTGGAGGAGTGTGGAGGGCAGGTACAGGAGTGTGGAGGGGTGGCGGAGGAGTGTCGAGGGTGGTGGAGGGGTGGTGGAGAACTGTGGAGGGATGGTGGAGAAGTGTGGAGGGGTGGTGGAGGAGAGTGGACTTGCAATGGAGGTGTGTGGAGTGGATAGTGGAGGAGTGTGGAGGGGATAGTGGAGGAGTGTGCAGGGGTGGTGGAGCAGTGTGGAGGGGTGGTGGAGGAGTGTGGAGGGGTGGTGGAGGAGTTTGGAAGGGTGGTGGAGGAGTGTGCATTGATGGCATAGGAGTGTGCAGGGGTGGTGGAGGAGTTTACCTGGAGAGAGTTCCGGGGGTTAACGCCCACGCGGCCCGGTCTGTGACCAGGCCTCCTGGTGGATCAGAGCCTGATCAACCAGGCTGTTACTGCTGGCTGCACGCAAACCAACGTACGAGCCAGAGCCCGGCTGGTCAAGTACCGACTTTAGGTGCTTGTCCAGTGCCAGCTTGAAGACTGCCAGGGGCCTGTTGGTATTCCCTCTTATGTAGGCTGGGAGTCAGTTGAACAGTCTCGGGCCTCTGACACTTATTGTATGGTCTCTTAACGTGCTAGTGACACCCCTGCTTTTCATTGGGGGGATGGTGCATCGTCTGCCAAGTCTTTTGCTTTCGTAGTGACTTTCGTGTGCAAGTTCGGTACTAGTCCCTCTAGGATTTTCCAGGTGTATATAATCATGTATCTCTCCCTCCTGCGTTCCAGGGAATACAGGTTCAGGAGCTGGAGGGATGGTGGAGAAGTGTGAAGGAGTGGTGAATTAGTATGGAATTGTGGTGGAGAAGTGTGGAGGGATTGTGGAGGAGAGTAGACCAATAATGGAGGAGTGAGGTGGGGATAGTGGAGGAGTCTGGAGGGGTGGTTGAGGAGTGTGGACTTGTAATGGAGGAGTGTGGAGGGGATAGTGGAGGAGTGTGGAGGGTTGGTGGAGGAGTGTCGACAGGTGGTGGAGGAGTGTGGAGTTGTGGTGGAGGAGAGTAGACTTGTGATGGAGGAGTGTGGAGGGGTGGTTGAGGAGTGTTGACAGGGTTGGTGGAGGAGTATGGAGGGTGGTGGAGGGTTGGGGGGTTGGGGAGGAGTGTTGCGGGGTGGATGAGAAGTGTGAAAGGGTTGTGGAGGAATGTGGAACGATGGAGGAGGAGTGTGGAAGGGTGGTGGACGAGTGTGGAGGAGTGGTAGAGTGTGGAAGGGTTGTGGATTAGAGTGTAGTGGTGGTGGAGGAGTGGTGAAGGAGTGGTGGAGGAGTGTGCAGGAGTGGTGAAGGAGTGTGTAGAAGTGATGGAGTGTGGGAGGGGTTGTGCTGGGGTGTGGAGGGAAGTTGGTGAAGTGAGGAGGGGTAGTGGAGTGTGAAGGGGTTTTGGGAAAATTGAGGAGGCGTTTTGGGAGGAGTTTGGACTGGAGGTGGAGGACTATAGACCAGTGGTGGACGAGTGCGGACTGGTGGTGGAGGAGTGTGGACGGTTGGATGAGGAGTGTGGGGGTGGTAGAGGAGAGTGGATGAGAGATGGAGGAGAAGTGATGACTGGATATTTGAGGAGAGAGGAAGGGAGAGTGGAGGAGTCTGGAGGAGAGAGTGGAGAAGAGTGGAGAGGACCGTAGAGGAGTGTTGAGGGGATAGTAGAAGAGTGTGGTCAGGGTATAGTGGAAAAATGTGGAGGGGATAGTATAGGAGTATGGATGGGATAGTTGAGGAGTGTGGAGGGGATAGTTGAGGAGTGTGGAGGGGATAGTGGATGAGTGTGGAGGTGAGAGTAATGGAATGTGGAGGGGATTTTAATAGAGAAGTGTGGAGCGGATAGTTGAGGAGTGTGAGGGGTGGTCGAGGAGTGTGTACTTGTAATGGAGGAGTGTGGAGGGGCTAGTGGACGAGTGTGGAGGGGTGGTGGAGGAGTGTGGGCAGGTGGTGGAGGAGTGTGGGAGGGGGTGGGGGGTGTGGAGGGGGGATGGAGGAGGGACTTGTAATGTTGAAGTGTGGAGGGGGTAGTGGAGGAGTGAGGAGGGGTTGTGGAGGAGTGTGGACAGGTGGTGATGAGTGTGGAGGGGTGGTGGGGAGTGCGGAGGGGTGGTGGAAAGGTGTGGAGGGGTGGTGGAGGAGTGTGGATGGGGTGGTGGAGGAGTGTGGAGGGGTGGTGGAGGAGTGTGGGCGAGTGTTTAAGGGGTGTGGAAGGGTGGAGGAGAATGTGCGGGGGGGGGGATGGAGGAGTGGGAGGCGTGGTGATTGGTTGAGATGTGGTGGAAGAGTGTGGAGGGGTGGTGGAAGAGTGTGAAGGGGTGGTGGGGAGGTGGAAAGGGGGTGAAGGAGTGTGGAAGGGGGGTGGAGGAGTGTGGAGGGGTGGTTAAAAAGTGTGGAGGGGTGGTGGAGGGGTTTGGTTTGGGGGAGAGTGGAGCGGCGGCGCAGGTAAAGGGGGTGGTATAGGAGATGGAAGGGGTGGTGGAGGAGTGTGGAGGGATGGTTGATTAAGTGTGGAGGGGTGGTGGAGGAGTGTGGAAGTTTGGAGGAGAGTATGGAGGGGTGGTTTGGGGGAGTGTGGAGAAGCTGGAGGGGTGGTGGAAGAAAGTGCAAGGGTGGTGGAGGGGTGTGGAGCTGTGTTATTTAAGTGTGAAGGGGTGGTGGATGAAAGTGGAGGCAATGGAGGAGATGGAAGGTTGTGGATGAGTGGGAGGAGTTGTGGGAAGTGTGGAGGGGTGTTGGGAGGAGTTTGGATAGTGGTGGGCCCAGTTGCGGAGGGGTGGTGGAGAAATGTGGATAGGTGAGGAAATTAGTGTGGAGGGTGGGTTGGACGAGGGGGTGGGAGGAGTGTAAAGGGGGTGGAGGATAGTGGAGGATAGAGGAGGAGTTTGATGGGATATTTGGGAAGACAGAGGAAGGGATATGGAGGGGTCTGGAGGAGATGTGAGAAGAGTGGGGAGGATAGTAGGACGAGTGAGAGAGGATAGTAGAGGAGTGTGGAGGGGATGTGAAAGATGTGAAGGGGAGAGTAGAGAAGAAGATGGGGATAGTTGAGAAGTGTGGAGGGGTTTGGAGGAGTGTGTAGGTTGGTGGATAAGTGTAGGGAGTGGTGGAGGAGTGTGGAGGGGAGGTGAAGGAGTGTGGAAGATGGAGTAGGAGGGTATAGGGGTGGTGGAGAATGTGAGCATGGAGAGGGGTTATGGAGGAGTGTGGATGGGTGGTGATGAGTGTGTGGGGAGTGGAGGATGTGGAGCGATGGAGGAGGAGTGTTTGGGAAAGGGGGGTGGAGGGTGTGTAGGAAGGGGTGGAGGGGTGTTGGAGGGAAATGTGGAGGGGTGGTGGAAGAGTGTGGAGGGGTTTGGGGGAGGAGTGTGGAGGGTGTTGGAGGAGTGTAGCGGGGTAGTGGACGAGTGTGGAAAAGTGGTGGGAGGAGTGTGGAGGAGTGGTGGAGAAGTGTGGAGGGGTATTGGAGAATGTGGAGGAGTGTGGAGAAATGTGGAGCGATGGAGGAGGAGTGTGGAAAGGTTTAGGAGGAGAGTGGAGAGTGTGGAGGGGTGGTGGAGGATGTGTGGAGGGTGGTGGAGGAGGTTTGAGAGATTGTGGGATGTGTGGGGAAGTTGGAAGGGTGGTGGAGAAGTGTGGGTGGGTGGTGGAGGAAAATGTGAGGTGTGGTAGAGAAGTGTGGAGGGGTGGTTGAAAGTGTGGGTGGGGCGTGGTGGAGATGTGTGGAGCGATGGAGGAGGAAATGGAAAAGGTGGTGAGGAGTGTGGAGGGGTTAGGAGGAGTGTGGCAGGGGTGGTAAGAGAAGTGTGGAGGGTGGTGGGTGAAGTGTGGATGGGGTTTGGGGGGAGTGTGGAGGTTTTGGTAGAAGTGTGGAGGGGTGGTTGGAAGTGTGGAGGCGTGGTGGGAGATTGTGGAGGGGTCTGGAGAAGTGTGAAGGAGTGGGGAGATGTGTGGAGCGATGGAGGAGGAGTGTGAAAAGGTGGTGGGGGGTGTGGAGGGGTAGTGGAGGAGTGTGCAAGGGGTGGTAGAGAAGTGTGGAAGGGTGGTGGTGAAGTGTGGATGGGTTGGTGGAGGAGTGTGGAGGTGGGTAGAAGGGAAATGTGGAGGGGTGGTTGTAAGTGTGGAGGCGTGGTGGAGAATTGTGGAGGGGTACTGGAGAAGTATGAAGGAGTGGTGGAGAGTTTGGGGCGATGGAGGAGGGGTGTGGAAAGGTGGTGAAGGGGGTGTGGAGGGGTTTGGTGGAAAAGTGTGGAGGGGGTGGGAGGAAGTGTGGAAAAGGGGGGTGGGAGAACGTGGAGGGGTGGTGGAGATGTGTGGAAATTTGGTAGAGAAGTGTGGGAGGGGTGGTGGAAGGTGGAGGAGGGGTTGGGGGGCGGAGGGAGATGTATGGGGAAAGTGTGGGGGAATTGTGGAAATTTTAGGGGTGGTGCAGGAGTGTGGAAATTGTAATGGCAGAGTGTGGGGGGATTAGTGGAGGAAGTAGGGGGTGGTGGTGGAGGAGTGTGGACAGGGTGGAGGAGTGTGGAAGGGTTGTGGAGAGAGTTAATTGCAATGGAGGAGTGTGGAGGGATGGTGGTGGAGTGTGGAGGGTTGGTGGAGGAGTGTGGAGGGGTGATGGACGAGTGTGTAGGGGTGGTGGACGAGTGTGGAGGAGTGGTGGCGGGGTGTGGAGGCGTGGAGGAGGAGTGTGGAGAGGTAGTGGAAAGGGGTGTTGAGTGGGTGGAGAAGTGGGGTGGGGGAGTGTTGGAAGGTGTGGAGGGGTGGTGTTGGAGTTTTGGAGGTGGTTGAGGTGTGGGGGAGCTGTGGTGGAGGAGTGTTGGAAAGGAGGTGGAGGGTGTGGAGGGTAGTGGAGGGGGTGTGGACAGGAGGTGGAAGAGTGTGGAGATGCGGTGGAGGATTGTTTGAGGGTGTTGGGAAGAGTGTTAGAGGGGTGGTGTAGGAGTGTGGAAGTGGGGTTGAGGTGTGTGGAGCTGTGGTGGAGGAGTTGGAAGGAGGGGAGGAGTGTGGAGGGTTGTCGAGGAGTATGAAGGGGTTTGGTTTGGGGGAGTGTAGTGATGGAGGGTGGGGTTCAAGGTGTTGGAGAAATGGATGGAGTGTGAGGTGTGGTGGAGGAGTGGAAATTGTTGTGGGTGAATGTGGAGTGGTGGGGACGAGGCGGGGAGTGGTGGAAGAGTGTGCGGGGGGGTGGAGTGTGAATAGGGGTGGAGGAGTGTTTTACTTTCATGGGGAGTGTGGAGGGTGGTGGTAAGGTGGAGGGGGTGTGGAGGGGTGTGGAGGGGAGGTGAAGGGTGTGGGGGGGATGGGGGGGGATGGGGGGGGTGGTGGAGGGTTGTTGAGAAGCTCGGGGGTGGCGGAGGGTGTGGAGGGGAGGTGGAGGGGCTGGAGGGTGGTCAAGAGTGCGAAAGGGGGGGGTGGAGGGGTGTGGGCGATGGAGAAGGAAGTTTTAAGGGTGGTGAAGGAGGTGAAGGAGGTGAAGGAGTGTGGAGGAGTAAAGGGGGGGTAGTGGGGACTGTGGAAGTGTGGGAAATGTGTGGGTTGTGGAGGAAAAAGTGTGAAACAGGGTGGGGAGTGTGGGGTGGTTGGGAGGGGGGGGTGGGAGGGGTTGTGGAGAAGTGTGGATGGATGGGTGGTGAAGGGTGTGAGGATTGTGGGGGGTGGAGGGGTTTTTGGGGGAGTGTGGAGGTGTGGTGGAGTGTGGGGGAGTGGTGGGTGTTTACGGGTTGGGAATATTGTGGAGGGGTGGGGGGGTGTGTGGAGGATGTTGTAGGAGATGGGTGGGCGTGGGGTGTGGAGAGTGTGAAAAAGGGGCGGGGGGTGGTGGGGGAGTGTGGACAGGTTGAGGATGTGTGGAGGTTGGTGAAAAATTTTTAAGGGGGGGTGAGGAGTGTTAAGGGGTAATGGAGGATTAGGATTGTGGAGGATGGAGGAGGAGTTGTGATGATTGGATATTGGAGGGGGGCGAAGGGGACTAGGCGATGGTGGACGAGTTCTTGAGGAGATAGTGGAGGAAGAGTGGTGAGGATAGTAGAGAGAGGTGTGGAGGGTATAGTAGAGTGAGAGGTGAGAGGGGATAGTGAAAAGGAATGTGAAAGGGATAGAAGAGGAGAATGGATGAGATAGTAGAGGAGAATGGAAGGACGATAGTAGAGGAGTGTGGAATGCAGGTGTGTGGAGGAGACGAGTGGTGGTGGGTTGGTGGATAAGTGTGGAGGACGGGGTGGAGGAGTGTGGAGGGGAGACCATGAAGTGTGATGGGGATGTGGAGGAGTGTGCGAGCGATGGAGGAGGAGTGTGGGAAGGGTGGCTGGAGGACGTGTGAGACCACCCCCCCCCCCCCCCCCCCCCCCCCCCCCCGAGGGAAAGTGTGGAGGGGGTGGTGGAGGGCTGTGGAGGGGGGGGGAGTAGTGTGGACAGTGGTGGAGGAGTGTGGAGGGTGGTGGGAGGTGGAGGAGTGTGGAAAGGTGTTGTGCTTGTTGAGGAATGTGGAGTGGTTGAGGAGGAGTGTAGATGGGGTAGTGGGGGAGAGTGCAAGGGAGGTGGAGGAAGTGTGGAGGGGTGGAGGAGGAGTGTGGAGAGTGTGGAAGGATGAAATAACAAAAAGGCACGATACCGTTGACTGGAGAACGATACACAAATAACCGCCACATATAAGAGAGAACTTACGACGACGTTTCGGTTCGACTTGGACATTGCAAAGTCACCACTAACAAGAGGTTGGAAGCAGGACGGCTCTATTTAGGCAGGAAGAGGTGGTGGGTAGACAAAATTACTAGTAGTAGTAGTAGTAGTAGTTAGTAGTTAGTAGTAGTAGTGTGGTAGTAGAAAGTAGGTAGTAGTAGTACAAGATGTATATAATACCGCAGGATGAAATGACACATGGCACAAACACCGGGCATCACCCACCGTAGGACGTTTCGCCATCCAGCTAGCCCACTGGATGGCGAAAACGTCCACAACAAAGACACCAGACTCCGCAACATTGCGTATTAATTTCAACAGTATTTGTAGTAGAAAAGAAGAAGAGGTAGTAGTAGTGGTAGTGGTTAGAAGTGGAAATAAGGAAGCGAGCAGTCAATACTACCCACTACTACTTCCACTCTTCTTCTTCTACTACAAATTACTGTGAAATTAAGACGCCATGTGCGGCGTCTGGTTTGTCTTTGTTGTGGACGTTTCGCAATCCAGTGGCTGAGTGGATGGCGAAAACGTTCTACGGTGGGGATGCCAGGGTGTTGTGCTTGTGTCATTTCATCCTGTCGGTATTATATACAATTCTTGTACTACTACTACTACTACTACTACTACTACTACTACTACTACTACTACTACTACTACTACTACTACTACTACTACTACTACCTCCACCTCTTCCTGCCTATATATAGCCGTCCTGCTCCACCTCTGTTAGTGTGACTTTGTCAATGGTCCAAGTCGGACCGAAACGTCGTCGTAAGCTTCTCTCTTTTATGTGCGGGTTATTTGTGTAGTGTGGAAGGGTGGTGGAGAAGTGTTGAGGGGTGGTTGAGAAGTGTGAAGGAGAGGTGGACAATTGTGAAGGACTGGTGGAGGAGTGTGGAGTGATGGAGGAGTGTGGAAGGGTGGTGGAGGAGTGTGGATGAGTGTGGAGGGGTATTGGAGGAGTGTGGAAGGGTGGTGCAGGAGTGCGCAGGGGTTTTGGAGGAGTGTGGACAGGTGGTGGAGTGCAGATGGGTGGTGGATTAGTGTGGAGGGGTGGTAGAGAAGTGTGGAGGGGTGGTGGAGAAGTGTGAAGGGGTGTTGGAGAAGAGTGGTCTTGTAATGGAGGAGTGTGGAGGGAATAGTGGAGGATTGTGGAGGGGTGGCTGAGGAGTGTGGACTTGCAATGGTGGAGTGTGGAGGGGAAAGTGGAGGAGTGTGGAGGGGTGGTGGTGGAGAAGTGTGGTCAGGTGGTGGAGGAGTGTGGAGGAGTTGTGGATGAGAGTGAACTTGTAATGGAGGAGTGTGGAGGAGATAGTGGAAGAGAGTAGAGGGGTGGTGGAGACGTGTGGACAGGTGGTGGAGGAGTGAAGGGGATGGGGGAGGAGTGTGGAGTGTTGGTGGAGGAGTGTGGAGGGTGGTAGACAGTTGGGGGGTGGTTGGGGAAAGGGGGGCGGTAGGGAGGGTTTAGGGTTTTTGGTGGGGGATGTGGAGGGGTGGTGAAGATGTGTGGAGGTGTGTGAAAGGGGTGTGGGGGGGTGCGGGGGGGTGTAAGGGGTGGTGGACGAGTGTTGAGGGGGAGTGGAGGAGTGCGGAGGGGGAGTTTTAAGGGGGTGAACGTGGAGGGTGTGAGTTGGTGGAGGAGTGTGAGTGGGGTTTTGGGGTTTTGGAAGGGGGTGGAGATGTGGAAGGGGTATTTAGTTAAAGGAGTGGTGGGGAAGTGTGGAGCGATGGAGGAGGGGTGTGGGGTGGTAGGAATGTGGAAGGGTGGGGGAGGGTGTTTTGGAAAAGGGTGTCAGGGTTTTGGGGGGGAGGCGGAGGAGTGTAGAGGGTGGTAGAGAAAAATGTGGAATGGTGGTGGAGAAGTGTGGAGGGAGGTGGGGGATGTGGGGGTGGTGGGAGAGAATTGGAAGGTTTTTGGGGAAGTGTGGAGGGGTGGGGGAGGAGAGTAGATTTTAATGGAGGGGTGTGGAGGGATAGTGGGGGGATGTTTGGGGGGGAGGAGGAAAAGTGGACTTGTAATGGTGGGTGGGAGGGAATAGTGGAGGGTGTGGAGGTGTGGTGGTGGAGGAGTGGGAACAGGGTTTTTTGGAGGAAGGGGGGGGGTTGTGGTGATGTGAACTTGTAATGGAGGGGTGAGGAGTTTATGTGGAGGGGAGTAGAAGGGTGGTGGAGGCGTGTGGAATTGGGGGAGTGGGGGGGATGGGGGAGGAGTGTGGGGGGTTGGGGAAGAGGTGGAGGGGTGATGGAGGATCGTGGAGGGGGGGTGAAGAATGGGAGATGTGGGCAGGAGTTTTTAGGAGTGGTGGAGGGGTGTGGAGGGGTGTAGGGTGGTGGGGGGTGAAGGGTTGAATGGTGTTGGGGGGTGGAGAAGTTGGGGGAGGGGGTGGGTGTGGAGGGGAGTGAAGGGTGTGGGACAGGTGGGGGGAGTTTGGGGAGGGTGGGGGAGTGTGAGGGGGTGGTGGACGATGTGGGCGGGTGGTGGAGGATTTTGGGGGGGTGGGCGGAGTGTGCAGGGGAAGTGGGGGGTGGCTGGGGGGGTGAGGGGTGGGGAGGGGGGGTGGGGAGTGGGAATGGGGGTGGAGAAATGTGGAGGGATGGTGGAGAAGTTGGAGCGATGGGGAGTGTGGGAAAGGGGTGGAGGAGTGTGGGGGGGTGTTTGGGGGGTGTGGAGTGGAGGGGAGGATGTGGATGGGTGGGGGAAAAGATGGAAAGGTGCTGCAAATGTGGGGGGAGTGGATGACTGTGGACATTTGGGGGGAATGTGGGGTAGGAGGAGGGGGGGAGGGGGTGTGGGGGATGGTGGAGGGTGTGGAGGTTTGGTAGAGAAGTATGGAGGGGTGGTGGGGAAGTTTTAGGGGTGGTGGGGAGATGGTCTTGTTTGGAGGAGTGTGGAGGGAAAAATTGGGGGGGGAGGGGGGGTGGTGGAGGGGTGGGGACAGGTTGTGGAGGAGTGTGAAGGGGGTTTTTTAAGAGAGCAAATTTTAATGGGGAGGTGGAGGAGATAATGCAGGTAGTAGAGGGGGGGGGGGCGTGTGGAAAGGTGGTGGGGGGTTGGAGGGGTGGTCGACGATGTGGGGGGTTTGAAGGAGTGTTGAGGGGGGTTTGGGGAAGTGTGGGGGAGGGTAAGTGTAAGGGGTAGAAAAAAGTGAGGATGGTGGTGGAGTGTGGGGGGGGTGGTGGATGAGTGTGCAGGGGGGGTGGGGAGTGTGGAGAGGAAGTGAAAAGAGTGTAGAGTGGGTGGAGGATTGTGGAGAATGTTGGAAAGTGTGGATGGGTGGTGTAGGAATGTGGGGGTGTGGTTGAGGAAGTGAAGGTGGGGGTGTGGAAAGGGGTGGATAAGTGGAAGGGGTTGTGGAGGAGTGTGGGGGGGTAGGGAAGGATGGGAAGAATAGGAGAAGTTGGAGGGGTGGTAGAGGAGAGTGGAGAAGCATTGAGGGGTGGTGGAAAAGCGTGGAGGGGAGGTGGAGGTGTTGAGGGGTGGGCGAGGAATAAAGAAGGGGCGGGGAGGGTGTAGGGGATGGAAGAGGGGTGTTCAAGGGGGGGTGGAGTAGTGTGGGGAGTGTGGAGGGGGGTGGAGGGTGTGGAGGAGTTTGAGCGGTGGTTTGGGGAGTGGGAGGGGGGATGGGGGATTTTGCAGGTTGGTGGAGAAGTGTGAAACATGAGGGTGTGGGGGTTTTGGTGGGGGAGTGTGGAAAGAAGGGGTAAATGTGGAGGGGTGGTGGAGGGTGTGGGGGTAGGTGAAGGAGTGTGGGGAAAAGGAGGAGGGGGTATGGAGGGGTGGTGGAGGGTGTGGAGAAGCATTGAGGGTGGTGGAAGAGTGGGAGGGGTGGTGGGGGGTGTGGAAGGGTGGTGGAGGGTGTGGGGGGGGTATGAAGGATGTGGGCAGGGGAGGAGAGTGTAGGGGGGGGGATGAGGGCGGGGTGGTGGAGGGTGTGCACGGGTGGTGCAGGAGTGGGGGGGGTGGAGGATTGTGGAGTGGTGGGGGGAGTGTGGAGGGGGTGAGGGTGTGGAGGTGGTGGAGGAGTAGGGGGAAGGTGGAGGTGTGGAAAGGTGTGGGGAGTGTGGAGTGGTGGTGGAGGAGCGTGGAGGAGTGTTGAAGGGTGGTGGAGAATGTGGGGGGTGGTGGAGGAGTTTGGAGCGATGGAGGAGGAGTGTGGGGGGGTGGTGGGGTGTGGAGGGGTTTTTTAGGAGTGTGCAGGGGAGGTGGGGGAGTGTGGAGGGGTGGTGGAGTGTGGAGGAGTGTGGAGGGGTTTTGGAGGAGTGTGGAGTGGAGGTGGAGGAGTGTGGAGGGGTGGTGGAGGAGTGTGGAAAGATGCTGGAGGAGTGTGGAGGGAATGTGGATGAGTGTGGACAGGTGGTAAAGAAGTGTGGATGGGTAGTGGAGGAGTTTGGAGGGGAGGAGGAGGAGGAGTGTTGAGGGTGGTGGAGGAGTGTGGAAGTTTGGTAGAGAAGTATGGAGGGGTGGTGAAGAAGTGTTTAGGGGTGCTGGAGGAGAGTGGTCTTGTAATGGAGGAGTGTGGAGGGAATAGTGGAGGATTGTGGAGGGGTGGTGGAGGAGTGTGGACTTGTAATGGTGGAGTGTGGAGGGGATAGTGAAGGGGTATGTAGGGGTGGTGGTGGAGGAGTATGGACAGGTGGTGGAGGAGTGTGGACGGGTTGTGGATGATAGTGAAATAGTAATGGAGGAGTGAGGAGGAGATAGTGGAGGATAGTAGAGAGGTGGTGGAGGCGTGTGGACAGGTTGTGGAGGGGTGTGGAGAAATGGTGGAGGAGTGTAGAGGGTTGGTGGAGGAGTGTGGAGGGGTGGTGAACGAGTGTGGAGGGGTGGTAAACGAGTGTGGAGGGGTAGTGAAGAAGTGTTGAGAGGGGTGGAGAAATGTGGAGGAGTGGTGGAGTGTGGAGGGGTAGTGAAGGAGTGTGGAAAGGTGGTGGATGAGTGTGCAGGGGTGGTGGAGGAGTGTGGAGAGGAGGAATGTGGAGATGTGGTGGAGGATTGTGGAGAAGTGTTGGAAGAGTGTGGATGGGTGGTGTAGGAGTGTGGAGGTGTGGTTGAGGAGTGTGAATTGTGGAGGACTGTGGAGTTGTGGTGGAGTGTGGAAAGGAGGTGGATAAGTGTGGAGGGGTGTGGAGGATTGTGGAGGGTAGGTGAGGGAGTGTGGAAGAATGGAGGAGGAGTGTGGAGGGGAGGTGGAGGAGTGTTCAGAAGCATTGAGGGGTGGTGGAAGAGTGAGGAGGGGAGGTGGAGGAGTGTTGAGGGGTGATCGAGGAATAAGAAGCTGCGGTGGAGGAGTGTGGAGTGATGGAAGAGGAGTGTTCAAGGGTGGTGGAGGAGTGTGGAGGGATGTGGAGGGGTGGTGGAGGACTGTGGACGGGTCATGGAGGAGTGTGCAGGTTTGGTGGAGAAGTGTGAAGTGATGGTGGCGGAGTGTGGAGTTGTGGTGGAGGAGTGTGAAAAGGAGGTGGATAAGTGAGGAGGGGTGGTGGAGGAGTGTGGAGGGTAGGTGAAGGAGTGTGGAAGAATGGAGGAGAGTGTGGAGGGGTGGTGGAGGATGTGGGAGGAGTGATGGAGGAGTGTGAAGGAGTGGTGGAGGAGTTGTGGACTAGTGTGGAGGAGTTATGGACTAGTGTGGAGGGGTAGTGTAGAAGTGTGGAGGGGTAGTGAAAGTGTGTTGAGGGGGGAGGGGAAGGTGGAGGAGTGGTTTTTAGTGTGGGGGGTAGGAAGGGAAATTTTTTTCGGGGGTTGAGGAGTGGCCGGGGGGGGGATGAGTGTGCAGGGGGGGTGGATGAGTGTGCAGGGGTGGGGGATGGTGTGCAGGGGTGGTGGAGGGTGTGGAAGGAGGTGAAGGGGGTGTGGGGGCGGGGGGGGGGAGTGTTGGGGGAAATGTTGGGGGGGGCCGTTTAGGAGTGTTTTAATTTGTGGGGAGGGGGTGGAGTTTTGATGGGGAGTTTTGGAGAGGGGGTGGGAGGAGTGTGGAGGGGGTGTGGAAGGGGTTGGGGGAAAAAATGTGGAGGGGTATTGGGAGAAGTGTGAAGGAGTGGTGGAGAAGTGTTTACTGATGGGGGAGGGGGGTGTGGAAGGGTGGGTTGAGGAGTGTGGGGGTGGGAGGGGGGGTGGAGTATGTGGAAAGGGTTTGGGGGTGTGTGTGGAATTTTGGTGGAGGAGTGTGGAAGGGTGGTTGATAAGTGTTTTGGGGTGGTGGTAGATTTTTGGGGTGGAGTGGGGGGTTAAGAAGTGTGGAGTGGTGGTTTGAGAAATGTGGAGGTTTTGGGAGAGAAGTGGGAAAGGGGGGGTGGAGAAGTTTGGGGGTTGGTGGAGGGGGTTTGGGGTGTGATGGAGGAGTGTGGAGTGGGTGGTGGGAAAAGGGTGTGGAGACGTTTGTGTAAAGGGGGTTTTTTTAGGGTGTTGGAGGGTGTGGAGGAGTTTTGCAGGGGGGGTTTGGGCGAGGTGGAGGGGTGGTGAAGGAGGGTTTTAGGGGGGGGAGAAGTGTGGAAGGGGGTGGTGGAGGTGGATGTGTAGTGAAGGTTTGTTTAAAAGGGGGGGTGGAGGAGTGTGCGGGGTGGTGGGTGGGTGTTTCAGGGTGGGTGGAGGGGTGGCGGGTGGGGGGGAGGGGAAAATTTTGGAGGGGTGGGGAGGGAGTGTAGAGGAATGGTGGAGGAGTGTGGAGGGGGGTCGAGGAGTGTGGCGGGAAGGTGGGGGGGAGTGTGGAAATGTGGGGTTTATGACTGTGGGTTTGGGGGTTTGGGGGAGTTTTAGAGGGGGGGGTTGGAGGAAAATGTGCAGGGGAGTGGGGAGTTGCAGGGGTGGTGGGGGGAAATGCGGGAGGGGTGGTGGTAGTGTGGAGGGGTGGTGGAGGAGTGTGGAGAAGTGTGGGGAAAGGAAAAGGGGGAGAAAGGGGGAGGGGTGGAGGGTGTGGAGCGGGTGGAGGAGTGTTTGGAAAAAGGGGGGGAGGGAGTGTGGAGGGGGTGTGGGGGAGTGTTGAGGGGTGTTGGAGTGTGGATTTGGGGGAAGAGGAGTGTGGATGGGTGGCGGGGGAGTTGGAAAGGTTTCTGGAGGAGTGGGGGAGGGGATGTGGATGGGCTGTGGACATTTGGTGGAAAGGGAAAATTTGGGTGAGTGGTGGAGGGGGTGCGGAGGGGTGGTGGAGGAGTTTCGGAGGGGTGGTGGAGGGGGTTTCGGAGGGGGGTGGTGGGGGGTGTGCAGGGGGTGGTGGAGGGTGAGGAGAGGGGGGGTGAAGGGTGTGGAGATGTGGTGGAGGTTTTGGAGAAGGGGTTTGGGAAAAGGGGTTAATGGGTGGTGTTGGAAAGTGGAGGTTTTTGGTTTAGGAGGTGAAAGGGGGAGGGGGGTGGAAAGGAGGGGGGGGTAATTATGAAGGGGTTGTGGGGGAGTGTGGAGGCAGGTGAAGGGTGTGGAAGAATAGAGGAGGAAAGGGGGGGGTGGGGGGGGGAGTGGTAGAGGAGAGTGGAGAAAACATTGGGGGTTTGGGGGAAGAGCGTTTGGGGGGGAGTTTGGAAAGGGGTGTTGAAAGGGGTGGTCGGGGAATAAGAAGGGGGGGTGGGGAGTGTGGAGTGAAAGGAAAAGGAGTGTTTTAAGGGGGGGGGTAGTGTGGAGGAGTGTGGAATGGGGTTTTGTGTAGGGTGTGGAGAAGTGTTTTGGGGCGGTGGTTTTGGGGGATGTGGAGGAGTGATGGAGGAGTGTGCAGGTGTTTTGGGGGAGAAGTGGAAGAGTTTTAGGAGGGGTTTTGGGTTGTGGTGGAGGGGGTTTTGGAAAGGAGGTGGATTAAATTTGGGGAGAGGGGTGGGGGGGAGTGTGGGGGTGGGGAAAGGGGTGTGGAAGAATGGGAAAGGGGGGAGCGTGTGGGGGGTGGAGGAGTGTGGAAAAAGCATTGAGGGGGTGGAAAAAACTGTGGAGTGGAGTTGGGGGAGTGTGGAGGGGGGGTCGGGGGGGTTTTGAAGGGGTGGGGGGGAGGAGTGTTTTTAAGGGTGGTATAGAAGTGTTTAAGGGCTTTGAAGGGGGGTTTTAGGGGTGGTTTGGGGGAGTGTGGAGCTGTCTTGGAAGACTGTAGAGGGTTTTGATTGAGGGGAGTGCAAAGGTGTGGGGAAGTGTGAAACCCGGGGGTGGAGGAGTGTGGAGCGATGGAGGAAGAGTGTGGAAGGGTGGTGGGGGGGGGTGGGGAGGAGTGTGAGGTGTGGTGGGGGAAATGGGGAAAAAGGTTTTTTGAGGGGTATGGAGGGGTGGTGGCGAGTGGGGGGAGTGGTGGAGTGTGGAGGGGTGGGTGGAAAAATTTTGGAGGGGGGTAGGGAGGAGTGTGGAGGAGTGGGGAAGGAGTGTGGAAAAGGGAAGTGTAGGAGTGTTTAGGGTGTTGGGAAAAATGTGGGGGAGTGGTGGGGAGTGGGGAATAGGGGAGGAGTGTGGATTGTGGTGGAGGGGTTGAGGGTGGTGGATAAGTGTGGGGGGGGGGATGTGGAGGAGTGTGGAAAGGAGGGGGAAGGAGTTTCAGAAGGATGGGGGAGGGGTTGGGGGGAGGTGGAGGGGTTGTTTGGGGAAAAATTTTGGGGTGGTGGGGAGCGATTAGGGGAAAGGGGGGAGGATGTGGGGGTTGTGGAGGAGAAGTGTGAAGCAAATGGGGGAGGGGGTTGGAGGGGGTTTTTGGGGGAAGTGTTTTGGGTTGGTTTTTGGAGGGGTGGAGGAAAATGGTGAGTGTCGAGGGGTTGTGGAATGTTTGGAGGAGTAGAGGAGTTGTGGGGAGGAGTGTTGTAGGGGGAGTGGAGTGGTGCTGTAAAAGTGTGGAGGAGTAGGAAAAGAGGGCGGAGGGGTTGTGGGGGAGTGTGGAGCGATGGGGGGGAGGAGTGTTTTTAAGGGTGGTGAAGGAAATGGGTAGGAGTGTGGAGGAGTGTTTGGGGGGGGGTGGGTGGAGGAGAATGGGGAGTGGGGGGTTAAGGGTTTTGGAAGGTTTTGGGGGAGTGGTGGAGTTTTGGAGGGGGGTTTTGGTTTTTGTGGAGGGTGGGGGAGGAAAATGTTGAGGAAAGGGGGGTAGAGGGTAAAGGGGTAAGGGGATTGTGGAGGGGATGGAGGAGAAATGATGGGGGTATATTGGAGGGAGAGGGGAAGCGATGTGGGAAAAGTTTGGGGGAGATAGTGGAAAGGGAAAAGTGGGAGGCTAGTAGGGAGTTTTGGAGGTGTGTTGGAGGAGAGGGGGGAGGGTTGATGGAAAGGGGGGAGTTGTGGTGGAGGGTGTCGAGGGGAGGGGAAGGAGTGTGGGGAAGGGGGGTGGTTTTGTGTGTGATGGGGATGTGCAGGAGTGTGTGCGGTGGAGGAGGAGTGTGGATGGGTGGTGGGGGGTTTGGAGGAAATTTTGGAGGGGTGGGGGAGTGTGGGGGGTGGGGGAGGAGTGTGGGAGTGGTTTTTGGGAAGCGTGGATGGGTGGTGGAAATGTGTTGAGGGGTGGTTTTTAGAAGGGGTGGAGGGGTGGTGGAGAAGGTTTTGGGAAGGTTTATGGGGGAAGTGTGGAAAGGGTTTAGGAGAAATGTGGAGGGGTGGTAAAAGGGGGGTGGAGATGGGGTGTAGGAGTTTTTTGGGGGGTGGTGGGGAAGTGTGGGGGGGGGGGAAATGGAGGAGTGTGGCCGGAAGGTGGGGAGTGCGGGGAAAAGTGGTTGAGGGGTTTTGAAGTGGTGCGGGGGGAGTGTGGCCCGGGAAAGGTGGGGGGAGTGTGGAAATGTGGTTGAGGGTGTGGAGTTTGGGGGTGGAGGGGGTAGGGGGTGGTGGGGGAGTTTTGAAGGGGTGGGGGAAAAAAGGGGGGAGGAGTGTGGAAGGGTGGCGGGAATTTTGGAGGGGTGGAGGAGGAGTGTGGAAACGTTGGGGGAGTGTGGAAGGGTGGGGTGGGGGTGGGGGAAGGGTGGTGGGGGGAGGTGGAGGGGGAGTGGGCGAGTGTGGAGGGGGGTGTGGGAAAGATTGTGGACATGTGGTGGGGGTATGTGGATGGGCGGTGGAAAGTGTGGAGGGGTGGTGGAGGGGGTGTGGGGGGGGTGGTGGGAAAGGGTATGGAATGTGGTGAGGGGGTTTTGAGGAGTGGTGGAGGAGTGTGGGGAGGAATGTGCAAGGGGGGGTGGGACGAGTGTGGAGGGGGGGTGGAGGGGGTGTGGAGGGGTGGTGGAGAAGTGTGGAGGTTTGGGGGGAGAAGGTGGTGGGGGTGAGGAAAGGGTGGGGGGGGGGTGTGAAGGAGTGTGGAGATGTGGTGTAGGGGTTTTGGGAGTGGTGGAGGAGTGTGGAGGAGTGGAGGGGGGGTGGCCCAGTGTAGGGGGGGTAATTTGGGGGAAAATTTTGGAGGGGTAGTTTAAGGAGTGCTGGGGGGTGGAGAAGTGTGGAGGAAAGGGGGGAGTGTTTGGGGTGTAAATGAAGAATTATAGATGGGGGGTGGAGGAGTGTGGGAGGTGTGGTGGGTGAGTGTAGAGGGGTGTTGGAGGGGTGTGCAGAAAAAAGGGGAGGGGTGTGCAGGGGGGGGGTGGAGGGTGTGGAAGGGTGGGGAGAAGTGGGGGAGGGGGGGAAGGAGTGTGAGCGTTTGGGGGAGTGTGGAAGGGCGGTGGAGGGGTGTGGAGGAGAGTGGGGGGAAGGGTGGGAAGGGGGGGTTGGAGGGGTATGGGGAAATTTGGGGGTGGAGGGGGTTTTGGTTTTGGGGGTGGAGGGTTTTGGAAAGGTGCGGGGGGAGTCTGGGAAAGGTGTGGGGAGTCTGGAAAGGTGCTGGAGGAGTGTTGAGGGGTTTTGGATGATTTTGGACATGTGGTGGAGGTTTGTGGGGGTTTGGTGGAGGGTGTGGAGGGGTGGTTTGAGGAGTGTGGAAAGGGTGGTGGAGGGTTTTTGGGGGGGGGATGGTGGAGGAGTGTGGAGAAAGGTGGAAGGGGTGTGGAGGGGGTTTGGGAGAGAAAATTTTGGAAGGGTGGTGGGGAAAAGGGAAATGTTTAGGGGTGGTGGAGGAGAGTTGGGCTTGGGAATGGAGGAGTGTTTGGGGGGGAATAGTGGGGGGGGGTGGGAGGGGGGTGGTGGTGGGGGAGGGTGGACAGGTGGTGGGGAGTGTGGAGGGTTGTGCAGAAGGTGGATTTGGGTTTTGGAGGAGTGTGGGGAGTTGGGGGGAGTGTGGAGGGGGTTTGGAAAAGTTTTGGAGGAGTAGAGGGGGTGTGTGGGGGGAGTGTTGTAGGAGTGTGGGTGGTGCTGTAAGAGTTTTGGAGGGGTAGTGAAAGAAAGCGGAGGGGTGGTGGGGTAGTGGTGGAGCGAGGGAGGAGGAAAATGTTTTAAAAGGGGGGTGAAGGAGTGTGTAGTAGTGGGGAGGGGTGTGGAGGGGGGGTGGAGGCTGTGGGGGAAAGGGGGTAGAGGGGTGTGGAAAGGGGGTTTTGGGAAAAAGCGTGGTTTGGGGGGTGGGGGTGTGGAGGAGTGGTAGAGAGTTAAGGGGGGGTTTTTGGGGGGGAGTGTGGGGTGTGGTGGGGAGGGTGGAGGGTGGGGGAGTGTGGGGGGGTTGTGGATTATTGTGGAGGGGGGGGGAGGAGTAGTGTGGAGGGGGTGTTTTTTTGGAGTGTGGAGGGGGTGGTGGAGGAGTGTGGCAGGTTTTTTTGGGGTTTTTTTTTGGGGGTGGTGGAGTGTTGAGGAGGGGGGTTTTGAAAAAGTGTAAAACCCGGGGAATGGAGGGGTTGTGGAGGGATGGAGGGGGAGTGGGTGAGGGGATATTGGGGGAGGGAGGAGGCGATGTGGGAAGAGTCTTTAGGAGATAGTGGAGGAAAAGTGGGGGGATAAATTGAGGAGGTTTTGGAGGTTTTGTTGGGGGAGAGTGGAAAGGGGTTTGGGGGATAAGGGGTGGAGTTTTGGTGGAGGTTTTGAGGGGAGGTTGGGAAAGGGGTGTTTAAGGAGGGTAGGAAAGTGTAGAGGTGGGGGGAGGAAAAGTTAGAGATGCATTGGGGTTGGGGGGAAAAAAGTGTGGGGGGAGGTGGAGGAGTGTGGAGGGGGGTTAATGAAGTGTGTGGGGTGTGGAGGAGGGGTTGTAGCGATGGGAGGAAGGTGTGGAAGGGTGGGGAGGAGTTTTGGGTTTGGGGTGTGGAGGGGTGGTGGAGGAGTCTGGAGGGGGGTTGGGGGAGGGTGTGGAGGAGTGGTGGAGTGTCCGGGGGTGGTGAAGGAGTGTGGCAGGAAAAGGGGGAGGAGTGTGCAGGGGAGGTGTTGGGTGTGGAGGGGGGGGTGGAGGAGTGTGGAGTGGTGGTGTAGGGTGTGGAGGAGTGTGGAAGGGTGGTGGAGAAGTGTGCAGGGCTGGTGGAGAATTGGAAAAGAGGGGGTGGACAAATGTGAAGGAATTTGGGGGGAGGAGTGTGGAAACGATGGAGGAAGAGTGTGGGGAAAGGGGGGTGGAAGGGGTGTGGAAGGGGGGGGTGGAGGAGTGAGGGGGGGGTTTTGGAGGAATTTTGGATGGGTTTGGGGGAGGAGTGTGGAGGAGTGGTGGAGTTTGGATGGGTTTTTTTGAGGGGGTGGGAAAGGGGTGGTGGAGGGTGTGGAGGGGCGGTGGAAAGTGGAAAGGGTGGTGGACAAAATTTTGGAGGGGGGTTTGGGAGTGTGGGGGGTGGTGGGGGTTTGGGGGTGGTGGTGAGGATGTTTTGGGGGGGTGGGGGGAAAAGAGAGGAGGGGAGGTGGGGGGAGAAATGAAATGGTGTTTAGGAGCCAGAGTTGTTGTGGAGGGGGTGTGGAGAGGTGGTGGATAAGGTTTGGGGGGGTTTGGTTTAAGAAGTGTGGAGGGGGTGAAAAGGGGGTGGAAAGGGTGGAAGAGGGTGTGTTTTTGTGTGGTGGAGGGGTGTGGAGAAAACATAAAAAGGGGGGTGGGGAGTGTGGAAGGGAGGTGAGGATTGGGGCAGTGGTCGAGAATTCAATTCAATTCAATTCAAATTTAAAAATTTATTCTCTTTAAGGTTACAATGCTGAGTTTACAGAAATTTGGTTATTGTTTGGTTTACATGTGTTTAAAAATTTTGTTTTCAGGTGTACCCCTAGGGAAAGCTTAGCATGGCTAGGCATTTTTGGGCATTAAATTAGTTTTATTTTTAATTTTAAAAAAATTTTCAAATTATGAGGTTAAATTGGGTTTTTTGTCTAAGTACTTTAAAAATAAATTTTTGAGTTTAGCAATTTTGAAAAGCTTTTGTTTTTTGGGACAGAATGGGTGGTGGGGGAGTGGTTTTTAGCAAATGGAGGAGGAGTGGTTTAAGGGTGGGTTTGGGGGAGTGTCGGGGTGTGGAGGGGGGGTTTAAAAACTGTGGAGGGGTGATGGTGGGGTGTGGGGGGGGTGGTGGAGGGAAAAATGAAACGATGGAGGAAGGGTTGTGGAAGGGTGGGGGGAGGAAATGTTGAGGACGTGGAGGGGTGGCGGAGGTTGTGGAGGGGTTGTGGAGGGGGGTTTTGGGAAAGGGGTGGTGGAGTGTGGTGGGGCGGTGGAAAAAATTTTGGAGGGGTGGGGAGGAAATGTGGAGGGGCTGATGGAGGAGTGTTTAGGGGGGTGGTGGGTGTGGAAAGGGTGGTGGACGGTTTTGGGAAAGGGTTTAAATTTGATTTGGTTTGGGTTGATTAGGTTTTGGTTATCTACCCTTTTTACACTCATACAAAGTACTTCACTACACCATAAACTGCACAAGACAGTACTTAAAAATTGTCCTACACTTTTAGTTTATCGCTTCCCGCAATCATTGTTTCCCGTCATAAATTGAGTTTCAGTTGATGGCTCTGACGAAATATTGTAGAATAAATATCAATTTATATACTTTTCCAAATGTACCCCCATAGCCGAGTTGGTAAAGCATCTGACTCTGCAACAAAGAACGTGGGTTCGAACCCCACCTCCACCTGTTTGATTATTTCACCTGAATTCATTGTGAAGAGTATTAGTCACAACTAGATCACAATGGATGAACAACGACGATTGCTTCTAGAGGAAATTAGAAAATGGAAGAAGAAAATGGAAAATGAGAAAATCCTGCGGCAGGAAATTCTCCAAGAAAGGAAAGAAATCCTTGAACACAATAGAATGTTAACAGCAATGTTTGTTGATCAAGAGAATAAAGTCATACAAGCTGATATGAAGGAGAGAGCTAAGAAAAGACGCTTGGAGAAGCAAGAAAAATGTAATAAGAAGTTACGAGGATCTTAAATTGAAGGTTTAAGTTGTTAGGAGTAGTTGTTAATATAAGGAATTTGTTATTATTATTAGAAATTTCTTATGTTATGAGGAGTTTCATGTGTTGCTATGAGAAGATTCTTAATTTTTAATGAGGAGATGAAGGAATAATCTCCTCATTAAAAATTAAGAATCTTCTCATAGCAACACATGAAACTCCTCATAACAACATAAGAAACTTCTAATAATAATAACATAAATTCCTTACATTAACAACTACTCCTAACAACTTAAACCTTCAATTTAAGATCCTCGTAACTTCTTATTACATTTTTCTTGCTTCTCCAAGCGTCTTTTCTTAGCTCTCTCCTTCATATCAGCTTGTATGACTTTATTCTCTTGTTCAACAAACATTGCTGTTAACATTCTATTGTGTTCAAGGATTTCTTTCCTTTCTTGGAGAATTTCCTGCTGTAGGATTTTCTCATTTTCCATTTTCTTCTTCCATTTTCTAATTTCCTCTAGAAGCAATCGTCGTTGTTCATCCATTGTGATCTAGTTGTGACTAATACTCTTCACAATGAATTCAGGTGAAATAATCAAACAGGTGGAGGTGGGGTTCGAACCCACGCTCTTTGTTGCAGAGTCAGATGCTTTACCAACTCGGCTATGGGGGTACATTTGGAAAAGTACATATATTGATATTTATTCTACAATATTTCGTCAGAGCCATCAACTGAAACTCAGATGATTCTAGATGTATACTGACAGTATCTTTTTTATTTATTTATTTATTTCCAATTTGAGCACACATACAGAGGTACAAAAAATACAGGTAAGAGCAGCATGCCAAAGCCACTTATACTATGCATAGCATTACGGGCTGGCTTAAAATTAACTTAAGATTAACTAAGCAATGATGAAATCAGTGATAAAACATTAATGTAAACAGATTACTATAAAGCACAAGTGAGTATTACAAAGACAGGTCATATGGTTGCATTCAGTCATATGAAGGATTCTGTTAGGTAGTGTATTTAAAAAATAATAAAGTTAGATTCGGTTTTAGGTTTAACATTTATGTGATATAATTGTGAGAAACATTTAAGATATACAATTTATAAGGTTCAGTTATTCAGTATTTATTTGGTTTTGGGTGAGTAAGTGATCTTTGAGAAGAGACTTGAATTTATAAACAGGTAGTGTTTCTTTTATATTTTACAGTAATGAATTCCAGATTTTAGGGCCTTTTATGTGCATTGAGTTTTTGCATAGTGTGAGATGGACACGAGGAACATCAAAGAGTGATCTGTGCCTTGTGTTATGGTCATGTGTTCTGTTGAGGTTGGCAAGATGTTTGAGGGAGGGTTAATATCATGAGTTAAGTGTTCTATGTATGTAATAGGTGCAGTAATAAGTATGGATGTTTTGTATGGTGAGTAGGTTTAGTGTTTTGAATATTGGTGGAGTGTGCTGCCTGTAGTGAGAATTTGTTATCATTCTAACTGCAGCCTTTTGTTGGGTAATTAGTGGTCTGAGATGGTTAATTGTTGTTGAGCCCCATGCACAAATTCCATAGGTGAGATAGGGGTAAATAGAGAGTGATATAGGGCCAGGAGGGCTGACTGTGGAACATAGTACCGTATCTTCGATAGTATGCCTACAGTCTTGGGAAATTTTCTTAGAAATTTGTTGTATATGTGTATGAAATTTGAGTCTATTATCAAGGTGGATTCCTAAGAACTTTCCCTCTGTTAGTTTTGTGATAGGTGATCCGTTTATCATTATGTTAAGAGGGACATCTGTAGCTCTGTTACCAAACTGAATGAAGTAGGTTTTGTCAATGTTTAGTGTAAGTTTGTTAGTCCTCATCCAGGTAGATATTTTCTGTAATTCGGTATTTACAGTATTGGCTAGCGTGACTGGGCTCGGGTGAGAGAAGACGTATGTAGTGTCATCTGCAAATAGTGTGGGTTTGAGTAGTTGCGAAGCATTTGGTAGGTCATTTATGTATAGGAGAAGTATAATAATATATATGAGAAGTATAATAATGATAGACACATAGTGTAGTGATGTTTGGTGTATAATATGTAGAACAGTTTTGTTTGGTGTGTTGAGTAGTCATATCACAGGTGTAGTGATGATAGACGCCATGTGATGGAAGATGTACATTTTTTTTAAAGTAAATGTGTAGTGTAGTGATGATTGATGTACAGTGCAGGAATGGAAGATGTATAGAGATAGTAAATATGTCTTGATGGTAGATGTGTAGCACATTATTGATAGTTGTGTATTCATGTTAAATGTGGAGTGACAGGAGATGTGTATTGTATTTATGATAGGTGTGTACCGACTATAGATGTGCAGTTGTGTTATAATAGATGGGTAGTGTATTGATGGATATGTAGTGATGGCAAATTTGTTTAGTAGTGATAATTGATATTAGTGATTGTAGATATGTATTGTATTTATGTTAGGTGTGTAGTGAATCCAGATATGTAGTTTTAGTTATAATAAAAGTGTAGAGTAATGATGGTGGATATGTAGTGATAGGAAATTTCTAGAGTAATAATAATTGATGAATAGTGATGGTAGATGTGTATTGTATTCATGGTAGGTGTGTAGTTTAATTAAAATAAATATGTACAGTGATAATGGTGCATGTAGTGATGGAAAATTTATAGAGCAGTTATAACTGATGTATAGTAATGGTTACTGTAGTGATGGTAAAAGTTTTGTGTGTTGATTGAAGATGTACACAGTACTGATAGAAGAAGCATAGTCATGATAGACATGTAATGTATTGTCGATAACAGTGTAGTGATGACAGATGCCTCTTGTATTCACTAATAATTAAAGATGAGTAGTGTAGTTATGTCACATGTGTAGTGATGATGAATGGCATGTGATGAAAGATGCATATTTTTTTGAAAGTAAATGTGTAGTGTAGTGATGCTTGATGTACAGTGCAGGAATGGAAGATGTATAGAGATTGTAGATATGTCTTGATGCTAGATGTGTAGTGAATTATTGATATGTGTATATTCATGTTAAATGTGTAGTGACAGGAGATGTGTATTGTATTTATGACAGGTGTGTAGCGACTATAGATGCACAGTTGCATTATAATAGATGGGTAGTGTATTGATGGTGGATATGTAGTGATGGTAAATTTGCTGAGTAGTGATAATTGATATGTAGTCATTATAGATGTGTATAGTATTTATATTAGTTGTATAGTGAATCCAGATATGTAGTTTAGTTATAATAAAAGAGTAGAGTAATGATGGTGGATATGTAGTGATGGAAAATTTTAAGAATAATGATAATTGATGAATAGTGATGATAGACGTGTATTGTTTTCATGGTAGGTGTGTAGTTTAATTATAATATATATGTACTGTGATTATGGTGGATATAGAGATGGTAAATTTATAGAGTAGTGATAACTGATGTACAGTGATGGATACTGTAGTGATGGTAGATGTTTTCTGTGTTGATTGAAGATGTACGCAGTAGTGACAGAAGACGCACAGTCATGGTAGACATGTAGTGTATAGTAGATAACAGTGTAGTGATGATAGATGTCTCTTGCATTCATTTGCACTTTATGGGGCAAATGGCCATAAAATTAGAAATTAGAACTGAACTTCCTGAAGTGGACAGTCCAATATCCTCTTCATACTCCTCCACTATCCCCTCGACACTCCTACAGTATCCTCTCCAGACTCCTCCAATATCTTCTTCATATTCCTCCCTTCCCCACTTCCTATCTTGTATCTAAGCCTTTCCCAGGTTCATGTATCCAGGAGTCCATCTGTGTTCCCTCAGATATTCTCCCTTCCCCACTTCCCCAGATTCATGTATCCCTTCCCCATTTCCTATCCTGAACTCTTGTATCTAAGCCTACTTCCTATCTTGCACCTAAGCCTTTCCCAGGTTCATGTATCCAGGAGTCCATCTGTGTCCCCTCAGATATTCTCCCTTCCCCACTTCCCCAGATTTATGTATCCCTTCCCCACTTCCTACGACGTCCGTCGTGATGTTCCCAGTAGTCGACTCACATTCGTTAGGTCTTCGATGGTCTTCATTGGGGTTACTAGGGATGTCTCACTCACGTCTGCCAATGCTTCCTTGGTGCTCGTTGTGGCATTCCCAGTAGAACACCCACATTCGTCAGGTAGCACCGAAAATGGGTTGGAAGTTTCTGCCTCTCCAATAGTCTTCTTGATCCTCAGCTTGGTTCCATGTTGCCCGGCCACAAACCAAGCTCCCCTCTTAACCTGGGGTCTCACAACAGGAGGATTACTACGAATCCTCTTGTTCTCTTCCGTTAATCGCCGTATCTCCAGCTTAGCAACCCTAAGCTCTTCTTTCAGCTGCTGGTAAAGTTGCTCAAGAGAGGGTATCCTGTGTTATTTTACTGTACTGGTCTTGTGTTATTGTACTGTACTGGTCTTCCGTGTTATTGTACTATACTGGTCTTCTGTGTTATTGTACTGTACTGGTCTTCTGTGTTATTGTACTGTACTGGTCTTCTGTGTTATTGTACTGTACTGGTCTTCCGTGTTATTGTACTGTACTAGTCTTCTGTGTTATTGTACTGTACTGGTCTTATATCAGTTAATGGTTCCTGGGGTCATCCCCCCCCGTGGCACGTTTCGGAACAG
>NC_069422.1:2293260-2343826 GCF_026875155.1 Cherax quadricarinatus | reverse complement strand
GTAGTCTTTTGGTAGTAATATTAATTTTTCATTAACTTTAATGAAAAAAGTATATCTTTAAACTTGCAAGAGAAAATTTTAGAAACAACTATTTTAAATGAGTTTTGCTAATTGACCAGCTTTGCCTATTCGGCACGACATATATTATTTACATACATATATATATATTATATATATATATATATTTATATATTATATATTATATATTATATATATATATATATATATATATATATATATATATATAATGAATAAATATGGTATCAACACAGCAGACGCCTTGGGATCCCGACTTATCTGCTTGTAGTAACACTAGTCTTAGGGGGCTTTCCCTTGTCTAGCTGTAGTAACAGCGGCGTTGGGGCCCCAGTTTGTTACTTGTAAGAGCAGCATTATAGGCTCCTGCTTGTCTAGTGACAATTACACGACAGGTCTGATAGCAGGAATACGACTTCCACCCTGTTAACTATCAGTGGCACCAGACAGGTCTGATACCAGGAATACGACCTCCATCCTGTTAACTATCAGTGGCACCAGACGGGTCTCATACCTGGAATACGACTTCCAGCCTGTTAACTATCACTGGAACCAGACAGGTCTGATACCTGGAATACGACCTCCAGCCTGTTAACTATCACTGGAACCAGACAGGTCTAGTACCTGGAATACGACTTCCAGCATGTTAACTATCAGTCACCAGTGGCACCAGACAGGTCTGATACCTGGAATACGACTTCCAGCCTGTTAATTGCCAGTGGCACCAGACAGGTCTGATACCAGGAATACGACTTCCAGCCTGTTAACTATCAGTGGCACCAGACAGGTCTGATACCAGGAATACGACCTCCATCCTGTTAACTATCAGTGGCACCAGACGGGTCTCATACCTGGAATACGACTTCCAGCCTGTTAACTATCACTGGAACCAGACAGGTCTGATACCTGGAATACGACCTCCAGCCTGTTAACTATCACTGGAACCAGACAGGTCTGATACCAGGAACACGACCTCCAGCATGTTAATTATCAGTAACACCAAACAGGTCAGGTACTACTCTAAAAAGTAATATTTCACTGTGTTAAGTAATAGGACACACCATTAATACAATATTTCACTGGTCTTTTAATTTCCTTATGTCACATTATATTAATGCTGTGCCATTTTTTCTCCGATATGATATTACAATGTATCAGTTAAAACCAGTCAAATATTTCCCCTAAATCTAGTATGTAAAAAAAATAATGGTGACGATAAGTGAAACTGTAACAACGTTATACATTTCTGACGCGTTAATTCAAATCCTATATACCCATATATTTTCCTCTCGTCTTTATATCGGAGGTATTCCGAAGAACATTATCATATATATTGGCATTTTACCCGCTATTATCTCTGACTTTCAAATCAATTTCTCGCTGAAAGCCAGTATCATGCCACACATATCACTCTCTCTCAAACACACACCTATCAGCAGCTTACTAGCTCGCTCACACCTGTCCGTTCACACACCAATCTTTTCCTTATGGACAAATCTCTCGCTCACACGGTAATCTCTTACAAGATCACCAGTCGCATTCTCACACTGACTGCCTCACTCATCAGTCTCTTGCTCACGTTGACTGCCTCACTCATCAGTCTCTTGCTCACGTTGACTGCCTCACTCATCAGTCTCTTGCTCACGTTGACTGCCTCACTCATCAGTCTCTTGCTCACATTGACTGCCTCACTCATCAGTCTCTTGCTCACATTCACTGCCTCACTCATCAGTCTCTTGCTCACGTTGACTGCCTCACTCATCAGTCTCTTGCTCACGTTGACTGCCTCACTCATCAGTCTCTTGCTCACGTTGACTGCCTCACTCATCAGTCTCTTGCTCACATTGACTGCCTCACTCATCAGTCTCTTGCTCACATTCACTGCCTCACTCATCAGTCTCTTGCTCACGTTGACTGCCTCACTCATCAGTCTCTTGCTCACATTGACTGCCTCACTCATCAGTCTCTTGCTCACATTGACTGCCTCACTCATCAGTCTCTTGCTCACATTGACTGCCTCACTCATCAGTCTCTTGCTCACATTCACTGCCTCACTCATCAGTCTCTTGCTCACGTTGACTGCCTCACTCATCAGTCTCTTGCTCACCTTGACTGCCTCACTCATCAGCTCATCAGCTCCGGGTCAGATTTGTCTGTCGCTGCTACGTCATTTTCATATTGTTGGGCCTCCCTTCTTACCTGTGCATATTCATTTCTGGCTCTACGACTGCTCTCCTTATTTTCCTGAGCCCTGTGCGTTCTATATGTCTTCCATTCCCTATCACATTTGTTTTTGGCCTCCCTGCACCTCTATGTGAACCATGGGCTCATCCTGGCTTTTTCATTATTCCTGTTACCCTAGGGAACAAACCTCTGCTCAACTTCCTTTCATATTGTTGTCACGTATTCCATCATCTCGTTTACTGACTTCCCTGCCAGTTCTGTGTGTGTGTGTGTGTGTGTGTGTGTGTGTGTGTGTGTGTACTCACCTAGTTGAGGTTGCAGGGGTCGAGTCCAAGCTCCTGGCCCCGCCTCTTCACTGGTCGCTACTAGGTCACTCTCCCTGAACCGTGAGCTTTATCATACCTCTGCTTACAGCTATGTTTGGATCCTGTGTGTGTGTGCGTGTGTGTGTGTGTGTGTGTGTGTGTGTGTGTGTGTGTGTGTGTGTGTGTGTGTGTGTGTGTGTGTGTGTGTAAGAGAGAGAGAGAGAGAGAGAGAGAGAGAGAGAGAGAGAGAAAGGCAGGGGTCAAATGAATATAGTAACGGGCTTTGTGAATAAAAGATAGTGTGTGGAACTGAATAACGAGGAGAGGGAACATAGCGAGGAAGAGGAGGAAGAAGAAGTGGATAAACACACATATATGAACACGGAACTTCGTGAGTTTATAAGATCTACTTATCTTGAGACAGAAAGAAGAAACAAGCAATTTATTAACTATCCATCACCATAATTTCAACTAATCATCAACCATCCCTCACTATCACTCACAAATATGTAGCACCACTACACGGTTAACTGTTATGCGAAAGGTTAATGTTTATGAACCGGGAAGATTATGAAATGTGTTGGGCAATATTCAACAAATGATGAATAGGAAGAAATCAGATTCGAAACAAGGAAGAGGAGAGAAACTCCAGACCTCTAGATCAAGAACTCTTCACCAGGCGAGACACTTCCCTCAAGCTCACTAAGCAGCGAGAACTGTAGCCTCACTGTGGGGACGATCACCTTCACCAGGTCCAGACTACATTCTCATCATTCCCTTTTGCTGTTTTAAAAAACTCTGGAGACTGAATGAAGTTATATCTCCGCTGAAATCCTTGGATGCCATTGTAATAATTGAGGACACTCCAAAACATCTGAACATCAATTCAGATGTTCATATGTAAAACAGAAAACTAATAACGTTTTAGATGGTGGTATAAGTATGTTTTAATGACGTCGAACCCAAAATCAATGTAAGGTGTGGGAAAGAAATCTTCCAGCACATCATCTGTTATCAAAATATTGGTAAGATCTGCTTGCTTGATAAATAGTCACATGTCAGTTGATAAGACATCTAAATTATCATTATTTGCGACCACTGTCAGCCTCAGAGTCATCTCTGAGTTACCAGACTTTGCCACGTGGAGGCCAGTGGTTCGTCTTTAAGGTCCGTCTACATATTTACTGTATTTTTTATGCTTTCCTCAGGTTCATGTGTCCAGGAGTCCATCTGTGTCCCCTCAGATATTCTCCTTTCCTCACTTCCCCAAGGTCTGCCTCAACAACCAGTATCCTCGTCTTTCCCAGGTCCATGTGTCCAGGAGTCTATCTGTCCGCCTTCAGATATTCTCCCTTTCCCACTTCCCCAAGGTATCCTCGCCTTCCCCAGGTTCATGTATCCAGGAGTCCATCTGTGTCCCCTCAGATATTCTCCTTTCCTCACTTCCCCAAGGTTTGCCTCAACAACCAGTATCCTCGTCTATCCCAGGTCCATGTGTCCAGGAGTCCATCTGTGTCCCCTCAGATATTCTCCTTTCCTCACTTCCCCAAGGTTTGCCTCAACAACCAGTATCCTCGTCTATCCCAGGTTCATGTGTCCAGGAGTCCATCTGTGTCCCCTCAGATATTCTCCTTTCCTCACTTCCCCAAGGTTTGCCTCAACAACCAGTATCCTCGTCTATTCCAGGTCCATGTGTCCAGGAGTCCATCTGTGTCCCATCAGATATTCTCCTTTCCTCACTTCCCCAAGGTTTTCCTCAACAACCAGTATCCTAGTCTTACCCAGGTCCATGTGTCCAGGAGTCTATCTGTCCGCCTTCAGATATTCTCCGTTTCCCACTTCCCCAAGGTATCCTCGCCTTTCCCAGGTTCATGTGTCCAGGAATCCCATCCGTGGGCCCCCGGATGTCTCCCCTTCCTCACTTCCCTTAGGATATCTTCCAGTCTCAGCTTTCCCCAGGTTATGTATCCCGAAGTCAGCTCAGCCACCCTCAGTGATCTAGCCAGATGAGAACGAGGTCTTGTCTAGCTGCTCTACGGTAGAGACTGTCCAGGTGGGTGGAATTACAGGAGGGGACACACAGAAATCTGCGTCCTGTAATTATACCACCAAGACAGACTAGACCGTAAGTCACCTAGACGCAGCCAAGCTACCGTCCAGTTCGGCCACCAAGGTCTGGCCACTCAGTGAAATTTTGGGAGTTCTATTTATATTATACATTTCATATGCATTAAATAGAGTTTTTTGTACTTAATTAGTAGTTTGTGTTGATAATGTTTTATTGTGTGTTTATGAGTTCTCGTGAGTTAATTTGTTTGTCCACCTCAACCAGAACTGCAATAAACCTTGAACTTCATATTATTATTTGGCTTTTTATCTGTTGAATTTGCAGGACGAGCAGTTACAAGCGCCGCGCACGATGGAAATAAGTCACTTTGTCTGACATTTTTGAGTTATCCTAGGAAATTTACACATATGATATTATGCATGATAATTTGCGTAACTAAATAAAATTACTTACTTACACACACACTTATTTTCACACCCATTTGCTCATTTCCACAAAGGAAACTTGCTGAGTCACCATCATTCATAAACACACAAGGCAACGCTCACGCGCAGACACATACATATGTATGAAGCACACTTATCGCCTCTTAAACTATAATGAATGTTATAAAACACACACACACACACACACACACACACACACACACATCAACAGTATATCATTCGCAAACCTCTGTTGCAGTTACACAGGTATACACGCCTTACTAACGTACACAAACATGCATACATTCTTATACACTTATCTGCACTTTCTTACACACCTGTTAAAATTAAATTATATTGTACAGACAATGAAAAAGAAATAAATTCTTAAGTAAAAATATCGATTAAATTCTAAACAAACCAAATGTGGAATGTTGTTATAGAGTATTTTCAAGATATCAATAATGAGAAATGTGTTGATATAAATAAGTGACAAGTGAGAGACATTTGTATTAGATAAGACATAAAAGACTCTTGCAGACTATCTTACGAAAAGTAAAGAATTGTCATAAAAATATTTGTTAAATAAGTTTCTTTCAGTTTTTTTTCTTTTCACATCTTCACTTTTCTGACTTTCTTATGAAGACTAGAACATTGATAACTACACACTCGCACTCTCAGAAAACTACACACATCGGACTCTCAGATAACTACTACACTCGCACTCTCAGATATAACTACTACACTCGCACTCTCAGATAACTACACACTCACACTCTCAGATAACTACACATTCGCACTCTCAGATAACTACACACTCGCACTCTCAGATAACTACACACTCGCACTCTCAGATAACTACACACTCGCACTCTCAGATAACTACACACTCGCACTCTCAGATAACTACACACTCGCACTCTCAGATAACTACACACTCACACTCTCAGATAACTACACACTCGCACTCTCAGATAACTACACACTCGCACCCTCAGATAACTACACACTCGCACTCTCAGATAACTATATACTCGCACTCTCAGTTAACTACACAATCGCACTCTCAGATAAGTACATACTCGCACTCTCAGATAACTACACGCTCGCACTCTCAGAAAACTACACACTCGCACTCTCAGATAACTACACACTCGCACTCTCAGATAACTACACACTCGCACCCTCAGATAACTACACACTCGCACTCTCAGATAACTATATACTCGCACTCTCAGATAACTACACAATACGCACTCTCAGATAGGTACAATACTCGCACTCTCAGATAACTACACACGCTCGCACTCTCAGAAAACTACACACTCGCACTCTCAGATAACTACACCCTCGCACTCTCAGATAACTACACACTCGCACTCTCAGATAACTACACACTCGCACTCTCAGATAACTACACACTCACACTCTCAGATAACTACACATTCGCACTCTCAGATAACTAACACACTCGCACTCTCACATAACTACACACTCGCACTCTCAGATAACTACACACTCGCACTCTCAGATAACTACACACTCGCACTCTCAGATAACTACACACTCGCACTCTCAGATAACTACACACTCACACTCTCAGATAACTACACACTCGCACTCTCAGATAACTACACACTCGCACCCTCAGATAACTACACACTCGCACTCTCAGATAACTATATACTCGCACTCTCAGTTAACTACACAATCGCACTCTCAGATAAGTACATACTCGCACTCTCAGATAACTACACGCTCGCACTCTCAGAAAACTACACACTCGCACTCTCAGATAACTACACACTCGCACTCTCAGATAACTACACACTCGCACCCTCAGATAACTACACACTCGCACTCTCAGATAACTATATACTCGCACTCTCAGATAACTACACAATCGCACTCTCAGATAAGTACATACTCGCACTCTCAGATAACTACACGCTCGCACTCTCAGAAAACTACACACTCGCACTCTCAGATAACTACACACTCGCACTCTCAGATAACTACACACTCGCACTCTCAGATAACTACACACTCGCACTCTCAGATAACTACACACTCGCACTCTCAGATAACTACACACTCGCACTCTCAGATAACTACACACTCGCACTCTCAGATAACTACACACTCGCACCCTCAGATAACTACACACTCGCACTCTCAGATAACTACACACTCGCACCCTCAGATAACTACACACTCGCACCCTCAGATAACTACACACTCGCACAGATAACTATATACTCGCACTCTCAGATAACTACACAATCGCACTCTCAGATAAGTACATACTCGCACTCTCAGATAACTACACACTCGCACTCTCAGATAACTACACACTCGCACTCTCAGATAACTACACACTCGCACTCTCAGATAACTACACACTCGCACTCTCAGATAAAACAATGAAACTCTGGTGAAGAAAATAAAATCTTCAGTCTGGGAGACTCGACGTCCTGACAAAAGAGAATTTCAGCGACGCATCTTATGACTTGGCCGGCAGGTCTTACTGTTAATGTATCTTACAATATTATATTTACTACTGAAGTATGTTCCTCTACTGTTACTATATATGATTGTTTTGTTATTGTATGTTGTTGTAGATACCTGAGTGTTGCTGTACTGTTGTATGTTACTGTGCTGTTCTTGTGCGTTACTGTACAGTTCTCGTCTGTTCTTTTACTGTTTTCGTGGATTTTTGTACTGTTTTTATATACTACTGTACTGGTTTTGAAAAAAATACAACATAGTGATTGGACCATAATGGTCCTATGTGCAGTCATTTGTGTATTGTTCTTTTTGTAACAGCATTGTTTTAAAGTTATTATAACTTGTTACCATACTGTTTCATCATGTTTTCTGTTCTTTCATGTTATGAGTATCGTTGTTCTTTGTTACTGTATTTTTCTTCTGTTGCACTGCACGTCTGTGGGTTTACGGTGCTTTTTTATTTGTTAGTGTACTGTTCTTGTTTGTTACCATTCTTTTATGCTGATGTACTGTTCTTACATGCTGTAGTTCCCTATCACATCTTCCACAAGTATCTCCCGTATTGACATTCATGTTTCCCAAAACTATTATGTTGAGTCAAAATTCCCAAAACCTTCACTTAACCTTCTTCAGGATCCATATTCTTCTCTCATCCACACTCATCTCTCCAATACATTAATAATACAAATAACACTATATACAACACACAAAACAATAACTCTCCAGTTATAAAGTCGACCATCATGGTTGTCTCCATCTTTCGACAAAACAGATTTCACCAGCTGATCCTGCAATCTTGCAAATTCACTTCATTATTAATGTCTCTTATACTGCTGTTTTATGCACTTACAAGTTTCTATTCTAAACATTTCCAATCCTAGCAACAACAATGTATTCTTTCGCAACAATTCGCTTCTTTTGTATGTCTAACTTGTGCTAAGTTATGCTGATCCTCTGCCCTTGTTAGTCTCTGCTCGTCATTATGATCCGTATATTCTCTGCCTTTGTTAGCCTATGTCTGGTCTTCATTATTTAAACTCTGTGTTGGATATCAGTGTGTCAGTCACAGTTCTGACATACACATTGCCTGGTATACTCAGCAAACAATACACAAACATCTACTGCTTATTTTACTTAAAAAACAATGTTTTTCAATTCTGTCTAGCACTGTGTTTATCTGTTTATGAATCGTGTTTTAGTTATTCTCGTCTGTTTACTAACTCTGAAATTATTATACTACAGCAACAAGGCATGAATAGTTTCGACAGTTTTAAAGTTTCCTTCCAGCAGCATTAAGGTCTACGAGTACAATAACTATGACAGTTTTAAAGGAGTGCTTCTTGTTGGGAAACACCTGAGGGTCATAAACACAGAATTACATTTCTATTCACCAGTTAAGGGATCTCTTATAACAAGTACAATATACATCTGAATCAAGGCATTTTGAACAATTTTGTTTACATTCTGAATGAGAAATAATCACAATACAGATCAAATCTGACGAAAATCCTGATCATAAATCAAAAACAACCCATATAACCAAATATGAGTTAATCAACTTGCAAAGTTCAACACCAACTAACAATATTAAAGGTCCATCACACAAAACTTTTAGGACTCACAACAGTATCAGGGAGTACAACTCATTAGCACTCTACTCGAGTCCACACAGTGTATGTGCGTACCAACTCATCAGTGACAAACAGACTAAATCTATACGATCCTAACATAGACCGAGTCTACAAAGTTGAGTAAATACATAATCCTTTCACTTCTCAGAATGCCCTGAAACTGAGTGCTAACAGTAAACATACTAATAACGCCGATAATGTATAAATCTGTTAAAATATAAACATTCATGAAAATATAAAATTTTCCCATGCTGGTGAAGGTCAATATTCCAAGGTGTTCAGCTGCCGTCATTTTTATCCATCAACACGAAAAGTTTGAACTTTCACATCATTCTAAAAATAGGTCAATATAATATGTCTCATCGAACGGAAAGAAGAAAAATGATAAAGAAGTCTCCGCGAGGAGTCGAACTGACTCTATCGCTTCAAAAGCGCCGTGCTAACCAATGCACCACAGAGCCATTATCTTCAGTAGTTTAGTTTTACTATAAGTCAAGAGTGAGGCTGGCACCCATGAGTGGTCAGTTTTAATAATCAGAACCGACGTTTTGTTTGCACAAAACCTGATGTTACTCTGACCACAACAGTAACCTACAGGAACAGTTCAGCTGGAACAAACCTGGATGTTACTCTTGACCACAAGAGTAACATACAGGAACGGTTCACCTGGAACAAACCTGGATGTTACTCTTGACCACAAGAGTAACATACAGGAACGGTTCAGCTGGAACATACCTGGATGTTACTCTTGACCACAAGAGTAACATACAGGAACGGTTCACCTGGAACAAACCTGGATGTTACTCTTGACCACAAGAGTAACATACAGGAACGGTTCAGCTGGAACATACCTGGATGTTACTCTTGACCACAAGAGTAACATACAGGAACGGTTCACCTGGAACAAACCTGGATGTTACTCTTGACCACAACAGTAACATACAGGAAGGGTTCACCTGGAACATACCTGGATGTTACTCTTGGCCACAACAGTAACATACAGGAACGGTTCACCTGGAACATACCTGGATGTTGCTCTTGGTCACAACAGTAACACACAGGAACGGTTCACCTGGAACATACCTGGATGTTACTCTTGGCCACAACAGTAACATACAGAACGTTCACCTGGAACATACCTGGATGTACTCTTGGCCACAACAGTAACATACAGGACCGGTCACCCTGGAACATACCTGGATGTTACTCTTGGCCACAACAGTAACATACAGGAACGGTTCAGCTGGAACATACCTGGATGTTACTCTTGGTCACAACAGTAACATACAGGACCGGTTCACCTGGAACATACCTGGATGTTACTCTTGGCCACAACAGTAACATACAGGAACGGTTCAGCTGGAACATACCTGGATGTTACTCTTGCCCACAACAGTAACATACAGGAAGGGTTCACCTGGAACATACCTGGATGTTACTCTTGACCACAACAGTAACATACGGGAACGGTTCACCTGGAACATACCTGGATGTTACTCTTGGCCACAACAGTAACATACAGGAACGGTTCACCTGGAACATACCTGGATGTTACTCTTGGCCACAACAGTAACATACAGGAACGGTTCAGTTGGAACATACCTGGATGTTACTCTTGACCACAACAGTAACATACAGGAACGGTTCACCTGGAACATACCTGGATGTTACTCTTGACCACAACAGTAACATACAGGAACGGTTCACCTGGAACATACCTGGATGTTACTCTTGGCCACAACAGTAACATACAGGAACGGTTCACCTGGAACATACCTGGATGTTACTCTTGGCCACAACAGTAACATACAGGAACGGTTCACCTGGAACATACCTGGATGTTACTCTTGGCCACAACAGTAACATACAGGAACTGTTCACCTGGAACATACCTGGATGTTACTCTTGGCCACAACAGTAATATACAGGAACGGTTCACCTGGAACATACCTGGATGTTACTCTTGACCACAACTGTAACATACAGGAACGGTTCAGCTGGAACATACCTGGATGTTACTCTTGACCACAACAGTAACATACAGGAACGGTTCACCTGGAACATACCTGGATGTTACTCTTGGCCACAACTGTAAACATACAGGAACGGTTTCAGCTAGGAAATCACCTGTGATGTTACTCTTGACCACAACAGTAACATACAGGAACGGTTCACCTGGAACAAACCTGGATGTTACTCTTGACCACAACAGTAACATACAGGAACGGTTCACCTGGAACATACCTGGATGTTACTCTTGACCACAACAGTAACATACTGGAACGGTTCACCTGGAATATACCTGGATGTTACTCTTGACCACAACAGTAACATACAGGAACGGTTCACCTGGAACATACCTGGATGTTACTCTTGACCACAACAGTAACATACGGGAACGGTTCACCTGGAACATACCTGGATGTTACTCTTGACCACAACAGTAACATACTGGAACGGTTCAGACGCAGCAATCAAGTAATTCTAATGAGCAGCTTATTATATTTTTATTACGCCTATGGAAATTTTAATGAGATAAAACAAGTTTACTCAACAAACAAATGTATAATAATAATATTATCACCAAAATGTTTACTTAAAAAAATCATTTTTAAGAATAAGATGAGGAGGAACAAGTGTGAAGATAATATAACATCCTTAATAACATTATATTTATTGTGTATTTACTGCATTATAACTGAAATTCATGGAGTCCTAATTATTATGCTTAAGTACGTAAATCTATCATATCTTCATATTTTTAGGATTCATTTTTAACATATGTTAAATGAAAAAAAAACACGTTTTAAATAAAACAATAATGGCGTTGATTTTGATCATAAATTCTGCTGCTGTCATACATAGGATGGTTGGTGAGGAGGAGGATTTGATGTTAGTAAATGGCTCTTGTTTTAAGGGACTGGAGCCCTTCCATTCCTGGCATCAAATCTAGCTTCCAGCCATTCCCCATGCTGTGCGTCCAGACTCACTACTTCACCATTAATGTAGTATTTTCTTCAAATTCAACTTCATTATACATTGTTCATAATGAAGAATGTTTGACATTATTTGTAAGATAAAATAGGAAAATTATGGTTACATCTGGTAGATAAAAAGGAAGAGAAAATAGGAATTAAAAGGAACAAAATGATTTCTTGCCTGAGACTGTTGTGTTAGAAGTCACCAGACTGACAGCTGTATCACAAAGCTGATTTCCTCAATGACTGATTTTCTATGTAAACCTGTTGTTTACTTTCACTCGATCTGTTGTTCACTTTATACCTTCACTTGAAGTTCATCCAACACTTTTATTGAGTAAATTACGTCTTAACGTGTTGTACACTTTGCCTTATTAACTCTTGTGTCAAGTATTAAAAGTTTTGAAAACTGTAAACATATCAGTAGTGGATGGAAGTAAGAAATATTGAAAACAAGTGAAATAGTTGGTCTGTTTTGCTCCCAAAGATTTTTAGAGAACGATATTACAAGAGAATGTGAATGTGTTAGGAATACCTTGCAATGTTTAAAGCAGAACTGTCATTGCAAGAGATATAGGGTAAGCAAGGCTGATTTAAGGCCAGTTGATGCCCTGAGCACAGACCAATAATGGTGTCACCTCGACCCTTCCATTTCCCAGCTGGCAAGACATTAAGACACAATAGTTACTGAAGGTGAAAGACATTAATAACACAGTTGTCTTCAAGGTCATCATCATCATCCAGGCCACAACACAAAACTGAATTAAATATAAACTGTTTTTTATTATATTGATTTAACACTAAATAGCAGCAGATAGTGTACGCCAGTTACTTATAAAAAGGGTAAAAGAAAAAACATTCATCATTTTTATAAGGGAAAAAATGAAAATGAAAATTTTATTGAAATTTATTTTTAATCACCCCCCAAAATGTTTTAAGACAAAGTAAGAAGTGATATTATCTCTAATATAATTATGAGATCTCGGGAACATAATTTCCAATTTTTAAAATCCTCTTCCAACAGAAATCGATGTTGGTGAACAATTTTTCAAAATAAATATTCCAATAGAGAAATATCATTATTTGTAGGAATCAAAACATCTTTTATTCCACAACTTTCTAACAATGAAGATATATTATAACATTTCAACAAACATGGATCTAAGGATACAAAGTTGTGCTTGTTGCTACCTACTGACAACTTTATTTATTACTGAAAAAGTTCCCTCCTACTTTTTTAAATCGTAAAGTCTTTGTTCAAGTCTTCAGAACCTTGCATGAGAAATTTGCTTCTATATTTACCAGTCTTGGTGCATAGTTGTTCTGGTGGGAGTTTTAATACGCTTGAGCTGAGAAACTGAACATTCAGATTTGCATGACTCACGAAATCGTAATGACACGATTGCAAATAAGCCATACCACGGGTGGGGATAGAACCCGCGATCAGAGAGTCTCAAAGCTCCAGACCGTCGCGTTAGCTTTTTTTTCAGATTTGCAATTTGTGACTATGAATGTTTAAAATATACGCAAGATAATGTTTACATTTCGATTCGCACTATCAAGTTTGTCTTCTGAAATTATTTTATAAAGTTCAACTTGACTGAATCTGGTTTTAACAGTTTTTGTTACACTGAACTTACGCCGCAAGAAAAATTGTTGTGCTCAGAACACATCCCTGGGGGACACCTTCAGCTTGGATAAAGTCCGGGGAGAGCACATTATTAACCCGAACACGGAAATGTCTGTCAGTTAAAAAGTTCTTAAGGAAGGATGGTAGATTGCCTCGGAGGCCTAAGGAGTGGGCTTGTGTCAAAATATTATACCTCCAAGCTGTCATATGCCTTCTCAAGGTCAAAAAATATGGTAATAACTGAGTGGTTATTCGCAAAGGCATTACGAACATATGTATCCAAGCGTAGTAAGGGGTCTATGGTAGAACAGCCCTTACGAAAGCCATATTGACGAGTGGAGAGACTTGTGTGTCTCTAAATACCACACTAAACGTCTGTTTACCAGGCGTTCCATCACTTTGCAAACTGCACTGGTATGAGCAATGGGACGATAGTGGGAGGCTTCATGTCCCGTAGTACCCAGTTTGCGGAAATGGAGAACAATGGCAGATTTCCACAGCTGTGGAAGAACTCCCTGTGACCAAATAAGATTGAAAAGGCATAAAAGGACCGCAAGGGCTGACTGATATGAATGTTGTAGCATACGAATATGAATGTCGTCGGGCCCAGCTGCCGATGATCGGCAAGCTGAGAGTGTTGCCTCCAGTTCCTGAAGTGTAAAAGGCACATTATACTGTTCTTTTCTGAGAGAAGAAAAGTCCAAGGGTGCTAACTCTCTGGCAGACTTCGAGGAAAGAAACGAGGGGCATAGACGGAGCTCCTGAGAAATACGGACCAGATGATTGCCAATTTCATTGGCAACATCAAGTGGATTTGCTGTATCAACACCGGCAACCCGCAGAACAGGACCCGGCATATACATACACACACATATACATACACACACATATACATACACACATATACACGCATATGCATGCATATACTTACCACACACACACACACAGTGTGTGTGTGTGTGTGTGTGTGTGTGTGGTGTGTGTGTGTGTGTGTGTGTGTGTGTGTGTGTGTGTGTGTGTGTGTCTGTCTGTATGTATATGTGTGTGTGTGTGTGTCTGTCTGTATGTATATGTGTGTGTGTGTGTGTTTGTGTGTGTGTGTGTGTGGTGTGTGTGTATGAGTATGTGTATGAGTGTGTGTGGGTGTGTGTGAGTGTGTGTGTATGTGTGTGTGTGGGTACTCACCTAATTGTGGTTGCAGGGGTCGAGACTCAGCTCCTGGCCCAGCCTCTTCACCGACCGCTACTAGGTCCTCTCTCCCCCTGCTCCATGAGCCTTATCATACCTCGTCTTAAAACTATGTATAGTTCCTGCCTCCACTACATCGCTTGCCAGACTATTCCACTTCCTAATTACACTATGACTGAAGAAATACTTCCTAACATCCCTTTGACTCATATGAGTCTTCAGCTTCCAATTGTGACCCCTTGTTTCTGTGTCCTATCTCTGGAACATCCTGTCTGTCCACCTTGTCTATTCCACGCAGTATTTTGTATGTCGTTATCATGTCTCCCCTGACCCTCCTGTCCTCCAGTGTTGTCAGACCGATTTCCCTTACCCTTTCTTCATAGGACATTCCCCTTTGCTCTGGAACTAGCCTTGTTGCAAACCTTCGCACTTTCTCTAATTTCTTGACATGTTTGACCAGGTGTGGGTTCCAAACCGGTGCTCCATACTCCATTATGGGCCTGACGTACACAGTGGGTTGGTGTGTGTGTGTGTGCGTGTGTGTGTGTGTGTGTGTGTGTGTGTGTGTGTTGTTGTATTGTGTGTGGTGGTGTGTGTCTGTCTGTATGTATATGTGTTGTGTGTGTTGTTGTTGTGTGTGTGTGTGTGTGTTTGTGTGGGGTATGAGTATGTGTAATGAGTGTGTGTGGGTGTGTGTGGTGTGTGTGTATGTGTGTGTGTGGGTACTCACCTAATTGTGGTTGCAGGGGTCGAGACTCAGCTCCTGGCCCAGCCTCTCACCGACCGTTACTAGGTCCTCTCTCCCCCTGCTCCATGAGCCTTATCATACCTCGTCTTAAAACTATGTATAGTTTCTGCCTCCACTACATCGCTTGCAGACTATTCCACTTCCTAATTACACTATGACTGAAGAAATACTTCCTAACATCCCTTTGACTCATATGAGTCTTCAGCTTCCAATTGTGACCCCTTGTTTCTGTGTCCTATCTCTGGAACACCCCTGTCTGTCCACCTTGTCTATTCCACGCAGTTTTTTGTATGTCGTTATCATGTCTCCCCTGACCCTCCTGTCCTCCAGTGTTGTCAGACCGATTTCCCTTACCCTTTCTTCATAGGACATTCCCCTTTGCTCTGGAACTAGCCTTGTTGCAAACCTTCGCACTTTCTCTAATTTCTTGACATGTTTGACCAGGTGTGGGTTCCAAACCGGTGCTCCATACTCCATTATGGGCCTGACGTACACAGTGGGTTGGTGTGTGTGTGTGTGTGTGTGTGTGTGTGTGTGTGTGGTGTGTGTGTGTGTGTGTGTGTGTGTGTGTGTGTGTGTGTGTGTGAGTGTGTCTGTGTGTGTGTGTGTGTATATATGTGATTACATGCATATTAGTGTAAGAGGCGATGAGTGTGTTTTACACGTGTGTGTGTGTGTGCACGCGCGCGCGCTCACGTGCATAGTTCTGTGTATATATGATGGTGAATCATGAAGCTGTGTTTGTGAAAATGCACAAATGAGCGTAAAAGTAAGTGTGTGTGTGTAAGTAAGTTTGTTTAGGTACAGGTACACGTAAAAACAGTTACACAAATTATTATACATAGTAACATATGTGTAAATTACCCAGGATAACCCAAAAGAAAGTCAGATAAAGTGACTTATTTTTATTGTCTCGTCTTGCAAACACATAAGACAAATAACCAAATAAAACTAAAAAGTTCAACACTTATTACAGTTCTGGTGGAGGTGAACAAACACATTAACACACAAACACTCATCAACACACAATAAAACATTCACAAACACACTTAACCTGCTGATTAAGTATAGAAACTTATTTTTAATGTAAATGAATCGTATAATATAAATAGAACACCCAAATTTTCACTGAGTGGCCAGACCTTGGTGGGGGAACTGGACGGTAGTTTGGCTGCGTCTGGCTGACTTACGGACTAGACTGTCTTGGTGGTGTAATTACAGGACGCAGATTTCTGTGTGTCCCCTCCTGTAATTCCACCCACCTGGACAGTCTCTACCGTAGACCAGCTAAACAAGGCCTCGTTCTCATCTGGCTAGATCACCGGGGGTGGCTGAGCTGACTTCGGGATACATAACCTGGGGAAGGCTGAGACTGGAAGATATCCTAAGGGAAGTGAGGAAGGGGAGACATCCGGGGGCCCACGGATGGATTCCTGGACACATGAACCTGGGAAAGGCGAGGATACCTTGGGGAAGTGGGGAAGGGAGAATATCTGAAGGCGGACAGATAGACTCCTGGACACATGGACCTGGGAAAGACGAGGATTCTGGTTGGTGAGGCAGACGTTGGGGAAGTGAGGAAAGGAGAATATCTGAAGGGACACAGAGGGACTCCTGGACACATGGACCTGGGAAAGCCGAGGATACCCTGGGGAAGTGGGAAAGGGAAAATATCTGTAGACGGACAGATAGACTCCTGGACACATGGACCTGGGAAAGACGAGGATACTGGTTGTTGAGGCAGACCTTGGGGAAGTGAGGAAAGGAGAATATATGAGGGGACACAGATGGACTCCAGGACACATGGACCTGGGAAAGCCGAGGATACCTTGGGGAAGTGGGAAAGGGAGAATATCTGAAGGCGACATCACTACAAACACCATGCTACCAACATAAACATCACTACAAACACCATGCTACCAACATAAACATCACTACAAACACCATGCTACCAACATAAACATCACTACAAACACCATGCTACCAACATAAACATCACTACAAACACCATGCTACCAACATAAACATCACAACAAACACCATGCTACCAACATAAAAAATCACTACAAACACCATGCTACCAAATAAAACATCACTACAAACACCATGCTACCAACATAAACATCACTACAAACACCATTTCTACCAACATAAACATCACTACAAACACCATTCTACCCAAAATAAACATCACTACAAACACCATGCTACCAAAATAACATCACTACAAACACCATGCTACCAACATAAACATCACTACAAACACCAGCTACCAACATAAACACACAACAAACACCATGCTACCAACATAAACATCACTACAAACACCATGCTCCCAAAATAACATCACTACAAACACCATGCTACCAACATAAACATCACTACAAACACCATGCTACCAACATAAACATCACTACAAACACCATGCTACCAACATAAACATCACAACAAAACCATGCTAACCAACATAAACATCACAACAAACAAACCCTGCTACCAACATAAACATCACAACAAACACCATGCTACCAACTAAACATCACAACAAACACCATGCTACCAACATAAACATCGCAACAAACACCATGCTACCAACATAAACATCACTACAAACACCATGCTACCAACACACATATATACATACATGTGTAAACGTTCTCATAAACATATCTACACTCTCCCACACCATTGTATAAATTAAACAATAATATATAATAATGTAAGAGACTTAAGAAAATTATTAATTATATAATTTCAAATTTCTTAAGAAAATTGAATGAGGGTTACAATATTTGGATGAAATATTTTGGGAAAGGATGTAAATATGAGAGAATTGTTTTTAAGACAGAGAAGATATTCTTATAAATTATCTTAATGAGCACTTTGTTTAAGTAGAATAAATTCATTAATGACATAAAAACATTCACCACCACAGATGCAAAACAAAAACTTTCGGTGATGAACATAAAAACTGTCAACTTGGATGATTCCATCTCTTGACAATAAGAATTTTGGTGGTGGTTGCCACAACCTGGCCAGTAAAGACGCCACAAAACCCGGCCAGTACGACGCCCCCAATCTGGCCAGTACCCACGCCACAACCTGGCCAGTCCGACGCCACAACCTGGCCAGTACGACAGTGTGTTAATGTCTACCATACTGTTCTTATGTACTGTGATTTATGAATGTTAACATATATTACACACTGAATGTTGTGGTGCACTATGTTGCAGAGATATATGACACACTGAATGTTGTGGTGCACTATGTTGCAGAGATATATGACACACTGAACGTTGTGGTGCACTATGTTGCCGAGATATATGACACACTGAAGTTGTGGTGCACTATGTTGCAGAGATAATTGACACACTGAATGTTTGGTGCACTATGTTGCAGAGGGTATATACACACTGAACGTTGTGGTGCACTATGTTGCAGAATATATGACACACTGAATGTTTTGGGGGCACTATGTTGGGAGAGATATATGACACACTGAATGTTTTGGTGCACTATGTTTCAGAGATATATGAAAACACTGGAATGTTGTGGTGCACTATGTTGCAGAGATATATGACACACTGAATGTTGTGGTGCACTATGTTGCAGAGATATATGACACACTGAACGTTGTGGTGCACTATGTTGCAGAGATATATGACACACTGAATGTTGTGGTGCACTATGTGCAGAGATATATGACACCACTGAATGTTGTGGTGCACTATGTTGCAGAGATATATGACACACTGAAAAGTTGTGGTGCACTATGTTGCAGAGATTTTATACACACTGAATGTTGTGGTGCACTATGTTGCAGAGATATATGACACACTGAATGTGTTGGCACTATGTTGCAGAGATATATGGGACACTGAATGTTTGTGGTGCACTATGTTGCAAGATATATGCACACTGAATGTTGTGGTGCACTATGTTGCAGAGATATATGACACACTGAATGTTGTGGTGCACTATGTTGCAGAGATATATGACACACTGAATGTTGTGGTGCACTATGTTGCAGAGATATATGACACACTGAATGTTGTGGTGCCCTATGTTGCAGAGATATATGACACACTGAATGTTGTGGTGCACTATGTTGCAGAGATATATGGCACAAAGTCAGTAAGTGCTGAAAAACACACAATTGTAGAAGGGAACTATTGAATGAAGAACTTTGTTTCACAGGTGAAAGTTCCTCTCTGTTATAATGTGTTTTTCACCACCATCGTTGTGTTGTGATGTGTATAAAGTCTGTCTGATACACCAGAGTTAATAACACTGTATGTAAACTGTTTGGGAAATATCAGAATAACAACTTCTTGGTCAGGATTCTATCCTAGGATCTGTGGTAGGATTCAAGTGTATAAGACTTAACGCAATCTGAAGAACACTTCTGGAAGGATATTTACCCGAGGCCTATTGGTATAAAAAAAAAAAAAAAGAATACATCTGGAAAGGTTTTTTTGTAAATACAGTGCTTGGCAGCTCTGTTGGTAAAATACTTTAGGTAGCAGGATCGTTGTTACTACAAGAAGAATTTGTCAGCAGTTATTATAGTACCACATAAAACAGTAATAGTGACACACAAAAACAATAAAGTAACACATAAAAACAGTAAATAATAACACAAAAACAGTATATGGACACATAAAACAGAATAGTAAACATAAACCAGCATAGTGACACATCAAATAAGTTATAATAACACATAAAACAGCAATAGCACTAGTGACATATAAAACAATAAAGTAACGCATAAATCACAAAAAACACATAAACAAATAAAACGTGAAACATTACAACAACACAGAACATTAAAAAAAAGAAAGTAAATCAAATATCATGTTTGCACATACAAACCAGAACATTAACACAGAAAGACCATCCAGGAACACAGAAAGAGACCAGTAACAGTAACACAGAATGAACAGTAATAGTAAACGCAAAGACCAGTACAGTAACACAGAAACCAGTACATAACACAAGAAGACCAGTACAGTAACACAGAAAACCAGTACAAGTAACACAGAAGCCCAGTACAAGAAACACAGAAACCAGTACATAACACAGAAGACGCAGAACACAAACACAGAAGACCAGTACAGTAACAGATAGAAGACCAGTACAGTAACACAAAGACCTGTACAGTAACACAGAAACCAGTACAGTAACACCGAAGACAAGTTACAGTAACACAGAAGACCAGTACAGAAACACAAAGACCAGTACAGTAACACAGAAAGACCAGTACAGTAACACGAAGACCCAGTACAGTAACACAAAGACCATACAGTAACACAGAAAGACCATAAACAAAATACACAGAAGACCGTCAGTAACATAGAAGACCAGTACAGTAACACAGAGACCAGTACAGTAACACAGAAGACACAGTACAGTAAACGACAGAATACCAGTAACAGTAAAACAGAAGACCAGTACACTAACACAGAAGACCATACGTAACATAGAAGACCAGTACAGTAACACAGAAGACCAGTACAGTACACTAGAAGAAACAGTACAGTAACACATAAGACCAGTACAGTACCACAGAAGACAGTACAGAACACAGAAGACCAGTACAGTAACACAGAAGACCAGTACAGTAACACAGAAGAACCAGTACAGAAAACAGAAGACCATACAGTAACACAGAAGACCAGTACAGTAACACAGTAGACCAGTACAGTAACACAGAAGACCAGTACAGTAACACGGAAGACCATACAGTAACACGAAAGACCAGTACAGTAACATCAGAGACCAGATACAGTAACACGAGAAGACCAGTACAGAAACACAAAGACCAGTACAGTGATACAGAACACCAATACAGGAACGCAAGAAGACCAGTACAGTAACACAGAAACCAAGTACAGTAACACAGAAGAACCAGTACAGTAACACAGAAGACCAGTACGTAATACATAACACCAATACAGAACGCAGAAGACCCGTACAGTACCACAGAAACCATACAGTAACACATAAGACCAGTACAGAAACAAGAAGACAAGTATCAGTAACACAGAAGACCAGTACAAGTCACACAGAAACCAGTAACATTGTAATACAGAACACCAATACAGGAACGCAGAAGACAGAACAGTAACACAAAGACCAGTACAGTAACACAGAAGACCAGTACAGTAACTCAGAAGACCAGGTACAGTAACACAGAAGACCAGTACAGTAACACAGAAACCATACAGTTAACACAGAAACCAGTACAGAAACACAGAAGACAAGTACAGTAACACAGAAGACCAGTACAGTAACACAGAAGACCAGTACAGTAACACAGAAGACCAGTACAGTAACACAGAAGACCAGTACAATAACACAAGAAGACCAGTACAGTAACACAGAAGGACCATTACAGTAACACAGAAGATACCAGTCCAAGTAATACAGAACACCCAAACAGGAACGCAGAAGACCAGTACAGTAAATACAGAAGACCAGACAGTAACACAGAAACACATACAGGGTAACACAGAAGGAACCAGTATACAGTCAACAGAAGACCAGACAGTAACACAGAAGACCATACAGTAACACAGAAGACCCAGTACAGTAACACAGAAAGACCGAACAGTAATACAGAACACCAATACAGGAACGCAGAAGACCAGAACAGTAACACAGAAGAACCAGTTACCGAACACAGAAGACAGTAACAGTAACCACAGCGGACCAGTACAGTAACACAGAAGACCAGTAACAGAACACAGGGAATACCCGTACAGTAAACACAGAAGACAGTACAGTAAATACAGAAGAACCAGTACAGTCACCACAGAAGACCAGTACAGTAATACAGAACAACAATCCAATACAGGAACGCAGAAGACCAGTACAGTAACACAAAGACCATTTTTTTACAGTGACACAGAAGACCAGTACAGTACCACAGAAGACCAGTACAGAAATACAACACCAATACCGGAACGCAAAGACCAGTTACATAACACAGAAGACCAGTACCAGTAACACAAAGACCATACGTAACACAGAAGACCAGTACAGTAACACAGAAGAACCAGTACCAGTAACACAGAAGGACCATTACAGTAACACGAAGACCAGAACAGTAACACAGAAGATCCAGTACCAGTAACACAGAAGACCAGTACGTAACCTGAACACCAATACAGGAACGCAGAAGACCATACAGTAACACAAGAAGACCAGTACAGTAACACAGAAGACCCAGTACACTAACACAGAAGACCAGTACAGTAACACAGAAGACCAGTACACTAACACAGAAGACCAGTACAGTAACATAGAAGACCAGTACAATAACACAGAAGACCAGTACAGTAACACAGAAGACCAGTACAGTAACACAGAAGACCAGTACAGTAACACAGAAGAAGAGTACAGTAACATAGAAGAACAGTACAGTAACACAGAAGAACAGTACAGTTAAACAACAGAATCCAGTACAGTTACAGACAGAAAGAACATACAGTAACACAGCAGAACAGTACAGTAACACAGAAGACCATTACAGTAGACACAGAAGACCAGGTACAGTATACAGACGACCAGTACATAACACAGAAGACCAGTTACAGTAACACAGAAGACCAGCCATAACACAGAAGACCAGCACAGTAACAGCGAAGACCAGCACAGTAACACAGAAGACCAACAAAACAGAAGACCATACAGTACACAGAATACCAGTACAGTAACAGAGGAAGACCAATACACTAACCAAGAAGACCATGCAGTAACACAGAAGACCAGTACATTAACACAGAAGACCATACAGAAACACAGAAGACCATATATAGTAACACAGAAGACCAGAACAGTAAACACAGAAGACCATTAAAAGAACACAGAAGACCAGACAGTAACACAGAAGACCAATTACAGTAACACAGAAGACCATACAGTAACACAGAATACCAGTACAGTAACACAGAACCAGCACAGTAACACAGAAGACCCAGTACAGTAACACAGAAGACCAGTACAGTAACGCAAAGGACCATACAGTAAATACGAACACCAATACAGGAACCGAAGACCAGTACAGTAACACGAGAAGACCAGTAAAGTAACCCAGAAGACCATACAGTAACACAGAAGACCAGTACGTAACACAGAAGACAGTACAGTAACACAGAAGACCAGTACAGAAACACAGAAGACCATACAGTAACACAGAAAGACCAGTACAAGTAATACAAACACCAATACAGGAACGCAGAAGACCAGTACAGTAACACAGAAGACCAGTACAGTAACACAGAAGACCAGTACAGTAACACAGAAGACCAGTACAGTAACACAGAAGACCAGTACACTAAAACAGAACGACCAGTCATAACATAGAAGACCATACAGTAACATAACAGAAGACCAGTAACAGTAACACAGAGACCAGTACAGTAAACACAGAAGACCCAGAACAGTACACAGAAGAAGAAGTTACAGTAACACCGAAAGAACAAGTAACAGTAACACAAAAAACAGTACAGTAACACAGAAGTCCCAGTACAGTTTACACCAGACGACCAGTACAGAACACAGAAAACATAAGTAACACAGAAGACCGATACAGTAACACAGAAGACCAGTACAGTATGTACAGACGACCAGTACAGTAAACAGAAGACCATACAAGTAACACAGAAGAAGGTACAGTACAGTAACACAGAAGACCAGCACAGTAACAAGAAGACCAGCACAGTAACACAAGAAGACCAGGCACAGTAACACAGAAGACCATACAGTAACACAAGAAGAACCAGTACAGAAACACAGAAAAGACCAGTACAGTAACAAGAAGACGCAGTTACACTACACAGAAGACCAGTGCCGTAACACAGAAAGACCAGTACAGTAAACACAGAAGACCGTACAGTAACACCGAAGACCATTATAGTAACACAGAAGACCAGTACAAGTAACACAGAAGACCAGTCAAGTAACACAGAAGACCAGTACAGTAACACAGAAGACATACAGTAACCCAGAAACCGTACAGTTTTTTACAAAAACACAGAAGACCATACAGTAACACAGAAGACAAACCCACAGTAACACAGTAGACCAGTACAGTAACACAGAAGACCAGTACAGTAACACAGAAGACCAGTACAGTAATACAGAACACCAATACAGGAACGCAGAAGACCAGTACAGTAACACAGAAGACCCGTAACAGTAACACATAAGACCAGTACATAACACCAGAATACCAGTACATTAACATCAGAAGACCAGTAACAGTACACAGAAGACCAGTACAGAAAAACACATAAGACCAGTACAGTAGCACAGAAAACCAGTAAAGTAATACAGAACACAATACAGGAACGCAGAAGACACAGTACAGTAACACAAGAAGGACCAGTACTGTAACACAGAAGACCAGTACAGTAACACATTAAGACCAGTACAGTAACACAGAAGGCCATACCGTAACACAGAGACCATACAGTAACACAGAAGACCAGAACAGTAACACAGAAGATCAGTACAGTCCCACAGAAACCAGTACAGTAATACAGAACACAAATAACGGAACGCAGAAGACCAGTACAGTAACACAAACGACCATACAGCCACACAGAAGACCATACGTAACACAGAAGACCATACCGAAATACAGAACACCATACAAGGAACCGCAAGAAGACCAGTATACAGTAACACAGAAGACCAGTACAGTAACACAGACGACCAGTACAGTAACACAGAAGAACCAGTTCAGTAACACAGAAGACCATACAGTAACACAGAAGACAATTACCAAAACATGAACACAACACAGGAACGCAGAAAGACCAAACATAACACAGAAGACCAGTACAGTAACACAGAAAGACCGAGTACAGTCAACACAGAAGAACCACTACAGTAACACAGAAGACCAGTACCAGTAACACAGAAGACCAGTAACAGTAACACAGAAGACCATACAGTAACACAGAAAGACCAGTACAGTAACACAGAAGACCAGTACAGTAACACAGAAGACCAGTACAGTAACACAGAAGACCAGTCAGTAAACACAGAAGACCAGTACAGTAACACAGAATACCATACAATAACCCAGAAGACCAGTACAGTAACACAGAAGACCATACAGTAAAACACCGAAGACCAGTACAGTAAAAAGAACACCATTCAGGAACGCAGAAGAGAACCAGTCCATTACACAGAGACCAGTACAGAAACACAGAAGACCAGACAAGTAAACACAGAAAGACCAGTACAGAAACACAGAGACCATACAGTAAACACAGAAGACCAGTACAGGTAACACAGAAGACCAGTACGTAATACAGAACACCAATACAGGAACGCAGAAGACCAGTACAGTAAGTAACACAGAAGAACCAGTACAGTAACACAAACAAACCAGTACAAGTAATACACAGAAGACCAGTACAGTAACACAGAAGACAGTACAGTACACAGAAGACCAGAACAGTAACAAGAAGACCCGTAAACAGTAACACATAAGACCAGTACAGTTAACACAGAAGACCAGTACAGTATACAGAACACCATACAGAACGCAGAGACCATACAGTAACACAGAAGACCAGTAACAGAAACACAGAAGCCAGTACAGTAACACAGAAGAACCAGTACAGTAAACAGAACACCAATACAGGAACGCAGAAGACCAGTACAGTAACACAGAAGACCAAGTACAGTAACACAAAGAACCAGTACAGTAACACAGCAACCATACAGTACCACAGAAGCCAGTACATTAACACAGTAAGATCCAGTACAGTAACACAGAAGACACAGTACAGTAACACAGAAGACCAGTACAGTAACACAGAAGACAATGTGCAGTAATACAGACAACCAATACAGGAACGCAGAAGACCAGTACCGTACCACAGAAGACTCGTACCGTAACACCTGAAGACCATACACTACACACAGAAGACCATACAGTAACACAGAAGACCCGTACACTAACATAGAAGACCAGAACAGTAACATAGAAACCAGTACAGTAACACAGAACCAGTTACATAACACAAAGACCAGTACGTAACACAGAAGACCAGTACAGTATCACAGAAGAAGAGTACTTAAACACAGAAGAACAGTCCAGTAACACAGAGAACAGTAACATAACACAGAAGTACCAGTACAGTACAGAGAGACCAGTACAGTAACACAGAAGAGACAGTACAGTAAAAACAGAGACCTACAGTAACACAGAAGACCAGTACAGTTAATACAGACCGACCATTACAGTAACACAGAAGACCAGTCCATAACACAGATAGAACGGGTACAGTACATTAACACAGAAGACCCAGCACAGTAACACAGAAGACCAGCACAGTAACACAGAAGACCCACACAGTAACAAAGAAGACCAGTACAGTAATAGCAGAGAACCAGTGACAGTAACACAAAGACCAGTACAGTACAGAGAAGACCAGTAAAAAACTAACACAGAAGACCCAGTGCAGTAACACAGAAGACCAGTAACATTAACAGCAGAAGACCAGTACCTTACACAGGAAGACCATTATAGTAACAACACATAGAAGACCAGTACAGTAACACAGAAGGACGGCATACAGTAACACAGAAGACCCTTACAAGTCTAAACACATAAGACCAGTACATTAACACAGAAGACAAGTACAGTAACACAGAAGACCAGTACAGGTAACACAGAAGACGCAGTACAGTAACACAGAAGACCAGTACAGTAACACAGAAGACCAGTACAGTAACACAGAAGACCATACAATAAACACAGAAGACCAGTACAGTCACAACAGAGAGACCAGTAGCAGTAAACACAGAAGACCAGCACAGAAATACAGAACACCAAACAGAAAGCAGAAGACAGTACAGTAACACAGAAGGACCAGTACAGTAACACAGAAGACCAGATACAGTAACACAGAAACCAGAACAGTACCACAGAAGACCAGTATAACAGTAAACACAGAAGACCAGTATAGTAACACAGAAGACCAGTAACAGAACACAAAATACAGTACATAAATAACAGAACACCAATACAGGAACGCAGAAGACCAGTAAAAACATTAAACACAGAAGACTAGTACAGTAAACACAGACGACCAGTACAGTAACACAGAAGACCAGTACAGTAAACACAGAAGACCATACAGAAACACAGAAATACCAGTACAGTTAACACAGAAGAACCAGTACAGTAACACAAGATGACCAGTACAGTAACACAGAAGACCCAGTACAGTAAAACAGAACACCAATACAGGAACGCAGAAGACCAGTACAGTAACACTGAAGACCATACAGTAACACAGAAGACCATACAGTAACACAGAAGTACCATACAGTACTACAAGAACACCAATACAAGGAACGCAGAAGACCCAGTACAGTAACACAGAAGACCAGTACAGTAACACAGAATACCTGTACAGTAACACAGAAGACCATTACAAGTAACACAGAAGACAGTAACAGTATCTCAGAGACCAGTAACAGTAACACAGAAGACCCAGATACAGTAACACAGAAGACCATACAGTAACACAGAAGACCATACAGTCTACAGAACACCAATACAGGAACGCACTAAGCACCAGTACAGTAACACAGAAACCAGTACAGTAACACAGAAGACCATAAAACACTAACACAGAAGACCGGTACAGTAACATAGAAGACCAGTACAGTAACACAGAAGACCAGTACAGTAACACAGAAGACCAGTACAGTAACACAGAAGACCAGTACAGTAACACAGAAGAAGAGTACAGTAACACAGAAGAAGAGTACAGTAACACAGAAGAACAGTACAGTAACCAGAGTCCAGTACAGTACACAGAAGACCAGTACAGTAACACAGAAGAACAGTACAGTAACACAGAAGACCAGTACAGTAACACAGAAGACCAGTACAGTATACAGACGACCAGTACAGTAACACAGAAGACCAGTACAGTAACACAGAAGAACGGGTACAGTACAGTAACACAGAAGACCACACAGTAAACACAGAAGACCAGCACAGTAACACAGAAGACCAGCACAGTAACACAGAAGACCAGTACAGTAACACAGAAGACCAGTACAGTAACACAGAAGACCAGTACAGTAACACAGAAGACCAGTACAGTAACACAGAAGACCAGTGCAGTAACACAGAAGACCAGTACAGTAACACAGAAGACCAGTACAGTAACACAGAAGACCATTATATAACACAGAAGACCAGTAACATAATACTGAATACCAGTAAAATAACACAGAAGGACCAGTACAGAAACACAGAAGACAATACAGTAACACAGAAGACCAGTACAGTAACCAGAAGACCAGTACAGTAACACAGAAGACATCACAGTAACACCAGAAGACCATACATAACACCAGAAGACCAGTACAGAAACACAGAAGACCAGTACTTTACTACAGAACACCAATACAGTAACGCAGAAGACCAGTAAACAGTAACACAGAAACCAGTACAGTAACACCAGAAACCAGTACAGTAACACAAGACCAGTACAGTAACACAGAAGACCATACATAACACAGAAGACCAGTACAGTAACACAGACGACCAGTACAGTACACAGAAGACCCAGTACAGTAATACAGAACACCAATACGGAACGCAAAGACCCATACATAACACAGAAGACCATACAGTAACACAGAAGACCATACAGTAAACACAGAAGACCAGTACCGTAACACAGAAGACCAGTACAGTAACACAGAAGACCATTACCAAGTAACACAGAAGATCCATACAGTACTACAGAACACCAATACAGAACGCAGAAGACCAGTAACAGTTACACATAAACCAGTACAGTAACACAGAAGACCAGTACAGTAACACGGAAACCAGTACAGTATACAGAACACCAATACATAAAGCTCAGAGACCGTACAGTAACACAGAAGGACCAGTACAGTAAACACAGAAACCAGTACAAAAACACAGAAGACCAGTACAGTAACACAGAAGACCGCAGTACAGTAACACAGAAGACCAGAACAGTAAATACAGAACACCAATACAGAACGGCCGAAGATCCTGAACAGGTAACACAGAAGACCAGAACAGTAACACAGAAGACCAGTACAGTAACACAGAAGACCAGTACAGTAACACAGAAGACCAGTACAGTAACACAGAAGACCAGTACAGTAACACAGAAAGACACAGTACATAAAACACAGAAACCAGTAAAGTAACACAGAAGACCATTACAGTAACACAGAAGACATACAGTAACACAGAAGACCAGTACAGTAACACAGAAGACCAGTACAGTAACACCAGAAGACTAGTCAATAACACAGAAGACCAGTGACAGTAACACAGAAGACCAGTACAGTAACACAGAAGACCAGTACAGTAATACAGAACACCAATACAGGAACGCAGAAGACCAGTACAGTAACACAGAAGACCAGTACAGTAACACAGAAGACCAGTACAGTAACACAGAAGACCAGTACAGTAACACAGAAGAACCTAACAGTAACACAGAAGACCAGTACAGTAACACAGAAGACCAGTACAGTAACACAGAAGACCAGTACAGTAATACAGAACACCAATACAGGAACGCAGAAGACCAGTACAGTAACAAGAAGACCCGTACAGTAACACAGAAGACCATACAGTAACACAGAAGACCAGTACAGTAACACAAGAAGACACATACAGTAACAAAGACCATACAGAACACAGAAGACCAGTCACAGTAAGAGACAGAAGCAACCAGTACAGTAACACAGAAGACCAGTACAGTAATACAGAACACCAATACAGGAACGCAGAAGACCAGTACAGTAACACAGAAGACCAGTACAGTAACACAGAAGACCAGTACAGTAATACAGAACACCAATACAGGAACGCAGAAGACCAGTACAGTAACACAGAAGACCAGTACAGTAACACAGAAGACCAGTACAGTAAACAGAAGACCATACAGTAACACAGAAACCATTACAGTAACACACAGAAGACCAGTCCAGTAACACAGAAGAACCGTACAGTACACAGAAGAACCATTACAGTAACAACAGAAGACCAGTACAGTAATACAGAACACCAATAACAGGAACGCCAGAAGACCAGTACAGTAACACAGAAGACCAGTACACTAACACAGAAGACCAAACGGTAACACAGAAGACCAGTACACTATCACAGAAGACCAGTACAGTAACATAGAAGACCAGTACAGTAACACAGAAGACCAGTACAGTAACACAGAAGACCAGTACAGTAACACAGAAGACCAGTACAGTAACACAGAAGAAGAGTACAGTAAACACAGATGAACAGTACAGAAAACACAGAAGAACAGTACAGTAACACTGAAGTTCCAGTACAGTTACACAAAGACCAGTACAGTAACACCAGAAGAACAGTACAGTAACACAGAGACCATTACATAACACAGAAGACCAGTACAGTATACATACGACCAGTAACAGTAACACAGAAGACCAGTACAGTAACACAGAAGAACGGGTACAGTACAGTAACACGAAGACCACACAGTAAACACAGAAGAACAGCACAGTAACACAGAAGACCAGCACAGTAACACAGAAGACCAGTACAGTAACACAGAAACCAGTACAAGTAACACAGAGACCAGTAACATAACAGAGAAGACCAGTACCACTAACACCGAGACCAGTGCAGTAACACAGAAGACCCAGTACAGTAACCAGAAGACCAGTACAGTAACACAGAGACCCATTATAGTAACACAGAAGACCAGTACCAGTAACACAGAAGACCAGTAAAGTAACACAGAAGACAGTACCTTAAACACAGAAGACCAATACAGTAACACAGAAGACACAGTACAGTACCACAGAGGACCAGTACAGTAACACAGAAGACCAGCCACAGTAACACAGAAGAACCAGTCACAGTAACACAGAAGACCAGTATACAGTAACACAGAGACCCATTACAGTACACAGAGAACGGGTACAGTAACATAACACAGAAGACCAGCACAGTTAACACAGAAGACCAGTACACTAACACAGAAGACCAGTACAGTAACACAGAAGACCAGTACGTAACCAGAAACCAGTACAGTACCACAGAAGAACTGTACATACAGTAACAGAGAAGACCAGTACAATACCAGCAACACAGAATACCAGTCAAATACAGTAAACCCAAAAAGTACAATAACACAGAAACCAGCACAGTACAGTAAAACACCGATCAGTACAGTAAAAGAACGGTTACTGCATAATAACATTTACTGCTACTGCTGCTGCCTCCTGCAACACACACACATGATTTGCATAATTAGACTATGTTAAGTAATAGGTTCACCGATGTCTTTTCCTGCGTTATGATAGAGTACCAGACAATGTGTACCCCAGGAGACCTGCCATCATCACCACGCTCACGACTCTCCAACTGTACCAGACATGTGTACCCAGGAGACCTGCATCTTCACCTCGCTACCATGACCTCCAACTGAACCAGACATGTGACCCCAGGAGACCTGCCAATCTTCACCTCGCTCCACGACTCTCCAACTGTAACCAGACATGTGTACCCGGAGACCTACATCTTCACTCGCTCCACGACTCTCCAACTGTACCAGACATGTGTACCCAGGAGACCTGCCATCTTCACCTCGCTCCACGACTCTCCAACTGTACCAGACATGTGTACCCAGGAGACCTGTCATCTTCACCTCGCTCCACCACTCTCCAACTGTACCAGACATGTGTACCCAGGAGACCTGCCATCTTCACCTCGCTCCACGACTCTCCAACTGTACCAGACTGTGTACCCATGAGAACCTGTCATCTTCCCACCTCGCTCGCTCCATCCACTCTCCAACTGTACTCAGACAATGTGTACCCAGGAGACCTGCCATCTTCACCTCGCTCCACGACTCTCCAACTGTACCAGACATGTGTACCCAGGAGACCTGCCATCTTCACCTCGCTCCATGACTCTCCAACTGTACCAGACATGTGTACCCAGGAGACCTGCCATCTTCACCTCGCTCCACGACTCTCAAACTTATATTATTGCCAATTCTAGTTATTTCAATGTTATCTCTGTTGAGTTAATCAACAATATGAACAATATTTTTATTAATATTTTATCAATATTTTTATTAATGTTAACTACGGTGAATGAACACAAATAAGAACACTACAGTGACTCCTATGAGAGTGGCTGGAGTGGAAATAACACCACTGTGGCTACAGTCGGGGAGGCTGTAGTGGGAATAACACCCACAGTGTGGCTAATGACAGGGAGGCTGGAGTGGGAATAACATCCACCGTGGCAACTGTCAGTGAGGCTGGAGTGGGAATAACACCACCTGTGGCTACTGTCAGGGAGGCTGGAGTGGGAATAACACCACTGTGGCTACTGTCAGGGAGGCTGGAGTGGGAATAACACCACCGTGGCTACTGTCAGGGAGGCTGGAGTGGGAATAACACCACCGTGGCTACTGTCATGGAGTCTGGAGTGAATAACACCACCGTGGCTACTGTACAGGGAGGCTGGAGTGGGGAAAAATAACACCACCGTGGCACTGTCAGGGAGGCTGAGTGGGAATAACATTCACTGTGGCTACTATCATGGGAGGCGGAGTGGGATACCACCACTGAGGCTACTTGTCAGGGCGGCTGGAGAGGAATAACACCACTGTGGATACTGTCAGGAGGCTGATTGGTAATAACACCACTGTGGCTACTGTCAGGAGGGCTGGGATGGGAATCACACCACAGTGGGCTAACTGTCAGGGAGGCTGAGTGGAATAACACCACTGAGGCTACTGTCAGGGAGGCTGGAGTGTAATAACACCACTGAGGCTACTGTCAGGGAGGCTGAGTGGGAATAACACCACTGTGGCTACTTTCAGGGAGGCCTGGAGTGGGAATAACCGCACTGTGGCTACTGTCAGGGAGGCTGGAGTGGGAATACACCACCGTGACTACTGTCAGGGAGCTGAGTGGGAATAACACCACTGAGGCTACGTCAGGGAGGCTGGAGTGGGAATAACAACAACTGTTTGGCAACCTGTCAGGGAGGCTGGAGTGGGAATACCACCACTGTGGCTATGTCAGGGAGGCTGGAGTGGAATCCCACCACCGTGCTACTGACAGGGAGGCAGGAGTGGGAATACATCCCACTGTGGATACTGTCAGGAGGCAGGAGTGGGAATAACACCACTGTGGCTACTGTCAGGGAGCAGTAGTGGAATAACAACCATCGTGTGACTACTGGTCAGGAGTCATGAGTGGGGAATAACACCACTGTGGCTACTGTCAGGGAGCGGAGTGGGAAAAACCCACCGAGACTACTGACAGGGGCTGGAGTTTCAGAAATACCACACCGTAGACTACTGTCAGGGAGGCTTGGAGAGGGAAAAACACCACTGTGACTAATGTCAGGGAGGCTGAGTGGGAATACACCCAACTGTGGCTACTGCATGAGCCTGGAGTGGGACTAACAGACACCGTGACTACTGTCAGGGAGGCTGGAGTGGGAATAACACCACGTGGCTACTGTCAGGAGGGACTGGAGTGGAATAACACCACCGTGACTACTGTCAGGGAGGCTGAGTGGGCAATAACACCACTGTGACTACAGTCAGGGGCGCGGAGTGGGAATAACACACTAGACTACTGTCCGGGAGGCAGGAGTGGAATAACACCACCGTCACTATCTGACAGGAGGCTGGAGTGGAATATACACCACTGTTGACTACTGTCATGAGCTGATTGGTTATAACACCACTATGACTACTGTCAGGGAGGCTGGAGAGGGAATAACACCACTGTGGGCCAACTGTCCAGGGCGGTTGGAAGTGGAATAACACCACCGTGACTACTGTCAGGGAGGCTGTAGTGGAAAACACCACAGTGACTAAACTGTCAGGAGGGCTGGAGTGGAATAACACCACTGTGACTACTGTCAGTGAGGCTGGAGTGGAATAAACACACTATTTGACACTGTCAGGGGGCTGAGTGGATAACACCACTGAGGCTACTGTCAGGGAGCATGGAGTGGAATAACACCCCTGTACTACTGTTTGGTGAGTTGGAGAGGAATAACACCTCTGTGACTACTGTCCAGGGAGGCTGGAGTGGGCATAACACCACCGAGAACTACTGTCAGGGAGGCTGGAGTGGTAATAACACCACCGTGGCTACTGTCAGGAGGCTGGAGTAGAAATAACACCACCGTGGCTAACTGTCAGGGAGGCAGGAGTGGAATAACACCACCGTGGCTACTGTCAGGGAGGTTGAGTGGAAAACACACCACTGTGACTACTGTCAAGGAGCTGGAAGTGGGAATAACACAACTTGACTACTTGTCAGGGGGCTGGAGAGGAATACCACCACTGTGACTACTGTCAGGGAGGTGGATAGGGAATAACACAACTGTGACTACTGTCAGGGAAGCAGAGTGGGTAACACCACTGTGACTACTGTCAGGGAGGCTGGAGTGGGAATAGACACCACTGTGGCTACTGTCAGGGAGGCTGGAGTGGGAATAACACCACCGTGCTACTGTCAGGGAGGCTGGAGTGGGAATAACACCACAGAGACTACTATCATGAGGCTGGAGTGGAAATAACCCCACTGTGACTAATGTCAGGGGGGCTGGAGTGGGAATAACAATCACTGTGACTACTGTCAGGGAGGTTGGAGTGGAATAACACAACTGTGCCTACTGTCAGGAGCTGTAGTGGGAATAACACCACCGTGTCTACTGTCAGGGAGGCTGTAGGGAAATAACACCACTAGTGGCTACTGTCAGGGAGTATTGGATGGGAATAACACCACCGTGCACTGTCTGGGAGGCTTGAGTGGGAATAACACCACTGAGGCTATTGACCCAGGGAGTTGAGTGGGAATAACACCACGTGGCTACATGTCAGTGAGGTTGGAACAAGGGTTGGAAATAACACCACCGTGGCTACTGTCTGGGAGGCTGGAGTGGGAATAACACCACCGTGGCTACTGTCAGGGAGGCTGGAGTGGGAATAACACCACTGTGGCTACTGTCAGGGAGGCTGGAGTGGGAATAACACCACAGTGACAACTGTCAAGAGGCTGGAGTGGAAAACACCACTGTGGCTACTGTCAGGGAAGCTGGAGTGGGAATAACACCACTGTGGCTACTGTCAGGGCGGCTGTAGTGGGAATAATTCCATCATGGTTGACGTATTTGAATCCAAATTAGCAAATCACGAATTCTAATGATAATAATATTTATTATTATTACAATTTGCGACCACTGTCAGCCTCAGAGTTATCTCTGAGTTACCAGACCTTGCCACGTGGAGGCCAGTGGATCGTCTTTAAGGTCTGCCCCCCCCTCGCCTTCCCCAGGTTCATGTGTCCAGGAATCCATCCGTGGGCCCCCGGATGTCTCCCCTTCCTCACTTTCCTAAGGGTCAGCCCTCGCCATCATCTCAGCCTTCCAGCCTCACCTTTCCAAGGGATGTTGCGTATCCTGGAATGTAAGAAGGAACTATTGAATGAAGAACTTTGTTTCACAGTAAAGTTCCTCTCTGTATAATGTGTTTTTCACCACCATCGCTTGTGTTGTGATGTGAATAAAGTCTGTCTGTTACACCAGAGTTAAAAACACTGTCTGTAAACTGTTTGGTAAATATCAGAATAACAACTTCTTGGTCAGGATTCTATCCTAGGATCTGTGGTAGGATTCAAGTGTATAAGACTTAACGCAATCTGAAGAACACTTCTGGAAGGATATTTACCCGAGGCCTATTGGTATAAAAAAAAAAAAAAAGAATACATCTGGAAAGGTTTTTTTGTAAATACAGTGCTTGGCAGCTCTGTTGGTAAAATACTTTAGGTAGCAGGATCGTTGTTACTACAAGAAGAATTTGTCAGCAGTTATTATAGTACCACATAAAACAGTAATAGTGACACACAAAAACAATAAAGTAACACATAAAAACAGTAAATAATAACACAAAAACAGTATATGGACACATAAAACAGAATAGTAAACATAAACCAGCATAGTGACACATCAAATAAGTTATAATAACACATAAAACAGCAATAGCACTAGTGACATATAAAACAATAAAGTAACGCATAAATCACAAAAAACACATAAACAAATAAAACGTGAAACATTACAACAACACAGAACATTAAAAAAAAGAAAGTAAATCAAATATCATGTTTGCACATACAAACCAGAACATTAACACAGAAAGACCATCCAGGAACACAGAAAGAGACCAGTAACAGTAACACAGAATGAACAGTAATAGTAAACGCAAAGACCAGTACAGTAACACAGAAACCAGTACATAACACAAGAAGACCAGTACAGTAACACAGAAAACCAGTACAAGTAACACAGAAGCCCAGTACAAGAAACACAGAAACCAGTACATAACACAGAAGACGCAGAACACAAACACAGAAGACCAGTACAGTAACAGATAGAAGACCAGTACAGTAACACAAAGACCTGTACAGTAACACAGAAACCAGTACAGTAACGTTCGCTCCCGGATGTCATCCCTCCACCACGTCCCCAAGGTCAGCCTCAACATCAACCTTCCCCAAGTTCATGTATCCAGGAATCCATCCGCTCGCTCCCGGATGTCTCCCTTTCACCACTTACCTAAGGTCAGCGAGTTAGGTCAGTGCCTTCCCCGGATCAGTGTCTCCAGTAGTCCGCTTGGTGTCACTTCAGGTGGACTCCCTTCCCCACTTCCCCAGAGTCAGCCTCAACTGCATGTATTCATGCTTTCCCAAGTTCATGTATCCAGGAATCCATCCGTTCGCTCCCGGATGTCTTACCTTCCCCACTTACCTAAGGTCAGCCTCAACAACAACCTTCCCCAAGTTCATGTATCCAGGAATCCATCCGTTCGCTCCCGGATGTCTTCCCTTCCCCACTTACCTAAGGTCGGCGGTGCCTTCCCCGGATCAGTGTCTCTAGGAGTCCACTAGTGTCACCTCAGGTAGACTCCCTTCCCCACTTCCCCAGAGTCAGCGGTTGCCACCCTCAGTGACCTTGTTGGGTGGATACTTGGTCTTGTCTAGCATTGTTAGTGTCGGCAAGCCTAACACTAAGCCGACACTAACAATGCTCTTTTCTGTCACGTCAGAGATCATAGCCATCCTATTGACTGGTCTTCTGCTAAAACTGTCTTCCCTACTTCCAACTCGAACAGTCGCCGTCTAGTTGAATCCTCTCTAATACACAACTTTCCTTGTATGAACCTTAGCCCTGGCTTCGTCTCTGTAGATGCCTTCCTCTCCCACTACATTGTAAAATGCTCCAAACTTCAGAACACCCGTGACTTAACCTGAATCCTCATTTTTTCTTTTTTCTTTTTCTATTTCTTCTTCTTCCTCTTCCCCTTTCCTCTTTCCTTTGCTCCTCTGGGTTGTCTTTCTCTCTCCTGTCTCGTGTTTCTGTTCCTTCATTTATTTCACCACTTCCCTTTCACGCACCTCTGTGCGCTTGCTCTCCCTCTGTGGGCATCTAGCTCTCTTGCAGTGCTCTCCTTCCTTTGTATTTGACTGGCTCGTCCTTTTCCCACTTCTACCACTACCACTACTACTACCTCTTCTTCTTCTACTACTACTACAACTACTGATGAAATTAAGACATATGTGCGGCGTCTGGTTGTCTTTGTTGTGGACGTTTCGCCATCCAGTGGCTGGCTGGATTTCGAAAAGTCTATGATGGGGATGCCCGGGTGTTGTGCATGTGTCTTAATTTCATCTTGTCGGTATTATATACAACTCTTGTACTACTACTACTACTACTACTACTACTACTACTACTACTACTACTACTACTACTACCTCCACCTCTTCCTGCCTATATATAGCCGTCCTGCTCCACCTCTGTTAGTGTGACTTTGTCAATGGTCCAAGTCGGACCGAAACGTCGTCGTAAGCTTCTCTCTTTTATGTGCGGGTTATTTGTGTATCGTTCCAGTCACGGTATTGTGCCTTTTTGTTATTTACAGTATAGTAACAAACAAAACAATAAAGTAACTCACAAAACAGTATAACAATAAAGCAGTATAGTGACATAAAACACTACAGTAACATATCAAACAGTAAATTAAGACATAAAACAGCATAGTGGCACAAAAAACAGCTTAATAACAAATAAAACAGAATATTAACACAAAAAATAATATAACGTAAAACAGTATAATTACACAGAACAGTATTATAAGAGACGTAAATAAAAGTAACAATGTTGCAACATACAAGACCAGTGCAGTACAATAACACAAGACCAGTGCAGTACAATAACACAAGACCAGTACAGTACAATAACACAAGACCAGTACAGTACAATAACACAAGACCAGTGCAGTACAATAACACAAGACCAGTACAGTACAATAACACAAGACCAGTACAGTACAATAACACAAGACCAGTGCAGTACAATAACACAAGACCAGTACAGTACAATAACACAAGACCAGTGCAGTACAATAACACAAGACCAGTACAGTACAATAACACAAGACCAGTACAGTACAATAACACAAGACCAGTACAGTACAATAACACAAGACCAGTACAGTACAATAACACAAGACCAGTGCAGTACAATAACACAAGACCAGTACAGTACAATAACACAAGACCAGTACAGTACAATAACACAAGACCAGTGCAGTACAATAACACAAGACCAGTACAGTACAATAACACAAGACCAGTACTGTACAATAACACAAGACCAGTACGGTACAATAACACAATACCAGTACAGTACAATAACACAAGACCAGTACAGTACAATAACACAAGACCAGTACAGTACAATGACACAGAAGACTAGTGCAGTACAATAACACAGAAGACCAGTGCAGTACAATAACACAAGACTAGTACAGTACAATAACACAAGACTAGTGCAGTACAATAACACAGAAGACCAGTGCAGTACAATAACACAAGACCAGTACAGTACAATGACACAGAAGACCAGAACAGTACAATAACACAAGACTAGTGCAGTACAATAACACAGAAGACCAGTACAGTACAATAACACAGAAGACCAGTACAGTACAATAACACAAGACCAGTACAGTACAATAACACAAGACCAGTACAGTACAATAACACAAGACCAGTACAGTACAATGACACAGAAGACTAGTGCAGTACAATAACACAGAAGACCAGTGCAGTACAATAACACAAGACCAGTACAGTACAATAACACAAGACTAGTGCAGTACAATAACACAGAAGACCAGTGCAGTACAATAACACAAGACCAGTACAGTACAATGACACAGAAGACCAGAACAGTACAATAACACAAGACTAGCGCAGTACAATAACACAGAAGACCACTGCAGTACAATAACACAAGACCAGTACAGTACAATAACACAGAAGACCAGTGCAGTACAATAACACAAGACCAGTACAGTACAATAACACAAGACCAGTACAGTACAATAACACAGAAGACCAGTACAGTACAATAACACAAGACCAGTACAGTACAATAACACAAGACCAGTACAGTACAATAACACAAGACCAGTGCAGTACAATAACACAAGACCAGTACAGTACAATAACACACAAGACCAGTACAGTACAATAACACACAAGACCAGTACACTACAATAACACAGAAGACCAGTGCAGTACAATAACACAGAAGACCAGTGCAGTACAATAACACAGAAGACCAGTACAGTACAATAACACAAGACCAGTACAGTACAATAACACAAGACCAGTACAGTACAATAACACAGAAGACCAGTGCAGTACAATAACACAAGACCAGTACAGTACAATAACACAAGACCAGTGAAGTACAATAACACAAGACCTGTACAGTACAATAAATCAAAACCAGTACAGTACATTAACACAAGACCAGTGCAGTACAATAACACAAGACCAGTACAGTACAATAACACAAGACCAGTACAGTACAATAACACAAGACCAGTACAGTACAATAACACAAAACCAGTACAGTACAATAACACAAGACCAGTACAGTACAATAACACAGAAGACTAGTGCAGTACAATAACACAGAAGACCAGTGCAGTACAATAACACAGAAGACCAGTACAGTACAATAACACAAGACCAGTACAGTACAATAACACAAGACCAGTACAGTACAATAACACAAGACCAGTGCAGTACAATAACACAAGACCAGTACAATTACAATAACACAAGACCAGTACAGTACAATAACACAAGACCAGTACAGTACAATAACACAAGACCAGTACAGTACAATAACACAAGACCACCTAGGTGTAAACTGCAGTGATCGATGGTGTCAGAATAAGTTTTGTTAAGTATAAGGGCACAAGTACAACTAATGTGACATATTATTGTGGCAACGTTTCGCTCTCTAGAACCTTCATCAAGTTGTTACAACTATACATGGACTCAGAGGTATATAGGCCTAGAATGAGGTGTAGTACTAGTGGTAGTAGTAGTAATAATATTAGTTGTAGTAGTAGTAGTGATACAATATGGTAGAACAATCAACTTGCACATGGGTAAAAGATTATAAAAGTTATTACTTGAGTAGCAGAAATATCTGTCTAACCTATTTTTATGCAACCCAAGTAATAACTTTTATAACCTTATACTCATGTGCAAGATGTTGTTCCCACCATATTTAAAATTACTACTACTACTACTATTATTACTACTACTACTACTACTACTATTATTATTACTACTACAAGTAATGTTATTACTACTACTACCACTAGTATTACACCTCAAGCTATGTCCCTCTGTGTCCATGTATTGTTTGTAACTGCTTGATAAAGCTCCTGGAGAGCGAAACGTTGCCACAATAAAATGTCACATTAGTTGCATTTGTGTCCTTTTACTTAACATATTGTGGGTAATTCTTCCAATATTAATACAGAATAAGTGTTACTCCAAGACAGAGGATGACACAGATGTACAAGATGGCTGACAACCACACGTTTTCTCTCTGCACCAACATTTGTTTTACAAGCCATTGTTAATTACATTTTACCTAATATATTAATAATAACAACACAAAATCCTCAAAGTCCAGGGACAATTGAGAAGTGAATGATGAGTGTATGTATGAGTGAGTAGATAATAAAGTGAGGCAGATGACCTACGACTCAGGGAACAATGAAGAAGACAGGTCTTGGATGGTGCCACTATGGAACCTACCACACAAGAATCAGTGTTACCTGACTTGACTCGATACTACATAAGATAACCACACATTGTCACTACCAACAAATTTCGAAATAACAGACTTTTATTAATTTTTGTTCGATAATTAGAGCGTTTATCCAGCCATTTTTTTTTGTCCGAAACTGATGAAATCAGTTAATGAGAAGCTGTACTGTATAGCAGCTGTGTGCTAACTTATCAATATAGTTGGTATCAGCTAATTTTGACTATCATCTTTACTATGTAGACGTTCATTCAAAAGAGTATTGGTCGGGGAAGAGCATTCTTAATGACTGGCATTGCTTTATGAAATTTTAATAATAATAATAAAAATTTTAAATATTAAAAATATTAATAATAATAAAAAACACCAAAGAGGGTGTCTTACAGTGTATATGTGTTGAATTTACTTTATCCCCATTTTGGATCAAAATTTTTTTTAATGGTTGTAAACATTTTACATAGGTCATTAATTTGGTGTATCGACAGATTATACACATCAAACACAACAAATGGTGGTGGTGGTGTGGTGGTGGGGGTGGGGGTGGTGGTGGCGTCGTCTCGTCGTCGTCGTGTCGTGAAAAAAACTAATAACAGGAGGAACTCTCACCTGTGAAACAACTTCTTCTTCAATTTTTCCTTTTACGATTGTGTTTTTTTCCTTACTGGCTGTGTGCCAATATCTTGCAACATAGTGCACCCCGGGTTTGTTTCAGTATTTTGTCTTTGAGTTATTGTATTGCTTTCTGGTTTTTGCATATTTTATGTATTATGTCTGCACTTTCTTCTTGTTAGTACTATACTGTTTTCTTCGTTACTGCACTGTAGTTTATTATTTCGTATTATACTTTTTTTTGTGTATTTTGCAGTACACAACGGCCCCCCACTGTGACTACACAAAGTGTCCCCACACTGTGCACTACACAAAGTGTCTCCCACACTGTGCACTACACAACAGTGTCCCCCACACGTACACTACACAAAGTGTCCCCCCAAAATGTGCATACACAACAGTGTCTCCCACACTGGCATAAAAACAGGGTCTCCCATCTGTGCCTACACAACGTGTTCCCACACTGTGCACAAACCAACTGTTCCCACACTGTGACTACAAACGTGTCCCCCACTGTGCACTACAAAAAAGTGTCTCCCACACTGTGCATCACAACAGTTTTCCCCACCTGTTCACTACAAACAGTGTCCCCCATCGTGCACTACACAACAGTGTCCCCCACACTGTCATACACAACAGTTTCCCACACTGTGCACTACACAACGTGCCCCCACACTGTGCAAACACAACAGGTCCCCCATACTGTGCATCAAAACAGTGTCCCCCCACACTTTTACTACACAACAGTGTCTCCCATACTGTGCACTCACAAAGTGCCCCCATATGTGCAACCAACTGTCCCCCACACTTTTTCACTAAACACAGTGTCTCCCCAACTGGCCTACACAACGGTGTCCCCACACTGTGCACTAACACAACAGTGTCTCCCACACTGTTCAACAAAACAGGTCCCCCTACTGTGCACTACACAACTGTCTCCCACATGTGCACTGCACAACGTGTCAAACACTGTGCACTACACACGTGTCTCCCACACTGTCCCTACACACAGTGTCTCCCACACTGGCACTAACAACAGTGTCTCCCAACTGTGCAACCAACGGGGTTCCCCCACATGTTCACACAAACAGTGTCTCCACATGTGACTACCAACTGTCTCCCACCTGTGACTACACAACGGTCTCCCACTGTTCATACACAACAGTGTCTCCCACAGTGAAAACAACAAATGTCTCCACACTGTGCACTCACAACAGTGTCTCCCACATGTGCACTACCAAAGTTCTCCAACTTGCATACACAAACGTGTCTCCCCATTGTGCATAACAAACATGTCCCCATACTGTGCACTACACAACATGTCCCCCACTGTGCACTACAACAACGTGTCTCCCACAGTCACTACAAACAGTTTTCCCCCACCTGTGCATACACACTGCTCCCACACTGTGCATCAAAACAGGGTCCCCCACTGGCCTACACAACGGTCTCCCAACTTGCATACACAATAGTGTTCCCACACTGTGCACTACAAAAGTGTCTCCACACTGTGCACTACACAACAGTGTTTCACAAACGGGGTATTCATGTCTCTTGATCAATCAACTTTCCCAAACACATTTTTAAACATCCCCCAAACCCCTTTTTTTATATGTGTTTTCCTAAAATTAATAATTAATCGAAATAAACCACCAAAATACACTTCAAAAATCGAACTCCGGAAATAATCCCGCCATCATAATAGTCTCAATTAATACCAAAAAAATTTCGACACCCAATCCAGAAACTGGTTCATTGTTCTCATTTTTACTTTTCCCCAGTATGTTTTTTTTTTTCTTTTTTCTTTTTGCAATGTTTTCTTGCTCTAAACACATTTTAATTTCCATACATAAGTTTTGTTCTTTGCAAAAAGTATTTTTTTTGTATTTTTAAAATATTGTTAAATAGTGTTCGTCATAAATATATTTATAAATTTAAAATGTGGTGACTTTGATCTGTTTCACTGCACCGGTGCAGCCCCAAGTTAGACTAACCCGGGTGCCCTAAGTTAAATAGCACGGCTCACTAAATTGATAGCCCCGGTGCGCCCTAATTGATGCCCGGCTGCAGCTAAGTTAAAATAGCACCGGCTGCAGCCTAATTTTTGACTAGACCGGGTTTGGCCCAAGTTAGCTAGGTAAGGATAGAGAAAATTATTTTGTTTTTTTGGTGTTTTCAGCGAAAAAAAGCAGATAAAAGTTTCAACCTGTTTTGCGACGTAACTTTTGTACATGGCTTCAGTGTACAAAAATCTTCTGTTTCCTCCAAAAAAGACTTAAATCACTAGGGGTTTAGTTCTATGGTTGTTTTTTAAAAGGGTTTCCTCCAGCGGGACTGAAATCACTTTAGTTCAGTAGTTACGGAAGTTTAGAGGTTTCGAAAGTCTTATAGTTATTCGTTTTAAAAGTATTTAGTATTAAAGAATCTTCCCAACTAAGTTAGTCTCTGTGGGTTTCAATATCTTTAACAGATTTTAAAAGCAAATTATGTAACCTTTTGTATTTAAAAAAACCTTTTATGAGTAAGGTTTAAAGAAGAAAAATCATTTACCTAAAAAACTAAAACATAACTCACCCAAAAAAATACAAATTCCCGAGAACTGATTTAGTGACAAATAATTTTGTCAGAGATCTTACAGGCTGTCCCACACGTCCAATTTTTTTAATGTTCAGATAAATTCCATTAAAGAATTATCTAAAGTATAAGTACAGTGCTAGTCACGGCATTATGCCGGCCTCCCCCCACACACGTACCAAAAAACAAAATTTTAAAAATATATGCCAAATTTTTGATTTTTTTAGTATAATCACATCCCTCAGCCGTGCAAAAACTCTCAACAAATTCTTTAGGGTTTGGGGAGGGATTTTTCCTGCCTCATGTACAGCAGCCTCCAGTGCGGGTTGGCACGGTGCCAAACCCCGGGACGCCAAGACTTGGTCTATTAAAAAAAAAAAAAAAAAAAAGGCTTTATCACGATTCGTTCCAAGAAAAAACGGGGAAAAAAAGTTCGTCAATTTGAAAAATCATTCCCTTTTTTCGTGAAAAAGTGTAGTAACTTTAAACAGGTGCTAGTTTTCATGGTTTTATTTCAGTTTAAGGTTTATGTGCGTTCGCACTAACCACAAAACCGGTTTTTTCCCCCTTTTTTTCTATTTACCCTTAATATATGTATATCCTATTATAAATTTTTTGCATCCTGCCCTTTACGATTTTTCGGATGACGACCACCGGCCAAAAACAATGTTATTCAAAAGAAGAAGATAAGAGTTTTAAGATATGGACTGAAATAAAATGTCTGATTAAGAAAGATAATAAATTTTTTTGCTTTTTTTTGTTTGAATCATGTTTTGTGAACTTTTCTGTGAGACACATTTTGAAATTAAGCAAGAAAAATGAGAAAAAAAAAGGGGAAATTTATTTCCGTGAACTGGCAATACGAAAACAGTCTGAACTTTGTGGGAAATTTTTTCGGGGGGCTTGTTTCCCAAATTATTGCTGCTAACTTTTAGGTCACCAAAGTTTTTGCCAACATGGAAAACCACTTTGCGATGGAGGGAAAAAATTAAACAGAAGAATGTGCTCCTTTTTTTTGACAATCTTTCAGAAAAGGAAAAGATTATTCAGCGCAAAAAAGATTTGCTGTTAAAAAAACAAAGAAATTTGGCTTCGTAAGTTCTTTTCCGTGTTGATAAACAGCACAGACATTACACCATCACTGGGATGCAGCCAGACATTACATCATCAGCGGATGACGCAAGACATTACTCATCGCTAGGATGACAGCACAGACATTACCCATCACTAGGGAAGCACAGACATTACATCTCGCTAGGCTAGCAATTTTTTTCGATTTTGTAGGATGACGAAATGGCGGAAGAGATGATTAATTTGAACCTACCTTGAGCGTACCACTGTTTGCAGGGTTCTGCATGACATCGTAATGACATATAGTGGAGAAGTGTGCCATAATAATATGAACTTTATAGTTGAAGGAATAATTTTATAATTGATAATTGCATTTGGGGGTTACTGTAAAAGTACTCTAACTGTAATTAAAAAGAAATTCTGTTAATGATTTATTTTCCAGGATTTTGGGTACCGAGTAAGCGTGACGTGAGCATTGGGTGTGAGGCTGGGTTTCGGGATGCTGTGTATTTTAAGATAATTTTGTAGTTGTGCACTCATTTATTTATCAACTCAAGCATAGGCTCTAAATGCTTACCTGTAATGTTCACCCAGCTCTGAATGGTCAGGGTGCTGTGGGATGATTTAGGAAATAAGAAATGAGGTGTGTAGGGTAGTGACGGCCCTGACGCTGACGGGGCCCTAGGGGTTATGGAGCTGAATCTCACGCCAGTTGTTGTTTGTAAAACTCATTTGGGCGTTTTGAATTAAGTCTTTCTGTTATGTTAGGTTTAGGGGTGATTAAATAGATATATTTTCCCAATTGGGATTTTTGGCCTATCCTCTTTACCCAACCCCTTTAGTACACATACCAGTTTAGGCGCATTCTGTTTTGTTCTGGGATAGCCTGGTGGCCCGGGTTTGGCTAGTATGTGTGTAACTTTTACCTTTGCCCTTAGACAAGGCATCAAGCCCACAGCTTCCCACATTTTTGCATAACATGGGGGCCTGTATATGGGAGAATTTAAAATTTTATTTTGGTAATTCAAGTTTGCAACCTGAAAGTCAATAATCTTTTCTTTACGGGGGTTGTCAAGGAATCTTTTACATAACACTCACACTAAAATAATAATTTACTTTTGTTTTCAATATTGCTGGTTTTTTAGGGTGAAATTATTAATTAATACCCTGTGAATAATTTACTTTTGTGTGCAACAAGCTGTTTTTAGGTTTTAAATTATTAATTAATACCTGGGGAATAATTTACTTTTTTGTGTGCAACATTGCTAGTTTTTAGGGTGTTATTATTAATTAATACCCTGTGAAAAATTTTAAACCTTTCTATAATATTGCTGGTTTTAGGGTGTTATTTTTAAATTTAATACTCTATAAATCATTTTACCTTTCTGTACCATATTGCTGTTTTTTAGGGTCTTATTAATACTTGATATTTTGTGCATAATTTACCCCTTGCAGGTACAATCTTGTTGATTTTTAGGGGTTATGCTTACCTAAATTTCTGGAATAATTTACCTTTGCAGGTGCAGTAGCTCTATTTTTTTTTTGCCAAGGTTTTTTTTTTGTGTGCAATCCTGTTTAATTTGGGGGAGTCACATGACAACTCCTTGTGAATATACTACTTCAGTATATGTACCTTGCTGTGTGCTTTATTTTTTATATCAGTAAGTTCTGTGGCTGGTAGAAAGATTTGGTGCTATTATTTCCCAAAATGGCTGACACTGGTGAAAATTCTGAGGATGACATGCATTTGGAAGGTGACAATGAATTTAATCCCCATGATAGGACCTGGATAAGGAAGTAGTAATTTTACAAATGAAATTTTGCCCTAGTTGCAGAAAAAGGAACGGGTTTAAAATTGAGCCACAAAGATCCAGGAACAGAGAGCCTTAGAGGACTTAGGGCTTTAAGAAAGACTAAAGAGAGGCAGCTTGCTTCTCACCCAGACACAGACACAAGGGGAGATGTTTTTCATTTGGATAAAGCCATAAAATTTGTGCCCAAATTCCTAGAGAAAGACCCCGACCAGTTTTTTCTGTTATTTGAAAGTACGGCCAAATCCCAAGTTTGGCCGGAAAAGGAATGGGCGACATTAGCAAGAACCCAATTAGTTGGTAAAAGGGTTACAGGCTATTAGTTCTTTAGAAGGATTTTGCCTTTTCTGATTATCATAAGCTAAAAGAGGTAGTTTTACTGGCTTATCAAATGTTACAGGAAAGGTACCGGGAGAAATTTAGAGGACTAAAGTTTCAGTCAGGGCAGTCTTGGTGGAATATGGTAAGGAGAAAGATATCACTTTTTAAATAGGTGGTTTTCGCTCAAAGGGGGTGGTAGGCAATTAGAAGGTGTAATTACCTTAATTTTGTTAGAGGATCTAATGGGAAAGTTCCTTCTGACCTTAAGGCATATCTTGAGAGAAGGATCTTGATTTATAATGCTTTAGGCTGGGTACAGATTTTGCTAACCCCAAAAATTTGGGACATTACCAACCCCACATACTAAAATGGTAAGTTTTCTTCCACCCACCAATAGGATAAGAAATTCAGAGTTTAAAGCACCCTTTACAGCCTAATAACCACCAGAGCTTTATAACCTAATTTTCCGTACCCACTCGAGGAGGTTTAAGTCAGCTGTCACAGGTCAGGACACAAAGGAACAGGTAGGACGATTCCCATTCCCCAGAACCAAGGGATCCAACCTAGGTCAAAATTGGCAGGGGGCCTTTAAACCTTATCACTGTACATATTGAATAAAAGGGCTACCTGCAGCCATATTGTCGAAAGATGCTTAGGGACCAGGTGCGGCAGATGCTTCTCCAGTAAATACAACTATTCACATGAGGGCTTTGCATTGCAGTCTTGCCCAAGGTACCAAAGAAGACCAACTGTCCCTTTGACCCTCGGATGAAGGTCTATTACAAGTAATCTAAATGGGCCTTACACCAAATGAAGGTAGGTCAGGGTGTGTTATGTCTTTGAGGGACATTTGTAAACACATTTTCAACCTTGCTTCGCAGGGTTTTAATTTTCAGTGTCAGATGACACTACACCCGGATTGGTTTTTTTTTCTTAAAAGGGGTAGCTGGAGTCCCCGTCAGGACTCCATGCACAGGTTATGGGGAGAGTCTGCATACCATCTGGGTACCTACCTGTAGGAATTGCAGAAGATGTACCTTTTGCAGGAGTTGACCTTCTACTAGGCAACAACGTTGTTGGGACTCCTCAAAAAATGAGGAATGTTTGGTTTGCAGGACCCTGCTTTACAGGTGGGAATGACCCAATTGGAGCAACGGTACCTGAAAATTTTTCAATGTGCTTTCCTAAACGGGGGAAACGGGAGGACTGGGGCCTCCCGTACCCTCTGCACACGTGGTAAAGGTTGGGCAGGGGGCCTTTTTCATTGAGTCAACTGCAGGAGTCTGAGCATAAACCGCTAAACGGAACCGGTGGGAAAATGACTGGGGGCTATGTGGGAAAAAAATCCCCGACTCTGCACGCTGAGTGAGGCCGGAAAGGGTTGTGACCTCAAAAACTATTCTTTTATCATTGTCGCGGGGGAGGGTTTTTTTCCCAAATTTACCAAGTGTTTTATTTTGCGATTTGATCAAATGACAAAACTCTTTTTAAGAGGCCCGTGCTTTCTGGGGCGGCAGAACTATTAAAATTCTTGTCAATTTTTTTACAGATTCTGAAGGAACGGCATTTCAGTTTAAGACGGGAGAGCTAAATAAACAGTTTTATTAATAAATCCTTTTTTAACAGGTTACCAAACTGTACCCTTTCTGAATAATTTTTTGTGTGGGTTTTTAGATTTTGGGGAAACATTTTTGTCTCTTAGGCTTTGCACAAATCACCCAGTCATATTTTATGAAATTTAGTATTTTGAGAGGCCTACTTGAGTTAAATTTACCCAAGTTACAACCTAGATCAAAGAAAGCTCCAGGTTTTCCCAGTCCTCAGGGCAATGATATTTGTTTTTTTCCCCCGTACCAGAAGGGCTGGGAGGGGGGAATTCCCTCCCTTTCATTACCGTGGGGGAAGCACTCGGAATCATTTAAATCAGTGTACTGAGGGTGGTGTGTTTTTCCCCCCCCCGGGTTTTTTTTTTCGGTTTCAGAAAATTTTTGGCTAAGATGAGGTCGATGGCACTAGTGCACCATCCCAGTCCGCCCCGGGTGACTGGACTAGAGGGGGGTGTACACATTCTGGAAGCGGAGAGATGGGTTGGGATTGGGAACCGGTCCTGGAAGGCTATGATGGAACTTGTGGGCCCTTTAAAATGAGATGGAAAAGTCCCCGGAAAGATAAAGTAAGCAGGAAAATTGGGAAGAGATTGTGGAAGATTTGGATCTTGAAAA
>NC_069422.1:2266640-2292760 GCF_026875155.1 Cherax quadricarinatus | reverse complement strand
GAGTCGGGGGAGCGAGGTGAAGTGGCAGGTCTCCTGGGTACACATGTCTGGTACAGTTGGAGAGTCGTGGAGCGAGGTGAAGATGGCAGGTCTCCTGGGTACACATGTCTGGTACAGTTGGAGAGTCGTGGAGCGAGGTGAAGATGGCAGGTCTCCTGGGTACACATGTCTGGTACTCTAACATAACGCAGGAAAAGACATCGGTGAACCTATTACATTAACATAGTAATTATGTAAACATGTGGGTGTGTTGCTGGAGGCAGCAGCAGAAGCAGTAAATGTTATTATGCTGTACCCGTTCTTTACTGTACTGATCGGTGTTACTGTACTGTGCTGGTCTTCTGTGTTATTGTACTATTTTGGGTTACTGTATTTGACTGGTCTTCTGTGTTGCTGTATTGTACTGGTCTTCTCTGTTACTGTACTGTACCCGTTCTTCTGTGTTACTGTACTGGTCTTCTGTGTTACTGTACTGGTCTTCTGTGTTACTGTACTGGTCTTCTGTGTTACTGTACTGGTCTTCTGTGTTACTGTACTGGTCTTCTGTGTTAGTGTACTGGTCTTCTGTGTTACTGTGCTGGTCTTCTGTGTTACTGTACTGTACCCGTTCTTCTGTGTTACTGTACTGGTCTTCTGTGTTAGTGTACTGGTCTTCTGTGTTACTGTGCTGTACTGGTCTTCTCTGTTACTGTACTGTACCCGTTCTTCTGTGTTACTATACTGGTCTTCTGTGTTACTGTACTGGTCTTCCGTGTTACTGTACTGGTCTTCTCTGTTAGTGTACTGGTCTTCTGTGTTACTGTGCTGGTCTTCTGTGTTACTGTACTGTACCCGTTCTTCTGTGTTACTGTACTGGTCTTCTGTGTTAGTGTACTGGTCTTCTGTGTTACTGTGCTGGTCTTCTGTGTTACTGTACTCTACCCGTTCTTCTGTGTTACTGTGCTGGTCTTCTGTGTTACTGTACTCTACCCGTTCTTCTGTGTTACTGTATTGGTCTTCTGTGTTACTGTACTGTTCTTCTGTGTTACTGCACTGGTCTTCTGTGTTACTGTACTGGTCTTCTGTGTTACTGTGCTGGTCTTCTGTGTTACTGTGCTGGTCTTCTGTGTTACTGTACTGTACCCGTTCTTCTGTGTTACTGTATTGGTCTTCTGTGTTACTGTACTGTTCTTCTGTGTTACTGTACTGGTCTTCTGTGTTACTGTACTGGTCTTCTATGTTACTATACTGTTCTTCTGTGTTACTGTACTGGTCTTCTGTGTTACTGTGCTGGTCTTCTGTGTTACTGTACTGGTCTTCTCTGTTACTGTACTGGTCTTCTGTGTTACTGTACTGGTCTTCTGTGTTACTGTATTGGTCTTCTGTGTTACTGTACTGGTCTTCTGTGTTACTGTACTGGTCTTCTGTGTTAGTGTACTCGTCTTCAGTGTTACTTTACTGGTCTTCTGTGTTACTGTACTGGTCTTCTGTGTTGCTATAATGGTCTTCTGTGTTACTGTACCGGTCTTCTCTGTTACTGTACTGGTCTTCTGTGTTACTGTACTGGTCTTCTGAGTTACTGTACTGGTCTTCTGTGTTACTGTGCTGGTCTTCTGTGTTACTGTGCTGGTCTTCTGTGTTACTGTGCTGGTCTTCTGTGTTACTGTACTGTACCCGTTCGTCTGTGTTACTGTACTGGGCTTCTGTGTTTCTGTACTGGTCGTCTGTGTTACTGTACTGGTCTTCTGTGTTACTGTACTGGTCTTCTGTGTTTCTGTACTGGTCGTCTGTGTTACTGTATTGGTCTTCTGTGTTACTGTACTGGTCGTCTGTGTTACTGTACTGGTCTTCTGTGTTACTGTACTGGTCTTCTGTGTTACTGTACTGGTCTTCTGTGTAACTGTACTGGACTTCTGTGTTACTGTACTGTTCTTCTGTGTTACTGTACTCTTCTTCTTTGTTACTGTACTGGTCTTCTGTGTTACTGTACTGTTCTTCTGTGTTACTGTACTGGTCTTCTCTGTTGCTGTACTGGTCTTGTGTGTTACTGTACTGGTCTTGTGTGTTACTGTACTGGTCTTCTGTGTTACTGTACTGTTCTTCTGTGTTACTGTACTGGTCTTCTGTGTTACTGTATTGGTCTTCTGTGTTACTGTACTCGTCTTCTGTGTTACTGTACTGTTCTTCTGTGTTACTGTACTGGTCTTCTGTGTTACTGTACTGGTCTTCTGTGTTACTGTACTGGTCTTCTGTGTTACTGTACTGGTCTTCTGTGTTACTGTACTGGTCTTCTGTGTTACTGTACTGGTCTTCTGTGTTACTATACTGGTCTTCTGTGTTACTGTTCTGGTCTTCTGTTTTACTGTACTGGTCTTCTGTGTTACTGTACTGGTCTTCTGTGTTACTATACTGGTCTTCTGTGTTACTGTACTGGTCTTCTGTTTTACTGTACTGGTCTTCTGTGTTACTGTACTGGTCTTCTGTGTTACTATACTGGTCTTCTGTGTTACTGTACTGGTCTTCTGTTTTACTGTACTGGTCTTCTGTGTTACTGTACTGGTCTTCTGTGTTACTTTACTGGTCTTCTGTGTTACTGTACTGGTCTTCTGTGTTACTATACTGGTCTTCTGTGTTACTGTACTGGTCTTCTGTGTTACTATACTGGTCTTCTGTGTTACTGTACTGGTCTTCTGTGTTACTGTACTGGTCTTCTGTGTTACTGTACTGGTCTTCTGTGTTACTATACTGGTCTTCTGTGTTACTGTACTGGTCTTCTGTGTTACTGTGCTGGTCTTCTGTGTTGCTGTACTGGTCTTCTGTGTTACTATACTGGTCTTCTGTGTTACTGTACTGGTCTTCTGTTTTACTGTACTGGTCTTCTGTGTTACTGTTCTGGTCTTCTGTGTTACTGTACTGGTCTTCTGTGTTACTGTACTGGTCTTCTGTGTTATTGTACTGGTCTTCTGTGTTACTGTACTGGTCTTCTGTGTTACTGTACTGGTCTTCTGTGTTACTGTACTGTACTTCTGTGTTACTGTACTGTTCTTCTGTGTTACTGTACTGGTCTTCTGTGTTACTGTACTGGTCTTCTGTGTTACTGTACTGTTCTTCTGTGTTACTGTACTGGTCTTCTGTGTTACTGTACTGGTCTTCTGTGTTACTGTACTGGTCTTCTGTGTTACTGTACTGGTCTTCTGTTTTACTGTACTGGTCTTCTGTGTTACTGTATTGGTCTTCTGTTTTACTGTACTGGTCTTCTGTGTTACTGTACTGTTCTTCTGTGTTACTGTACTGGTCTTCTGTGTTACTGTACTGGTCTTCTGTGTTACTATACTGGTCTTCTGTGTTTCTGTACTGGTCTTCTGTGTTACTGTGCTGGTCTTCTGTGTTACTGTACTGGTCTTCTGTTTTACTATACTGGTCTTCTGTGTTACTGTACTGGTCTTCTGTTTTACTGTACTGGTCTTCTGTGTTACTGTTCTGGTCTTCTGTGTTACTGTACTGGTCTTCTGTGTTACTGTACTGGTCTTCTGTGTTATTGTACTGGTCTTCTGTGTTACTGTACTGGTCTTCTGTGTTACTGTACTGGTCTTCTGTGTTACTGTACTGGTCTTCTGTGTTACTGTACTGTTCTTCTGTGTTACTGTACTGGTCTTCTGTGTTACTGTACTGGTCTTCTGTGTTACTGTACTGTTCTTCTGTGTTACTGTACTGGTCTTCTGTGTTACTGTACTGGTCTTCTGTGTTACTGTACTGGTCTTCTGTGTTACTGTACTGGTCTTCTGTGTTACTGTTCTGTTCTTCTGTGTTACTGTACTGGTCTTCTGTGTTACTGTACTGTTCTTCTGTGTTACTGTACTGGTCTTCTGTGTTACTGTACTGTTCTTCTGTGTTACTGTACTGGTCTTCTGTGTTACTGTACTGGTCTTCTGTGTTACTGTTCTGGTCTTGTATGTTGCAACATTGATATTTTGATTTACTTCTCTTGTATTATACTGTTCTGTGTTGTTGTACTGTTTCACGTTATATATTTGTTTTATGTGTTTTTTGCTGATTTATGCGTTACTATATTGTATTATATGCCACTATATGCTATGCTGTTTTATGTGTTATTATACTTATTTATGTGTCACTATGCTGTTTTATGTATTACTATTCTGTTTTATGTGTCACTATACTGCTATTTGTGTTATTATACTGTTTTATGTGTTACTTTATTGTTTTTGTGTGTCACTATACTGTTTTATGTGTTACTATAAGTAGTCATAATTTCTACAGAGCGACTCCTTCCGGTTTAGGCCTTCCTCTGGGGCGTCCCTTCCGGTTTAGACCTTCTACAGAGATATCCCTTCCGGTCTAGGACCAGCGGCTGGAGGGTCCCCTTTTCACACCTAGGTGTTACTTCCGGTTTGACCTTGACCTCGCCCTCGAGACTACCTCACCCTTGACCCCCCAACCAATACCCCCGCCCACGGACCCTCCCCCTTCGCGACCCCCGTCGCGCCGCGCGCCGCCCGCGCGCCCGCCCCGCCCGCGCGCCCGCCCGCGCCCTTCGCGACCCCCGCCCGCGGCCCTTTTGCTGCGCCTTCTGCAGCGTCGTCCGGATCGCCCCCGCCCCGAATTTTTTCCCGATTTTTTTCGAATTCTTTTTTGAATTTCATTTTCTCGTGCTCTCCATCTCCTCGGATCAAATTTTTTAAGGTTACCCCTCCCACTTTCACCCCCCAAAACCCCCAAAATTTTCGATAATACAAGTTTTTGGATTCCCCCTATGGGGTTTTCGAATTCTCCATCTTTCCCTTTGGGTCAAGGTTTTTTTTGGGTTTTCCCTCCTTCCACCCCACCCCCCCAATCCCAAAAATTTCTCAATATTTTCCAAGACTTGACCTCCTCGGATCAAGTTTTTTTTTTGGATTCCCCCTATTGGGTGTTTTTTGAAATTCTTTATCTCCTTGGATCAAGGTTTTTTGGATTGTCCCTCCTTCCACCCCCAAACCCCCCCAAACCCAAAAATTTCTCAATATTACCAAGTTTTTTGGGTTCCCCCCTATGGGGGTTTCGAAATTCTCCAATTCCCGGATCAAGTTTTTGGATTCCCCCCTATGGGATTTTCGAAATTCTTATGATCTCCTCGGGGTCAAATTTTTTGGATTCCCCCCCATGGGGTTTTGAAATTCCCCTCCCACTTTTCACCCCAACCCCCAAAATATTTTCAATATTACCAAGTTTTTGGATTTCCCCCCTCTGGGGGTAGCATGCTTAATACAGGTGTAAACAAGTCAAATGACCTTTAAAAAGGGTGTTTACTCGGCGGTCAGTGACGTCACACATACAAGCTGATCTTGTCGACCCTTTTAGTTTTATTAAGTTAATAAGGGGACATAGTAGTGACGTCACGTGCACACAGGTTGAAACTTTTCGACCCTTTTAGTTCATTAAAGTTAATAAGGGGATATAGTAGTGACGTCACGCGCACACAGGTTGAAACTTGTCGACCCTTTTAGTTTATTAAAGTTAATAAGGGATATGTACCTACATCATAGGGAAAACATTTTCATCATCAAAAAGGGACACATTTTCAGGATAACACTAATCACAATATTTTTTTCATTATTTATTATACAGCCATTACATTTCTGGTAATCAAACAAATACAATTTCTTTGAAAAAAGCTACAATCATTGACTAAAATCAACGTAGAGTAATTTTCTTCTCTTGTAGAATTTCTGTGCATTTTGTTCATCATCTTCTTCCTCATCTGTTATACAATAAACTTCTGGGAGGGAAGCTGGTGGATAATAAAGGGGGGAAATCCTCATCCAAGGAAGCTGGTGGTTTAATTTATGGGGGAAGCTGAGGAAAATTTTATAGGGGAACCCTCATCCATACATGAACTGGGTTTGGGAATTTGTCATGAAAATTCCATCTCTCTCCATACGCATTTATCGCAATAACAACTACAAACACATTCTCCACTATATGAGACTGGGAAAGAAGGGTCGATCTCGGCGTGGGTAGGAGTTACAATATCCTGGTTTAAAAGCGTTAACATCAACCCCCTGAGTAGGAGGCACATTGTCACATCCACAGAGGTCGGGGAGAAGACTCGTTGGTAGGGGGGCAGCAACAGCATCTCCATATGGATGGGTAGGAGGTGGGGGTGGATCTCGCTCCTAACAATTTCCCCTCAACTCGCAAATCATTTGCTCCTGTCGGATTTGATTTGCGCGAATAAGTTCCAACAACCGCATTATATTCACATCTGGGAAAAGAAAAAAAAAATTCTCGATTAGAAGAAGAATAAGGCATATCTTTAAATGCATTAAAAAGTTTTATTGGGTTTAAAACATTACACTTCTAAAATCATTTATGTGTAAAAAGATTTTTTCAATATTCACTTACCATTTACCGCAGGTGGATTATTCCAGCATACACAGGGATGCAGTCTTCTCTCCTCCCCGCAGACACTCCAACGGAGTACTGAATTGGGGTTCATCCTTGACCCTACTTGAATGATAGGATGCAAAGAGTGACCCAGCACGGGCATTTATAGCAGCGTTATTACCTTTCGCCCCGACTCTAACCTTTCGCCCCGCCTCTACCCCACCGTACGATAATTCCCAATATTTTACACAGATTTTCATAATTCCACGTTGAATTATTATCAAATACACTTGAACATAAAGGTTTATATTGAAATGCTAATTGCTTATTTCAATATAAATTGTTCTTTCCCTTTTAATTTATTTCTCCCAAAAAATCTTTAAACAAATAGGGTTTATAATTTTTTGCCGCTTTAATTTGTTAATTTATACCCCCAAAATATATAGCATATAAAAACGCACAAAAATTTTTTTTTCAGGGTTGAATCCTCTGTTTAAATCCCGTACTTTAATTTTTTCTCTTGTATAAATTTTCCTTATTTATTTGTATAATTTTTTAAATTTCCCCCCCGAAACTACAAAATATAAAAATATGGGGTTTGTTAAACTTATAGAAACCCAATGACCATATTTTCATTTTGGGCCCTTTAAATTATTTTAAATTGATAAAAATTACCGGCTTATCTTTTACCCTCAAAAAATTAACTTCATTTATATTTTTTGCGGCCCAAAAACACCCCAAAAACGCCCCCTTTATTTTTCCCGTATGATGTTTAAAGGCAAATATTTATTCTTCAAAATTTCTGATCTATACTCGGGATGCACATCACTTTTCCCTATTTTATTTATATTTAAAATCGCATTATTTTCACCAAACATCGGGAAAAATTCTATTTCATTTTCGGTTTACCAAATGTCAATCTTTCTAAAATTTAAACCTTTTCTTCTCGACAGATATAGCATTCTTAACCTGTTCACTTCTCAGGTCAACACCTAATTTAGTTCTGCCTTGGAGAAAAACTCTTATTTTGTAATAAATTTTTGATCAGTCCCCAAAACCCCCAGAGTTTTAAAGGGGTAGCGAAATTAATCATTTCTAAATTTTAATTTTGAAAACCCCGAAATGATTAAAAATCTTCATGTTGAAAAATATAATGGTTTAAATTATATCCCCCATTCATATGTTTCATATCAACAAATTTTAAAAAATATTTTCGGGTAGACTTGTCCCCAAGGTTTATCTGCGATAAATTGTGTTTGATTAGATGTTAGAATATATGTTTTAAAAAAGGGTCTTCTTAAAACAGTTTTTCAACCCCTGGGGGTTTTCCCCTCTTTGCTTAAATTTTCAATGCAATTAATGCATTCGTATATGGTTAAATTTATCGATCCCTAATTTTTAAAGGTTTTAAAATTATATTTATATGTTTTTTGCTTAATGGGGGTCATAATTTTCCCCCGGGGGGTGAATGCAATTTCAAGTCTCAAACGACCCTTCGACAAATATCCAGGATTTATTCGTGAAAATACTAAAATCCCGCATCAAAGGGAAACAAAAAATTCACTTCATTCGTTAATTTACCTTCGTCTTTCTTAAAAATATCTAATTACCTGATGTAATAGTCTAATTGCCCGGGGTCTTTATTTCGGGAAAAAATGCTATTCTTCCCAAAGTATTAATTTTTTATGGGGGGTAAAAAGCGTTTAATTTTTTCCCGTTATGAAAAAAATGGATTCGATTCTATAAGTTGTTCATTGAGTTTCAAACACCCCAGATTTGAATATTGTCTGACTTTTGGTTTACCCAAAAATTTTGCCCTTTTCTCCGTCTCCCAGTGCACTCCCCCTCCTAATTTTTTTATTTTTTTGTTCATTCCCAAAGGGCCCCCGCTCGTTAAATCTAAAAAAATGTCCTTCTGAACTTTTTTTTCTTTAAAATTTGAGAAAAAATTTTTTCGATCCTTGATTTATTTGGTTTTAAAACTTCACTTTTGCGTCTAGGCTGCTATTGAGGATTCAATTGGAATGTTGGTAATTTTTTGGGAATTCCATCAGATATTTGGGTTTAGAAAAAACTTTGGGGAAAGGGGGCGTTGAGCCCCCCGGTTTTTAAGTTTTAGAGCACCCCGCCGGGCCTTTTTTTCTTTTTGCGGTTTTCAATTTTAAATTTTAAAATTTTTTAAATAAACCCCTTTCTTTTATTATTAATTTTTTAATCGTTTCAAACCCAAACTTTCTACTTTCCCCCGGTTAATTTAAATTCTGTCCCACACCTTCAATGTTTCTTTCACCTTTATTTCTCGCAGAATTTTTCAAAAAAATACCAAATTTTTAACATCGTTTTAACACATTTTGTCCTATTGAAAAAAACCCCCCGGGGCAAAGGTAATTTAATAAGAAAGGGATTTTCTTTTCTGGCCATCCCAAACCCAGAAATGACAAAAAATCCTCCGCCCCCCCCCTTAGCTTTTTATAATATGATATCATTTTAATCCTGCTCCTTTTTACCCTCGAAAATTTCAAAGGTTTTTTAGGAATGATTCCACTGAAGGAGGGGGGAAAAAACTGTTTTTCATCTTTTAAAAGCTTTTTCCCAAAGGGGTTTTTTTTGTTTCCAAGATGCCATGTTTTTGAGTGTCTGACAAGAAAGAACATCAAAATTTGGATACAAAAAGCGGGCAGGTTGTTAGGTTAAAACACAAAATGAACAGTTAGACAACTTTATTCCGAAAAAGTTTCGCCCCAAAAGTAGGCCCTTTTTCAGTCGAAATTTCAGAAAGTAGGGGAGGAAAAGAAGAGGTGGGAAGACGAAAGTAATCGGGCCCTTCCCCCCTTGAAAATCGTTTGAATTTGAAGGTTTGTCAATCCCCGGCCCGGGAAGTCTACTGTGTAGGCGGAAAAGTTTCGGAATTTAAAATTGTCTAACTGTTGCATATGTGTCTTACCTAACAAACCCGTTTGCTATTGTTTTACCATTTTGTGTTTTTTTTGTCAGACCTGCAAAAACATGGATCTTGGTTCAGAAAACCCTTGGACAAGCTTTTTTAAGTTGAAAGTGTTGGAAAATTTGGGGGGGACATGACCTCTCAGTGGGCCCCCTCACTTTCTACTAATATACTACTACTATACTACTGCACTACTACCCTGCACCTCCCTTCCGACAGTATTTTTGTCTCCGCACTGTCGTTTTATCTTCAGATAGTTCCTGACTATGGAACTGAACTTCTCCAGGCCGAGGGACTGACAACCTCAAATTCTACGACTTCAAGGGTGATGGGACTGATTACATCGTCTTCACATCTCTACTGTTCCTGCCTACTTTCTGTATTCGACTGAAGAAGCCTACTGTGTAGGCGAAACGTTTCGGAATAAAGTTGTCTAACTGTTGCATATGTGTCTTACCTAACAACCTGTCGTATTGTATACCATTTTGATGTTCATCTTGTCAGACACTGCAACACATGGCATCTTGGTACAGAAAACACCTTGGACAAGCTTTTCAAGTGAGAAGTGTTGGATCTGAGAGGGACATGACCTCTCAGTTGCCTCTCACTACTACTACTACTACTACTACTACTACTACTGCTACTACTACCCTGCACCTCTCCTTCCGACAGTATTTAAGTCTCCGCACTGTCGCTTGATCTTCAGATAGTTCCTGACTATGGAACTGAACTTCTCCAGGCCGAGGGACTGACAACCTCAAATTCTACGACTTCAAGGGTGATGGACTGATTACATCGTCTTCACATCTCTACTGTTCCTGCCTACTTTCTGTATTCGACTGAAGAAGCCTACTGTGTAGGCGAAACGTTTCGGAATAAAGTTGTCTAACTGTTGCATATGTGTCTTACCTAACAACCTGTCGCTATTGTATACCATTTTGATGTTCATCTTGTCAGACACTGCAACACATGGCATCTTGGTACAGAAAACACCTTGGACAAGCTTTTCAAGTGAGAATTTTTTAAATCTGAGAGGGACATGACCTCTCGGGGCCCCTCTCACTATACTACTACTACTACAAACTACAACTACCTACCCCCGGGCACCCCCCTTCCGACAGTTTTTTAAAGTCCCGCACTGTCGCTTGATCTTCAAAATAGTTCCGACTAGGGAAAAACTGAAATTCTCCGGGGCGAGGGACAAAACACCTAAAATTTTACGCCTTCAAGGGTGGGGGGGACTGATTACATCGTCTTCACTTTCTCTACTTTTCCTCCCTATTTTCCCTGTATTCACGGGAAAAAGGGCCTCCTGTGTGGGGCGAAACGTTTCGGAATAAAGTTGTCTAACTTTTGATATGGCCCTTACCTAACAACTTAAAAACAATATTTTTTCATATATGGAAAAATGCTCTTCTCCAAAACGGGGGACTGACCCCCCTCAAAATTTTAAGGGGTTTTAGGGACTGATTAATCTTTCTTAAAGAAATCTTCTGCTTCTATGAACTTTTCTGTACCGACTGAAGAACCCTACTGTTTTAGGCAAAAAGATCAAAATTAAAGATACCTAACTTTTGGGCATATTTTTCTTATCCAAAAAATTTTTGCTTATAAAAATTTTTAATAAAAAATTTATTTAAGGTAATTTCTCATTTTTAAAAAAAATTCTTCAAATTCTTTTGCGGTATTTTTTTTCTTCTTGGGGTAAAAAAATTTTTTTTTCAGAGCAACCTCTTTAAAAAAATTTTATTATCTAATATAATGGGGCATATAATTTATTAAGGGAAACCGAAGGTTTTTTGGGGGAAAAAAATTTCAAGACTGGAATCACTACAGACGTATAGAAGACGTTCAGCCATCTCCACACTTTTATAACACACACTGAGAAAAAAAAAAAATCACAGAGTTTTTAAAACTCCCCAAAATTTGTTACCACGATTTTTTCTCCCCTTTGAAACCGCCTTTTTTTATGAAATAATTGTTTTTTACTTTTTTTTTTTTTCCTCCCCAAAATAAAAATTTGTATACGATATAATTTAAAAATGTTTTAAATTTTTTTTAAGAAATCAGAATCGATTCTTTCCGCTGATTTTCCATTTTTTTTCTGATAAAACATTTAAAAATTTAATAATTTTTACGCCCAGTAATGGGGGTAAGAAGGTCAAAAACTCATCCCAATCCCCAAAAGGATTTTTTGCAATAAAAACCAACATTGATTTTAAAATTTTCTATATTTCCCCGCACTCCCCCTTTAAAGGGCATAAATTTTGGGACAATCGGGGGTTTTCTGAGGTTTAAACCGAGGGAGAGACGGGTTTGGGTTGACCTCCCTAGGGGGGTAGTCTTAAATTTGGTTTTAAACCCACCACGTTTCAGCAGGGCACCCCCCACCCCTCCTTCAAAAATTCCATCACCCTCCGATTTTACTAACTCAAAGGGGTTTTCCCGGGTTTCCCATAACTGAATTTGGGTACAAGAAAAAATTCTTTCATGATTTATTAAACAATCTCAAAATTAATATTTATGCAAAGGGGTAATATAATACTAAGAAATTTCCACCTCTGATACTCAGCAAATATTTCTTTTTACGCTGAAAACCGATTTTTTACAAGCAAATGATTTAACCCTCGTTCTTGTATTTTTTAAATATTTTAGGGTCTAAGGTTTATTTTATTTTTTAATAAAAATTCTTAAAAAATCTAAAGATAAAAACTTATGGGGGGTTTTTTCCCTTAAATTTTGTAATAAATCTTCCGTTTGTTTTGCGTGGGAGACTATTAAGTAAGGGTAATTAATTCTTTAAATTTTTCTAATAAAAAATTTTTTCTTTGGGGAACCTTTAAAACAAATCCCTTTCTTTAAACCCACAAATTTTAAAAGGGGGAATCAAAAACCCTTTTAAATAAGTACCCAAAAAAAAGCGTAATTCCCCCAAATTTTTTTTTCGTTTCAATACTCTGCGAAAATATTTTCTGGGGGGGGTTGGTAAAAGGGGTCAATTTTTCGCGAAAAAAATTTTCCCTTTAAATTTTTTCCCCTTTCAAATCTTTAAAATGATATGTTTTTTAAATGGGTTTTAGAATTTTTAAATTCTATTTTTTTTTAAAATTTTTCCCCTCTGTTTTTTTGTGTGTAAAACCCTTTCGGTTTTTAAACGCTGTTTGTTTCTCAAAGGGAGTCACTCTTGTTGTGTCCCCAAAAGCCAATTTTTTACTAAATTCGTTTTTTAAATTGGATCTTCCATTTTTGTAATTTATCCGAAACTGATTCCTTAAAACCTTTTAAAGCGCAAAAACCATGGACGGGGGGGGGTTTTTAAAACCCGCCAACCCCCAGGTGGGGAAAAGTTAAAATTAAAAACGCATCTACAAAAATCATTTAACATTTTTTGGAATAATTAAATGTTTTGGGCCCACTTTTCATTTACTTGAAATAATTTTCTTTTTAAAACCGTTTCCCAAGCCTCTCTCTGCAATGAAGTTTTTGTTTTTTTTTCAAAAATTACATGATTTTAACTTTATATACTTACTTTTGGAAAAATTTCGGGACCTGTTTTTTTTAGAAACCCCCCCTGCCTTTACTGTAAAAAATTTTCAAATAAAATTCTTCGCCTTTCTTTCTCCAAAAATTTTTTTTGTAATGCATGAAAAAAGGGGCTCGGCCCCGCCCTTTTTTTTTTCATGAGTATTTGCTTGAAAATATCTTAAAAAAACTCGATAACCCTTGAGAATTTTGTATTTTTTTAACCATCATTTTATCGGGAAAATTTTTAGACATATCACCCAAATCACAGGTAAATCACTCGGGTTTTGGAGAAATTTTTTTTTTCAAACGGGGAAACCCTTTCTTGGGTTTTTAAGAACTTTAAAAAAGTTTTTAAATTTTTTCTAAATTTAAGAAATTTCTGACCTCTTTAAAGATTTGGACGGATAAATCTTTTTTACAGCGTATATAAACTTTTTACACCAAAAAGAATGACCCCGCAGAACCAGGCCCTCTATAAACCTTTTAAAATTAATTTTGCTCGCACCATTGGTATCAATTTCGTAGGAATCCTGCCGTAACACTTTGGGTTTCCAACTGAAAATGCCTGTGTATTTAATGAAAGGGCCCCTATGAATAAAAAACCCCAAAGGGGTTATCTTTTTAAAAGCAGATTTATATTTTTTAAAAAATTCCTTTTTTTTTCCCCAAAACACTTTCCCCCCAGAATCTCTACTTTTCCAAGACCCCTCATTTTAAAAAAAAGAAAAAATGCGTGGCGTTAAAGCCATGGTAGGGCTAAATCGTCCCCCCGTGAAAATATATTTTGAGTAATCAAAATTGGGGGTTATATTTTTAAAGTCTCCCTTTAGTAAAAATTCGAGAAAAATTTTTCACGGGTTTTACCAGCTTTTAAAAATAGATATCAAAAAATAATTATTGTTTTTCATCAGGGGGATGAAATTAAACATTCTGCGGGGTCGATAATTTTCTTTATTTAATTTTAATTTTTTATAAAAGGAAATATCTCGGGAATCTTTTTTCAAAGGGGATTGATGTCACCCGCAAATTAAATGTTATAAAATTTTTCTCATGGTAAAACTTTATTTTTTTTTTTTGGCGAAAAAAGGGGTAGCCGCTATTCAAATAATGGGGCAATGATAAACCTTGATGGATAACGAAATAATAAAACGTCATCAGATGTGAATTTTGGGAAAAGTTCAAATTTCTTCCCCTTATTTTTTTAAAAATTTAAACCCTAAAAGTTTCCTCCCAAAAAAGTTGAAAAATGAATTTAAAAAGGGTTTTTTTACCATAGAGAGGTGACTTGTACACTGTAATGTTAAGGGGTTTTTCAAGATTTATAATATTTTGTTAAATAAAGTTAATAAGGGGGACCATTTAATTTTGGGAGGGGGACTGCCCTCGAAATTATTACTTTGGGGTGGCGATTTGACTGACCTGTGTTGACCCAGGGGGTGATTTTCTACCCTTGGGTGTTGGAATGCTTTAACCCCGGGGCCCATGGGGGGGAAGGGGAAAGGGCCCCCGGTGTTATGTTTCCCTTTGGGTTTGTGAAATCGCATTAAAAGCCGTCTGTCTGCCCGGGTGTTGACCCGGGTTTGTTTTTCCCTCCCTTTGGGGGGTGTGAACCGCATTACATCCCGTCTGTCTGCCCTAGTTGACCCCAGGTGTGTTTTTTTCTACCTTGGGTGTGAACCGCATTTCATGGCGTCTGTTTTGACCTGAGTTGACGCAAAAGTTCGGTAAAGAGGGCCCCGGTGTTTTTCCCCCTCCCTTTGGGGTTGTAAAACCGCATTACAGGGGGCCCGGAGGGGGGAAGGGGGTAAAAAAAATCATGACCAATTTTTTTTGGGGGAAAAAGGCATTTAAGCTCAATGGGGTTTCTATGGGCGAGGATTGGTTTCCATCCGTAAAGCCTGACGACCCATTTTCCCCCCACAGTTTTCCCTCTAAATTAAGTTAAAGGACCTCATTTTTTCCAAAACCGCACAAAAATTGAAAAAGGGTTTAAGTTGTAATTAAAAAAAAATTTCTTGTTATTTTCCCTGTTTTTTTTTTGGGTTGAAGCATACGAGTAAAATTTTGGTTTAAATTTTTTTGTTGAATTTTTACAGTGAAATTTGGGTTTAAATTTTTGTTGAAGCCATCCCCCCCCCCCAGGAAAAAATTTGGGTTAATTTTTTTTTGAAGCAACGAGGGGAAATTTTGGGGTTAATTTTTTTGTTAAAGGGCATACGAGTAAAATTTTTTTACTGGGTTAGTGTGTTAATAAGTAAATTTTTAAACAGGGGATAACATTATTCGAAAATATTTGGAAAGCTTTGGTGAAGAAAAGGTTATCGTTTAGAAAGCAGCTTTTGTTGGTAATAAAGGGAAAAAAGGGGGGGTGTAAAAAGCAATAAAAGGGGTTTTTTGCAATTGGATAAGAGGGGGCCCGTGTAGATGTTTTAAATGGAAAAAGGGCAATAGAAACGGGATGTTCCAAATTTGGGATTTTTTTTGGTTGTAAAAAAGTGCTAGTAAACCCCTCGAGAAAGATTTTGTTCAAATTCATTGAAATCTTAATTTTTTTGGGTTAAAGAAAGGGATAGGTTTTTTTTTTCCTCTGTTAAATTTAAATCTTAAAACTTTTATTAAAAATTGGGGAAGGGGTTGACATTTTTCCCCTTTAATGGACGTAATATTACTGTTCATTGAAATCTTAATTTTTTTTTTGGGTTTTTAATTGGATATATTTTTTTTTCCTCTTTTCTTTAAAATCTTAATTTTTTTTTTGGTTATGAATTGGATATACTTTTATATATATGAAAAAAAATTGTGAAGGGTGACCTTCTTACCCCCATTACTAAACCCGTAATAAACTATTATTGAAAAACTTAAAAATTTTTTTGGGTTATGAATTGGGTTTCGTTTTTTCCTCTGGGAAATACAAACCCGATACTGTTGTGAATCCCCAAACCCGAGGTAATGTCGCACAGCCCTTTGGGGGTGAGACGAGGGAAGAAAATGGGGAGTGCAGGGGAGATCTGAAATGTTTGGGACCTCACAAAAGCGGAGGTGGGGTAATTCTGCCCCCATTAATGATGGAAAAGCAACTACCTTTGCATGAGTGTCTGACGTAATTTATAATAGTGAAAATGAGAACCCCCGAATTTTTTACATATATCCAGAATTTTAGAGGTAGACATACAGTGAGGAAATATAGTGTTCCGTCAAATTATAAAAAAGAAGTTTTAAAAATGTATTTACATGTTTTTGGGGTTTTTTTAGAGAACAGATGCAGAAAAAGTATATAGATTGCCTCTGCAATTTCCCCTCAGAATCCACCCCAATTATAGTTAAAAAACATTACGTCAAAACATATCGGGGGATGATCAAAATGGAAAAATTTTTGAATAAAATTTAGGTTTGAAATTTTAAGGAAGAGGAAAAATCTGAAGTTTTTTTTTATCGGGTGGGTGGGAAAAATAAATTTGAAAATAAAGAGCAGAGTTTTTAAAATCAAAGGAAAGGGTCGGATGGATCATAGATTTAAATCGAAACTTTCAGTTCGAATAGTTAAGGTAGGGAAATTTAAGGCAAAAGTTGGGTCATATTGGGATAACCCGAGAATCTGAAGGGGAAGAATATGTATTTAAACCAGAGTTAAAGATTTGGGGTTTTGTGTTTCGGTGCTTTTGCGCCTATCAATTTTTCATAAAAAGAACCCAAATTTCCCCCCAAATCGGGGGGCCCCCCCCCCCCCCCCCCCCCCCCGATAATTTCCCCCCTTCCGCCCCCCCCGGGGAAAAAAAAAGGGGCTTTAAATTTTTCATTTCCCCCCCCCCCCCCCCCAACCCCCCCCGTAAGGGGGTTCCCCCTTTCCCCCCTTTTTTTCCCCCCCCCCCTTTTTAATCAAAAATTTTTTGAGGTATTAAGCGATAATTGGAAAGAAAAAAATTAAAAGGCATTTTATGTTTTAAATTTTTGAAAATTTGGGAATTTTTCACGTAAAGGGGGTAAAAAATAAACGAAGTGGGATTTTTAAAAAACAATCAAAATTTTCGGGGGGTTTCCCCCAAAGGAAAAAAAGGGGGAAAAAACTTTTTGAAAATTTGAATAAAACAATAAAAGGAATAAACGGGATATGTAAATTTTAATTGTTTTGACCCCCCCCCCAGCATTTTAAAAATTTTAGGGAGTCATAAACCAGGTTTTTGGTTGTATTTATTTGAATTCGCCCCCCAAAAGAGGAAATTATGGGGTTTTAAACCCGAGTTTATTTTAAAAGGGGGAGGAATTGTGTTTAATAAAAATTTTTTTTTAAATATTAGTGGTTTAATGGAATTAAAAAAAAGTTTTGAAAAACTATCTTAAAACCATTTTGTCAAGGCGGGAAAAAATTGAGCCCTGATTCTAGGGAAAACTTGTGAATTATGTGGTAAACCTTCAAAAAAAACCCAAAGACAAACATAACACCATGACCAAACTTTTAAATTTTTAATAATTATATTGGAGCCTATTGTGCAGTTGTAATATGCAGGTTTTTTAAAAGGGCAAGAGAGAAAAATTAATTTCTTTTTTGTTTATAACCCTATGTATGATTTAGGAAAAATTTTAAAAAGGGAAATTTTAATGTTGATAAATAAAACGTTGAAATTTATTCGAAACAAGGATTTTAAATTCCCTTGGGAAAATAGACAAGGTTTAAGGGTTTGGTTTTAGGATTCACGTCTTTAATTTAAAGGGGTCTCTTTCCACTTTTGCAGGGGCAACATTTTCAAGGCAGGTAAATCCCTGAAATATACAGAGGGCTATTCTGAAAAGGGTGTGCCCCGAGATGTCTTTAAATTTTATTATTTTAAAAGGAAAAAAAATTTTGGGGGTTAGATTATATTGATAGGGTTTAAAGAAAACTCGAAAGAAACAAAAAACCAAGTAAAAAATCATTTTTTAATTCTTTGAGAAAAAGCGCAAACAGCCAAGAAGATTATTAACAGCCTTGAAAGTGTTTTAGTTGGGTTAAAAATAAGGCTTTTGGAGAAATTTCCCTTATGTTTTTATCTCAAGACAGTTTTTGGTTTGTTACCCATTTTCTTTATGGGTGGCCCTAAAACACTCAAAGTATTTTTTTAAACTAGACGGGTTTGTAATTAAAAGTTTAAACCTTTTATTCGTTGGGAAAGGGATTCCTATTTAAAAAATAATTTTAAGATTTGATATGATAATTCCCATGAATTATATGACTTGATTAAAAGGAATCTCAGAGGAAGGGGGTTTTCGTGCGCAATTTAAAACAGTATCTAAAGCAAAATAATCCCCTAATTAAACCCCAAATTTTGATGTTGAAAGTGGGAAAAAGGGACTCATATTTTTATATCTAGATTTCAATTCTTTTTTTGGGTAGTTCGATTGGGTTTGGGAAACCTTTCCCAAAAGAATGGTATCAAAAATTTTCGGGAAAGACGAGAAGAATGCTTTCCTGGGTGTGGGGTTAAGTAATGTTTCCCCGTGAAGGGCAAAAAGGGGAAATTTTGGGTAGAATGTGATACCCAAACCCCATATTTCCCCCCAGGTAGCTAGGGTCACTGAAACCCCCCAAAACCCCCTTTAAAACCCCCCCCCCCCCCCCCCCCCCCCCGTACCCCCCATTTCCCCCCCCCCCTAAAAAAAAAACCCCCCCCAAAAAAAAAATTTGGGGAAAAAATTTTTAAAAAAAATTTGGGGGGAGTCATTTACCTCAGAAAAATTATTTGACAGTCTAGAAATTTTTACAGTTATTTTCTGGAACTTGGGGGGAGGGTTTGGAAAAAAAATTTTACCTTTATGAAAAAATTCACAGACAAAAAATTTAGAAACCCTTTTATACAACTAATTTTGACAGAAAAACACCCCCACGATGTCCTATCAATTTAAAAGCCTTAAAAATTTAAATTAAAAAACGCCATAATTAAAAAGGGGAAAAAATTGTGAATATTACAAAGAAAGCTGAAGGGAAAAATAGAAAAAAAAAAAAAATTTAGAAAGGGATTTTTTTAGAGCGAGTAAAGGGCCCCTTTTTTAAAAAATATCAACATTTAAAAAAGATTTGGGTGATTTGCACATTTTAATAAAAAAATATTAGAAGTTTTAAACAACCCCTTTATTTTGGTTTTCAAATTCTTGAATAGCTAAAAAAGGGATGTTGTATCATTTTTTTGGTTTTAAAGTTTTAAAACGCAAATTATGGTGAGGGTTAAGCTTCTTTTACCCAAACGACTCGTATATTTTTTTGCTTGAAATTAAAGAATTTGGGGCACCGGGGGTTTTAAAAATTTAACCATTGTTTGGAAAATTGGGTTTTTTAAAAAATTTTAGTCCGAGCAAACCCTTAATATGATGATGTAGAAAAGGGGGGCTGGGGTTATTGAAATCTGAAATGGGTGATAATCATATTAGCGAGTTGATAGCCCTGAAAAAATAAAAAAATTTTTCGGGCAAAATTGCTGGAAGATCAACCAAAGTCCCGCAAGCCAAGGGTTTTTCCTTCGCATTTTTTGCCCAAAATTAAAACATGCAAATATAAGAAAGTTTTTTTAAATGTGATAGAAAAAATTTCACGTGTAAATCTATAAAATAATGTAAAAGGGAAAAAAAGTTTCGGTAAAATTAATAAGAGAGGTTTGTCCAAACCTTTGATGGAAAAAATATATCATTTGAATTTCTAATGAATCCCCCCCCCTTGGCCCCGTTTGGACACCCTGATATTCCAACCCCTAAACGTATGGGGAATAGAGTGTGTATTGGGTTTTTATAATAAATAATTAAAAATTTTAAATTGTTTTTAGTGCTTTTCCGAAATGTCTTTTGATGATGAAAAAAGTTTTCCCCATGTTTTAGGGACTATGTCCCCCCTTTTTAACTTTTAAAGAACTTAAAAAAGGGTCAAAAATGTTTTTAACCTGGTGTGGGTGTCACTACTATGTCCCCTTATTTTTCTTTTTAAAGATTTAAAAGGGTTTGGGCAAGATTTTAGGGCCCGTGGCGGGGGTCAACGGTGACTCACTGACCGCCCAGTAAACACCCTTTTGAGGCCCCCTTGAAATTTTTTGGAGAAATTCAAAACCCTTTTCCAAGGAGAGGAGACTTTGATTTCGAAAAAAATTTTGATCTGAGGAGTCATAAGAATTTCGAAAACCCATAGGGGGGAATCCAAAAAAACTTGTTTTTATCGAGAAATTTTTGGGGATGGGGGGTGAAAGTGGGAGGGGGATCCGAGGAAGTGGAGACTTTGATATTGAGAAATTTTTGGGATTGGGGGGTGAAAGTGGGAGGGGGAACCTCAAAAATTTGATCCGAGGAGATGGAGAGCACAAGAAAATGAAATTCAAAAAAAAATTCGAAAAAAATCGGAAAAAAAATTCGAGAGCGCGGGGGCGATCCGGACGACGCTGCAGAAGGCGCAGCAGAAGGCGCGAAGGGCGCGGGCGGGCGCGCGGGCGGGCGCGCGCGGGGGTCGCGAAGGGCGCGGGCGGGGCGCGCGGGCGGGCGCGCGGCGCGACGGGGGGTCGCGAAGGGGGGTCGCGAAGGGGGGTCGTGGGCGGGGGTATTGGTTGGGGGGGTCAAGGGTGAGGTAGTCTCGAGGGCGAGGTCAAGGTCAAACCGGAAGTAGCACCTAGGTGTGAAAAGGGGACCCTCCAGCTGCTGGTCCTAGACCGGATACACCGCTCAGAGGAAGGCCATACCCCCGGCCGGGATTGAACCCGCGGTCATAGAGTCTCAAAACTCCAGCCCGTCGCGTTAGCCACTAGACCAGCTAGCCAAGGGATGTTCACTCAGAGGAAGGCCCTAGACCGGATACACCGCCCAGTGGAAGGTCCTAAACCGGATACACCGCTCAGTGGAAGGCCCTAAACCGGATACAGCCCCCAGAGGAAAAATTCACTACTTATATATATATATATATATATATATATATATATATATATATATATATATATATATATATATATATATATATATATATATATACACACACACACCACCATTGTACAGTGGTGTACATCAGCCGGCCCAGCCCAGCTGCCAGATGCACGGTCGTAAGTCGAGTGGACGTATGTTGAGCAGGTCGTAAGTCGGATGGTAGGTGTGTGTGTGTGTATGTATGTATATATTAATATATATATATATTATAATATATATATATATAATATATATATATATATATATATATATATATATATATATATATATATATATATTATGATGATGTAATATAGTATTGGTAGTGTATCATCCAATAATGACCAAGGAGATGCTCCGAGGTGGTGCTCCAGCATAACTCTCATACTCAGCTTCTTGCTGGAAGCAAGGAACGCTTATAGTTCTTTTGAGAACTATGATATTCTCTTTGTTGTGTTTCTTCATGATGTCCAAGGAAATCAGGTTCACCCTTCATAATTATTGAAGTAAAGGCTTGCAGTTGTGACTCCTGCTATGTTCCTGGGACATAGTATATGTCCTGTCACTTTAGTGTATCAAGCAGGACTCCTGCTATGTTCCTGGGACATAGTATATGTCCTGTCACTTTAGTGTATCAAGCAGGACTCCTGCTATGTTCCTGGGACATAGTATATGTCCTGTCACTTTAGTGCATCAAGCAGGTCTCGGCAAACATAATGTGTCGCGGTGGTTCTAGCAGAAATGTTGATCAGTTTGATTTTATTCATCCCAAAACGGGTTTGTCCACTTTTTGTTATCATTTACAAAATAACTGCTCAGAACTTTCATCTTTAAACCTTCGTAAAGCAGTTAAATCACGATCTCGTACTCCAAACCAACCTATATCTATTAGATTTCTCTCTTTATTTAAATATGTTTGAAGATACTCAACGAAGATATAGTAACGGCTCGCATAACCTTTGTGCCACCTGCAATCTAAATATAATTTTTGATAGCCTCTACAAAAATCTTTCCTAAAGAGTTGTTGTCACTAAAGTGTAGAACAAAGTCTCTTCCGCTTTTCGCTGATGAATCTGACAACAGTGAACTGATAAATACTTTATATATTTCTCTTTTTCATAGACAATGCATCATATTATCCAAATTTTGATAAGCAACGTACCATAACCTTTTCGAGAATCCCGTATCATAATTTATACCTAGTTCCGAATGACGTAGTGAGCCTTGATGGTGCTCAAGGTACTCAGGGAACCGCTGCAGTATATGACAGACATATAAGTTCTAAAACTGTTTCAAAATTGTCCTTACATCGTAGAGATACCTGACGGAGTTCATCGTTGGTGCCATGTGACAGACTTCGTCAGGGTGACCTTTCTCGAGTCCAGTGTTTTTCAGCGGGGGCCATTTTGACACCAGAGGAGGAAAATCAAGTATTAAGGCCAGAGGATGAATTGGGAAGGTTATGTACCTTTTGAAGCTTTCCTTTAGATGCAACATGCGGATATTCACTCAATTGCCACTATATTAAACAATATATCAAATTAGCCAATCATGAAGCAGCACTTTAATGCCTAAAAGCATGCAGACATGGTCAAGGGGTTCAGTTGTTGTTCAGATCAAACATCAAAATGGAGAAGAAATGTGATCGAGGAACTGACCGGGGAAGATTTTTGGGTCCCAGACGGGAGATCTGAGTATCTCAGAAAATGTAAACTTGGATTTTCATGACATCAGTCTTTAGAGTGACGGCTTTTTGTGGCAAAAACGAGGTGTTAGATAAAAAGTAGGGGAATTCCCAGACGGGTTCAATCTGAAATGAAGGAAAAAAGTAACTCAAAAAACCCAAACTTTTTGGGGTGCTAACACTTCGGCCCTTTGAAAGGATGGAAACGCAAAAAAAAACCATACCTTTTCCCACCCCTTGCAGCTATGATCATTTAATAAAGCTACATGGGAAAGGCACCCCCATATTAGCGATGAAAATTTAAAAACTCGTAAATTGGTATAGCGATTTCGTGAAGTAGGCGTAGTATGTCGAAAATTGGTGCAAACATTTAGAATGTTTGGAAACGGGATTCGCAATAAATGTGCAGCCAGATTGCACTTGAAAATGCGTGATACTATCTGTTAACATGGACCAAATCTCTAGGACTGTGTCCAATATTTTTTTTGAATTACCCCACAAAAGAATTATGCTGTTCAAAGGGGAAAAGGGGGAAAACCCCACCAATACTAGAAGTGGAAAAACACTGCCCCAAAATGGAGGGTGGCCCTGGTGATGAACAGGTAAAAACAACGTTATACAATTTCGGGGTAAAAGTAAAAATATTGTGGAGATGGAACAAAAGGGATGAGCCTCTGAGAATAGTTTTGACACATTACCAGTAAAAAGCGGGAGCATGATGCCCCTTTAAGGAGGGAGGCAGGGGGGGGAAACAAAAAAAAAATGCACCGTAGGGAAGCCCACAAAAAAATTATCTGGCAAACAAAAAACCCAAAAAACTTGCAGATTTATGCTTGGGTTTACGGGCTGGTTATCGGGAAAAAAAACATGGGGACATGCACTTTTGATCATTCCAAAAAAAAAAGTCGCAAGCACTTTAAACTTATTTCACCCGAAATGTGTCACTTGTAGTTCTGAAGAAAATGCTACAACTTTTTCTTCAGTCACACAAATTTAAAGGGGGACAAGGTACGATCACCCAGACGAAACCCCTCCAGGAAGATCTTTTTGGGGCCAGAAAGGAAAAAGACTGGGAAAAAAATGACAAATCTACACCAACCGAAAACATTTTTGGGGTGGGGGGCAGTCATTGGCCCCACCCAGAACAACAGATATTAATGCCAGAAAGAAACCCCCTTAAATTTACAAATTTAACGACATTTATCTTTCCAAAAATACAGGGGTCCAAAAAATCAACAAAAACAAAAATATCTATTCAAGGGGGTCACGGAGTCAAATTTCGGACCCCGGTTTTTAAACCTTTTTGATGCGACGACTTATCAGACAACAAGGGAAGGGCTTGGCCCGTACATTAAAGAATCCTAAAATTTTTTCAGAACTACTAAAACACCTCAAATAATGTAGTTTAAGTTTTGGCATTAAAACCTGTCATTTGGTTTAACGGCCTTCGAATGCAACTTCCCCGCAATTTAGGAACAGCTTTTGGATTTGACATGTTTTGGAAAAAACCCCCTAACTCCTCCCAAACTCTTGCTACTAGGGGATTTTAGCCCGAGGAACCTAAATAGAGGAGGTAGCAAATAATGTTTCAGAAGAGGCACTCAGATGAAAAAATTTACACACATATGAGCTATTAAATCTCTGCACCCAAAATTTCCCCTTTAAAACCGCAAAAATAAAACCTCAAGATTTTGAAAAAACCTGGACCCCTCTTCATAACAAAAAACGATCTGATACATAGTATAAGAGTAAAAAGACAATTCACTCAGGAAAACAAACTTTATGACAGGCCCCGCCGAAAAAAGTGATCAGTTATTTGGGTGCTTTATAAAATTCAACTTTAATAAAAAAAATACATGGGAACAAGTCAACAAGTCTTAAAAGAAACAAACTGAGAAGATATTCTAAACAACACGGATCAGATCCCTTTGCCTACAAAGAATTAATCTGGGCACGTGAGGTATTTCTCAAGGCACATTTCTTTTTGAAAAAGAAAAAAAATGTAAACTAGAAAGGGGAACGTTCCTATACATGCAAGGCGAAGAATACAGAATTACTGAAAAGGGAACCCGAAATTTTGAAAAAATTGAAGGGAAACTGGCAGTAAATAGCAAATTTTTCGAACTTAAGTTAGGGAATTTTAAAAGGGCAAATGAATCTCAGGAAAGAACTTAAAGCCATAAAGGAACTTGAAAGAAACTCAAAATTCACTATGCCAAATCTAAGGTAAAAACAGTACCCAGCATTGGACCCCTGCTTAGACGAGATAGGACCTACACAGATGACAGTAAAGAAATGAGTGAGATACTAAAGTCCCAATATGACTCAGTGTTCAGCGAGCCGTTAACGAGACTAAGGGTCGACAATCTAAATTAACTTTTAATGACCGAGACTCAAAATCTGGTCATTTCAAAAATCTCTGACGTTATCCTAACACCGCAAGACTTCGAAAAGGCAATTAAAGATATGCCCATGCACTCTGTCCCAGGCCCAGACTCGTGGAACTCCGTGTTAATCAAGAAATGCAAGAAGCCCTGTCACGTGCCTTCAGCATTCTATAGAGAGGAGCATTTAAAAGGAGTAATCCACAGTCTCAGGTAACAAACAACAGTCAGGCTCCACTTTTCCCTAAAGTGGCCCCGCAAAGAAAAGTTGCAAAGAACTTAAGACGATGTAATCATTCCATTCATTAAAGTTTGAAGGTAGTCTACTGAAGAAGATCGCAAACCACTGAATACAATATGGACATGGTTGACAGGTCGCTATTACCAAGAGTGACTGGCCACTAGGAAGGTACTCAGATGTTTTAGAGGTAATCCCAAATCAGGATGTGTGCATATGTGACTTTCAAAACCTTCGGTATGTAATCCCATTTTAATGTTCAATCTGTCTAGACACTGAAACACAAGGGTATCTGGTACAGAATTGCTATCAACTTCGAAACTTCACATAGTGAGAGCGGCTGGATTTGAGCAGGGCTGATTCAAATCTGAGTGCTTACTCTCTAGTGGCCTACGTCTCACCTTGGCGCTATTAAGCTCCATCCTGTCACTTCATCTCCTATTGTTTCATACTAGGAACATTTCTCTTCTCCAGACTGAGGGACTGACCACCCCAAACTTTAAGGGTGATGGAGATTACATGTCTTCAAATATCTTCGTTCTATCAAATTTTCGTACTCGACTGAAGAAGTATGGTAGGCGAACGTTTCATAATAAAGTTCCTAATGTTGCTTGTGTCTTACCCAAAAAACCCGTCGGTATTTTATCATTTTAATGTTCAATCTGCAGACACTGCAACACAAGGGTATCTTGGTAAGACCCGCAATCAATTGACAACTTCCCCTAGTGGAGCGGCTGGTTTGAGAGGGCCTGACCCCTTTAAACTGAGTTTTACCTCCTAGTGGCGTAGTCTCACCTCTTGGCGTATATAAGCTCCTCCTGTACTTTATCTCCCCTATTGTTTCATACTATGGAACAATCTCTTTCCAGAAAGGGGGGTGACCACCCCAAAACTTTAAAGGTGATGGACTGATTTCATCGCTTAAAAAATCTTCTGTTTATCAACTTTTTTGTACTGTGGAAGCCTACTGGTAGGGATAAAGTTATAATAAGGGTACCTAACTGTTGCATTGTGTTTACCCAAATTCTTAGAGAAGGGCATGAAAAGGAGTATCCACACTCACTAAAAAAAACAGAAAGC
>NC_069422.1:2242784-2266140 GCF_026875155.1 Cherax quadricarinatus | reverse complement strand
GGGAAAACTTCCCCATTTTTTTTTCTTTTTTCTTTTACTTTCCAGAAAAAAAAGTTTTTAGAAAAATTTTAAAAAAGGATTTCAATTTTGTGATTAGGGTGGAAAGGGGGAAAAGGGGAAAAGGGTGATAGATGATCAAAGGCATGGCGAGTGAGAGAAGGAAAGAGACGGAAAGGCAAAAGCGATTAGTGAAATTGAAAGAAATTCGAAATATTTCTTTTCATTTCCATAAACAAGGCATATGAAGGCCCCTATAACTATCACATTTTGCTGGTAAAGAGCCTGTGCATAACATGTTTGTATCCCCTGAGTGTATTGTCCTTGATACTCTTATACTATGTATCAAGATCGTCTTTGGTTATGAAGATGAGGTCCAGTGTATTTTCTAGTCTTGTAGGCTTTACTTTTTTGGTTAAAAGGGAATTGTGCAGAGATTTAATAGCTCATTTGTGTGTGAATTTTCATCTGAGTTGCCTCTTCTGAAACTTTAAATTTGCTACACTCCCTATTTTATTTTCCCTCAGATAGAATCCCCATTGGCAAATGTTTGAGGCAGGAGTTAGGAGGCTTTCCAAACAGTGGTCATATCCAAAAAGCTGTCCCTAGATTGCTGGGAAGTTGCATTCGAAGGCTCGTTACAACCACAATGAAAAGGTTTTGGTTTTCGATCTTTATGCCAAACTTTAACTACATTATTTGAGGTGTTTAGTATTTTGAGGAAATGAGCGATTTTTAATGTACAGGCCAGCCTCCCTTGTTGTCTGATAAGTCTGTGCATCTGAATGGGTTATAACCTGGGTTTCCCGATTTGATCCGTGAGCGTCCCTTGATATAAGATATTTTGTTGTTTGTTGATGGCTTGGACCCCGTATTTGGAAAGATAAATGTCGTTTATGGGGAATTTAATGGGCTTTTTGCTGCATTAATATCTGTTGTTCTGGAGTGGGAGGCCAAGATGCCCCTCCACTCCAAAGTGTTTCGGTTGGTTAGGATTTGTCATTTTTCCAGTCTTTTTTCCTTTCTGGCCCCCAAAAGATCTTCTGGGAGGTTCGTCTTGGGTGATCTGCCTTGCACTTTTTTTGTGATCTGACAGTAATGTTGTAGCATTTTTTTCAGAATCTGCCAAGTGACACATTTCGGGGTGAAAATAAGTTGTAAGTGTTTTGCGACAATTTTTTGGAATGATCAAAGTGCATTCCCACATGTTTTTCCAGATTTCCAGCCAGTAGTTTACCCAAGGCATATAATCTCATGATTGGATTTTTGTTTGCCAGGATAATTTTTGTGGTGCATTCCTACTGGTGCATTTTTTCTTTTTCCCCCTTCTGCCTACCACCCATGTAGGGACTCAGTGTTCAGCGTTTTACTGTTATGGGTCAAACTATTCTCAGAGGCATCTCCCCCTTCTGTTTCCATCTCCATCATATGTTACTTTGTACCTCTGGAAATGTTACGTTGTCTTACCTGTTTCACCCACCAGGCCCCATCTCCATTTAGTGCAGTGTTCTCCACTTCTAGTATTGGGTAGGGTTCCGCCTTTGCCCTTAGAACAGCATGAATTCTTCGTGGCATAGATTCAACAAAATATTGGACACAGTCCTTAGAGATTTTGGTCCATTTTAAACATGATAGTATCACGAAAGTTACAAGTGCAGATCTGGCTGAAACTTAAAGTTGCGAATCTTCCGTTCCAACACATTCTAAATGTTTTGCACCAGATTTCGACATACTATCTGCCTACTTCAGCAGAAATCGCTATTACCAGATCAGTCGATGTTTTTAAATTTTTCATCTGTCAAATTTATTGGTGTGCCTGTTGCCCACTGTAGCTTCAGTTAACTGATCATAGTGCAAGGAGTGGAAACTGGAAATGGTTTTATGTTGCTATTTCCATCCATTTAAAGGGCAAAAAGTGTTATGCATCCATAAATGTTTGGTTATTTGAGTTACTTTTCCCTTCATTTCAGATTGAACCCTCTGGTAATTCTCCTCTGACTTCTATCATTAACACCTCGTTTTCGTCCACAAAACTGCCGCTCATCTAAAGACTGATGTGCATGAAAAATCTCAAGTTCAGCATTTTCTGAGATCTCAGACCATCCCGTCTGGCACCAACAACCCATTCCACGGTCAGTTACCTCGATCACATTTTTTTCTCCATTTTGATGTTTGATCTGAAAACAATGAACCCCTTGACCATGTCTCCCATGCTTTAGGCATTAAAGTGCTGCTTCATGATTGGCTGATTTGATATATTTTTTAAATATAGTGGTAATTGAGTGAATATCCGCATGTTGCATCTAAAGGAAAGCTTCAAAAGGTGCATAACCCTTTCCCAATTCACCCTTGGCCTTAATACTTGATTTCCTCCTCTGGTGTCAAAATGGCCCCCGCGGGAAAAAACACTGGACTCGAGAAAGGGTTTCACCCTGACGAAGTCTGTCACATGGCACCAACGATGAACTCCGTCAGGTATCTCTACGATGTAAGGACAAATTTTAAAACAGTTTTAGAACTTATATGTCTGTCATATACTGCAGCGGTTCCCTGAGTACCTTGAGCACCATCAAGGCTCACTACGTCATTCGGAACTAGGTATAAATTATGCTGTGACTGATACGGGATTCTCGAAAAGGTTATGGTACGTTGCTTATCAAAATTTGGATAATATGATGCATTGTCTATGAAAAGAGAAATATATAAAGTATTTATCAGTTCACTGTTGTCAGATTCATCAGCGAAAAGCGGAAGAGACTTTGTTCTACACTTTAGTGACAACAACTCTTTAGGAAAGATTTTTGTAGAGGCTATCAAAAATTATATTTAGATTGCAGGTGGCACAAAGGTTATGTGAGCCATTACTATATCTTCGTTGAGTATCTTCAAACATATTTAAATAAAGAGAGAAATCTAATAGATATAGGTTGGTTTGGAGTACGAGATCGTGATTTAACTGCTTTACGAAGGTTTAAAGATGAAAGTTCTGAGCAGTTATTTTGTAAATTGATAACAAAAAGTGGCCCAAACCCGTTTTGGGATGAATAAAATCAAACTGATCAACATTTCTACTAGAACCACCGCCCAGACCTGCTTGATGCACTAAAGTAACAGGACTTATACTATGTCCCAGGAACATAGCAGGAGTCCTGTTTGATACACTAAAGTGACAGGGCATATACTATGTCCCAGGAACATAGCAGGAGTCACAATTGCAAACCTTTTCTTCAATAATTATGAAGGGTGAACCTGATTTCCTTGGACATCATGAAGAAACACAACAAAGAGAATATCATAGTTCTCAAAAGAACTATAAGCGTTCCTTGCATCCAGCAAGAAGCTGAGTATGAGAGTTATGCTGGAGCACCACCTCGGAGCATCTCCTTGGTCATTATTGGATATACACTACCAATACTATATTACATCATCATAATATATATAATTATATATTATATATATATATATATTATTATATATATTATATATATATATATATATATATTTAATATTAAAAATATATATATACATACATACACACAAAACCTACCATCCGAACTTACGACCTGCTCAAAATTTCGTCCCCCTCTACTTACGACCGTGCATCTGGCGCTGGGCTGGGCCGGCTGATGCACACCCCCTGTACAATGGTGGTTTAATATATATATTTTATATATATATATATATAATATATATATATATATATATATATATATATTAATAAAATTTATTTATAAATTTTTATGTAAATATAGGTAAAGTGAGCAGCTCTCAGCTATTTTTCATGACTGATTATCTATTTACAGTAACAAAATACCCAGAACTCACCACGTGGAGGTGGCTGCTCTTCGAGTTCTATTTTTTTTTTTTTTTTTTTTTTATTCTACACCTACTAGATGTTCATTTTATGGAACCTCCGGCCCTTTTCCATGCTCTGGCTCTAGCACGATCTTCTCGGCTGCAGACCGCCTTGCTTCTGCTACCATGCTAACTGGTTTAATATCGTGAAGACAGCACTGTGGGTCTTCTTTGTCTTGTTCTGGCCAGGTTCGTAGGTTCGAGTCTCCTTCAGCCAGAGATCAGTGTTTGTGTATATTTCGCCTGCTCTCGCTAATTCCTTGCATTGTTAAAATCTCTAGTAATGCTGATGCATGCAGGGGATAAGATGAAAAGCTGTAAGCTTTCTCCTGAAAGCTGGCGCCTTGGATCAAAGTTTTAGCGCAAGCTGGACTCCAAGGTATTGGTCCATGTGGTGGGAATTTGGTATAACACTGCGTACATTGTTCCAAGGTTCGTAGGTTCGAGTCTCCTTCAGCCCGAGATCAGTGTTTATATATATTTATATATATATATATATTATATATATTATATATATATATATATATATATAATATATATATATATATATATATATGCAAAACAACCACTCTGAAAGAATAGAGAAATTTTCCCAAGCGCTTTCGTGACTACTCACATTATCAAGGAAAATATGAAAGTGAAGCATCCAAGGAAGCTATTATAAGGGGTCCGGCCAGCACCTCACTATCAGATCCCACAACGGTTAAACACGTGACGCGCGGCGAGCCAACTTGGATAGGTTCCTTGCACAACTCACCCCAAGCTATTCTACCCAGAAAATTTAAAAATTATTTGTCCAGTGTATTATTTAAAATTTTTCCAAATTCTATTAATTTATAAATGGATCTAATTTATATAAACCAAAGGAAATATTTTTATATTATTGTCAAAATGCTTTTTATGAAACAAGATTCAATTATATTCCTGTCGACCATGGACTTGCTTGATACTACTTTCTCAACTTTTTGAAAATCAAATGGATGGTTAAAATCTCTTACATGAATAAATAGAGCATTGGGGAATCTTGTCCAGTTCTAATGCTATATTTATGTTGTTTTAATCTTAGTTCGAGATTTTTACCAGTTTGACCGTAATAAACTTTATCGCAAAAATTTTACCCAAAGGGAAACTTATAGACACATCCATCAGCATTTTGGGGGGAATTCTTTATCAAAAGTTTTTTTTACTGTATCAAGATTTTTGAATACAACTTTAATATTAAAAGTCTTAAGAAGAGAAGGCATATCAACCAAGTTTTCATGGTAAGGGAGAACCAACATATTTAATTTTCCAAGAAAATGGTGTATATCTACATGTAGATATACACCATTTTCTTGGATAATTAAGTAGCTATATCTAGTATATCTAGATGTAGATATACACCATTTTCTTGGAAAATTAAATAGCTTAGCCCATTCTATAAACTTTACTGTTGAGTTTGAAGAAAATAACTCATTGCCTTTTCTAGATGTTTTAATTATTATGGGTAATAATGAATTCAAATTTAAAATTTACAGAAAACCTACAAATAAGTGTTCCTATGTCCACTATTATTCCTCGCATCAAGATAGAGTCAAACTGTCTGTTTTCTCATCAATGTTTTTGAGAGCTTTACGAATTTGTAGTCCTGAGTTCATAGATGAGGAAATATCCAAAATTTATGAAATAGGTAATGATTTAAATACCCAAGAAATGTAAATGATAAATCTTTTAAAGTTGCTAGAAACACTTTTTATAATCCAAAAAAAGGGGAACCAGCCTTATTCAACTAAAAATATGTTGGTTTCCCTTACCATGAAAACTTGGTTGATTGCCTTCTCTTCTTAAGACTTTTAATATTAAAGTTGTATTCAAAAATCTTGATACAGTAAAAAAACTTTTTATAAAGAATTCCCCCCCCAAAAAGCTGTGGATTGTCTATAAGATTCCTTGTAAAATTTGCGATAAAGTTTATTACGGTCAAACTGGTAAAAAAAACTCGAACTAAGATTAAAACAACATAAATATAGCATTTAGAATGGACAAGATTCCAATGCTCTATTTTTTTCATTTTAAGAGATTTTAAAACCCTCCAATTGATTTTCAAAAGTTGAGAAGTAGTATCAAGCAAGTCCATGGTCGACAGGAAAATAATTGAATTTGTTTCATAAAAGCAGTTTTGACAATAATATGAATATTCCTTTGGTTTATATAAATTAGATCCATTTATAATTAATAGAATTTGGGAAGAATTTAATAATACACTGGACAAATAATTTTTAAAATTTTCTTGGGTGAATAGCTTGGGGGTGAGTTGTGCAAGGGACCTATCCAAATTGGCTCGCCGCGCGTCAAGTGTTTAACCGTTGTGGGATCTGATAGTGAGGTGCTGGCCGGACCCTTATATAGCTTCCTTGGATGCCCTTTACTTTCATAGTTCCTTGATAATGTGAGTAGTCACGAAAGCGCTTTTGGGAATTTCTCTATTCTTCCAGAGTGGTTGTTTTGCATATTTTGAAATCACCTGTTTCACTGTGATCTTATTGCATATATATATATATATATATTTTATATATTTATATATATATATATATATATATATATATTATATATAATATAATTATATATATATATATACATGTGTAATATAGGTAAAGTGAGCAGCTCTCGGCTATTTTGCATGACTGATTATCTTTTACGTCACATATAATACCCCGAAAATCAAACCCCGTGGAGGTGGGGCTGCTCTTCGAGTTCTATTTTTTTTTTTTTTTTTTTTTTTTAAATTCTACACCCACTAGATGTTCATTTTATGGAAACCCCCGGCCCTTTTCCATCTCTGGCTCTAGCACGACTCTTCTCAGCTGCAGACCGCCTTGTTCTGATACCATGCTAACTGGTTTAATATCGTTGAAGACAGCACTGTGGGTCTTCTTTGTCTTGTTCTGGCCAGGGGAACCCCTGTCCGGAAACTTTGTCTTAGTCTGGCCAGGAACTTCTGTCCGAATTTGCTCTTGGTTTGGGCCCGGGACGGGCTCTCTTTGGGGGGCTTCAAACATTTGATGATGTTTTGGATTTGAGCAATTATCTCCAAGATGGAAGGGCGTTTCATAGGGTCACTTTGCCTGGCCTGCTCTGCTAGCGTTTCAAGTTCCTGAGGGACTTCATCAAATTTTTTTTTTAATATCTAGATACATTTTGCCCATTGCATAGACATCGGCAGGTGGTGTACAAGGTTGTCCATCGGCCACTTCAGGAGCTGCATGTGGGAATCGTTCAGGATCAGGAGAAGCGAAAGTCTCAATTACTTCCCATTTCGTCTAGCTCTTCCAAAATCAATTATAGATACTCTATAATTGCCGTGGATCCTGAAACAATGATGTTATCAGGTTTGATATCGTTGTTTTATGTATCCTTTGTCATGAACTTCTTTCACAGCCAATGCCAACTTCAAGAAAACTTCCATTGCTTCCTTGGGTCCACAGTGGGCTAAAAAAATTTCAAGAGTGTGTTTACAATCGAAGATGGTTACGAAGGCTGGGACATCCTTACACACTGTACCAGGCAAGGACAACCTCCAGCTCCAGACAAATATCGCAGTCTGGAAGCCTCTGACTTGTATTTCTGAAGTAGAAAATCTGACTTTCCGAGTTGACTACATATTGAGTCCCACAGGCGTGTTTAGGCTCGATGAGGTAGGCATCCCCTGTCTTTCCCTCCTCCCAGGTATTCCTTTTTCTCCCAAAGTAGCGAGCTTCAAGCGGTCATACTTGAGGTATTCAAACTGATTCTCCGAATCCATGATGAATAAGAACAACAGTTAGTCAAAGTCTAATCGTGGGATTTTTGATGAATGTAAGAGACAGCTTTCTGAACAGCCCCACATTCCCATTAATTTAAATATGTAAAGCTAGTTACTGCTCTGAAGTGAGTGAGTTTAGTTAAAATTTGTGATAATTATAGTTATGAAGGTGAGCCGGGTTATGAGGTAAAGATGAAGTGAGGAATTAAGCGTATTGGACAGGTTTGTGTCATGAAAATGATTTGTAAAGTGAAAATGTAGTATTGTGTGGTGAAGATGAGTAATATTATTGGTGGTGTAGTTTAGTGTGGTGTGGAGGTTAAGAAGTAGTAATGTGTTTGTAATTTAGGAATTATAGTGTAGTGGTGAAGACATGTAGTGATAGTGATTTAATGTGAAATTGGTGAGTAATATTATTGGTGGTGTGGCGTGGTGGGGTAATGTAGCGAGGTAACGTAGTGATTGTAGTTCAGAAATTATAGTGCGGTGGTGGACATGTGAAGTGATAGTAGTGCAATGCAATGTGATAATAGTAGTATTAATAGTAGTAAATATAGAGAAGGTGATGGTATGGTGGTGATGCTGGTATAGTGCAGTGATGGTAGTATCCTTCAGTATGATGGTATGGTGGTGATGCTGGTATAGTGCAGTGATGGCAGTATCCTTCTGTGTAAACAAACCGGAAGCATTGTAGTGATAAGGTGTATTGTAGTGATGAGAAAGTAGTTTAGTGATAAGATGTATTGTAGTGATTGGGAAGCATTGTAGTGATAAGGTGTATTGTAGTGATGGGGTAGAATTGTAGTGATAAGGTGTATTGTAGTGATAGAGGTGGATTGTAGTAATAGGGGTGTACATTATGTATTGTAGTGATAGGGATGTATTGTAGCAATAGGGGTGTATTGTAGCAATAGGGGTGTATTGTAGTGATAGGGGTGTATTGTAGTGATAGGGGTGTTTTTTTTTCTTTTATTCGCCGGTATTCTCTCGGCCCGGGTCTTTTCCAAGTAGTGGTGACCCGGCCTTGGCTCCCTATCTGGGGAGTGTCTCGAGACGTAAGTCTCCCATGGGAGGAGGTACAAGTACCCCCTCATCTTTGGGACCAACTGTCCCCAGTCCTAGCCACATTCCCCGCCCTCACGAGGCTCGTAGGGAGAAGCATGGCCTCTGGTCTGCCATCTGCCCCGCCCCAAAGGGGCGGGGCAGATGGCAGGTTCAGTGGGTTGCTCACATGATGCTCTAACCCACTGGTGGTTCAGTGGGTTAGAGTATAATGTGATTTTCGCTCACCACGAGGCAGAGCCAAAACGACATGGGTTCGAATCCTCGGCTAGTTGTAGTGTTGTTATTGATTCAATACTACTCGTTCGTAGTCACAATAATATATATACATATTATATATATTGCACATATACGATAGGGATGTATTGTAGTGATAGGGGTGTATTATAGTGAGACGGGAGTGTACTGTAGTGATAGGGGTTTTATTGTGGTGATAAGGGGTATTGTAGTGATAGGGGTGTATTGTAGTGATAGGGGTGTATTGTGGGGGAGACGGGAGTGTACTGTAGTGATAGGGGTGTATTGTAGTGATAGGGGTGTATTGTAGTGATAGGGGTGTATTGTAGTGATACGGGTGTATTGTAGTGAGACGGGAGTGTACTGTAGTGATAGGGGTGTACTGTGGTGATAAGGGTGTATTTTGGTGATAAGGGTGTATTGTAGTGATAGGGGGTTTTAACACAGTTGTGTGATGTTTGGTATAATTTTTGCATGGTGTACTGTTTTGATGGCTTAGTGTAGTGTAATGATATTATGATCTTCAATGTCAGTGCGATTTAGGGTATAATGCTGATGTTACCTATGAAAAAGAGAAAAGTCATCAGTCGCTAGGTGCACCTCACGTGCTGGGAATTATGCCAGTGCTGAGTCCCGAGAGCTCCTTTCCACACCAGGCAAAACACTGACCTCCCAACCGGTTTTTTTGACTTATCGATTCTAACCTGTTTCATTCATGTCTTCCAGATCAAAGTCCAAAAGCTAAAAGAAATTAAACTTTCTTGACGATTACTTAGAATTTCTCTTCCGTACTCCCACTTTCAAATTCTAAACAAGTCAGAAAAGATCTTTAACAAAATTTTCTTTTTTTTTTATAAGACAATCTGAAGATGGTTTCACTATCTCCTCGACGCGAACACCATCAGATCAACCATTCGTGGATCTCAGGGAATGTGCCCTATTGTGATATTGTTGATTTTCCTCCCCGATAACTTGAGGGAGAGCTGTCAAGACAGCGACCAGAGGCAAATCCTCTTCCCTTACATGACTGTTTGGTTCTATTCTCTGTAGCAGTAATTTTATAAGTGACGCAACAGTGTTATGTTCCCTCTTGTTTAACTATTTTTACAGCTTCTATCCGATGTACTGTTCAAGACTTGATACCAGTATATTTGTTACAGTTGTAATTTAGGTAGTTTGGGTTTTCACTGATTATATTAACGGAATATAAAAAGCTTGGACATATTGCCTTATTAAAAGCTCACAGAATTAGCAAATAAGTCGTATCACTGTATTAAGCTCAGTATTTATACAAGTATTTTAGTTATGACTAATCCATGTCACCTTTATCCTTCCCTTTCCATAAAACCGTAGATAAAATTTACCTTTCTGCTGTATGGTTTTTCAGTTCAGTGCTAGTATATATGCAAAGCTCAACTTATAAATTCAGTTTTGAAAGATCAGAATTCTCACAATCTATTTCCTTGTAAGTGATAATAGTAAACCTGACGTAGGTTTTCATAATATAATCATGGGAGATGTCTGAAAAGGAGAAGAGGAATGGGGGTGGGAGTGAGACAGAGAGAGACCAGAACCCACTGCATGAAGTGCATCCATCAAATGATGGATGATAACAGCAGTAAGAGAGTTGAATATAACGAACAATATATGACAAGCGACATATTCCTATGGATTACGAGGGAAGGAGCAAGAGCTCTGTGAGACGTTAAAACCAAAGACCTGTAAAATATTATTAGAAGTGTTGTAGTTACTGGACAATTGGAAACCCATAAATGTAGTCTTAATATATTAACAGGAATACATCCGGTATCATAGTAGTGTATACAGTCCATACTTTCAGAGAGAATTATCAAGAGGATCGTGAAGCACCTAGAGAGAAAAGGATTGATTTGAAAAAACATGTATTTAGGGAGAATAATTCCCACCTTACAAACCAGATAGAATTACATAATAGAGAAACAAACAAAACAAGAGAAGTGTGTAAATTACGCTAAGTAACTAGTACAAAACATTGGATAAATAAGACTCATGCACCGGACAAGGAACCTTGATTTAGGAGTCGTTCCGCATACAGGAACTTCTTTAAGCCCACATTAAGTTTACTCATACGTTGTGTATGTATGTTCTTCGTACAAGAGATGGGTGGGTTGACCCGAGCTTCAAGGACTACGAGGAAACATCTGACACAATACACCACCGAAATAGAGAAAAATTTGTAAGAAATAGGAAACATTGATTGCAGAGGAAGTGCTATAACATAATAATGTAATGAGGATAACCCCCAGAATCAAAACTAGAACCACAAGAATCAAAATTAGAACCCCAGAATCAAAACTAGAACCCCAAGAATCAAAATTAGAACCCCAGAATCAAAACTAGAACCCCAAGAATGAAAATTAGAACCCCAGAATCAAAACTAGAACCCCAGAATCAAACTTAGGCCCCGGAATCAAACTAGGACCCTGGAATCAAAACTAGGACCCCAGAATTAGAGCTAGAACCCCAGAATCAGAACTAAAACCCCAGAATTAGAACAATAACCCCTGAATCAGAACTAGGACCCAAGAATACGAACCATAACCTCAGAATCAACACTAGGGCCCCAGAATCAGAGCTAGAACCCCAGAATCGGAACTAGAACCCCAGAATCAACATTAGAACTCCAGAATCATAACTAGAACACCAGAACTAGGACTCCAGACCTAGAACCACAGAATCAGAACTAGAATCCGAGAATCAGAACTAGAACCATAGATTCAAAACCAGAACCCCAGATTCAGACTAGAAACCTCGAAATCAAAACTACAACTCGAGAATCAAAATTAGGGCCTCATAATCAGAACTATTACCTCAGTATCAGAACTAGAACCTCAGAATCTAAACTAGAATCCCTGAACTAGAACTCCAGAATCAGAACTAGGAACCTAGAACACCAGAAACAGAACTAAATCTCCAAATTCAGAACTAGGACCCCAAAATCAGAATAAAAACCAAAAACCAGAACTAGAACCCCAGAATCTGAATTAGAACCCCGGAATCAGAATTAGATCCCCAGAAGTAGAACTAAAACCGCAGAATCTGAAGTAAAACCCCGGATTCAGAACCGGAGCCCCAGAATCAGAACTAGAACCCTAGAATCATAACTACAAAATCAGGACTAAAACCCCAGAATCAAAGCTAGGACCCTAGAATCAGAACTAGGACTCCAGAATCAGAATAAAAACTTTAAAATGAGAACTAGAACTCCAGAATCTGAACTAGAACCCAAGATTAAGAACCCCAGAAGCAGAACTAAAACCCCAGAATTTGAACTAGAGCCCCAGAATCAGAACTGGAACCCTAGAATCAGAATTAGAATCCCTGAATCAGAACTAGAACCCCAGAATCAGAACTAGAACATTAGAACTATGGACATTAATAATCAAAACTAGAGAGCCAGAATCGGAACTAAGACCCCCTAATCAAAACTAGAACTCCTGAATCTGAACTAGAACTAAGGTTCAGAACCCCAGAACTGAACTAAAACTACAGAATCTGAACTAGAGCCCCAGAATCAGAACTATAACCTCAGAATCAGAACTAGAATCCCTGAATCAGAGCTAGAATTCCAGAATCAGACCGAGAACCCAAGAATCGGAACTAGAGTTTCAGAATCGGATCTAAGACCTCTAATCAGAACTAGAACCACAGAATCAGAACTAGAATCCCAGTATAAGAACCTGAACCCCAGAATTAGAAATAGAACACCAGAATCAGAAGAACCCCAGAATCAGGAATAGAATTCTATCATCAGAACTCCAGAATGAGAACTAGAACCCCAAAATCGAAAGCATGACTCCAGAATCAGAATGATTACCCCAGAATCAGAACTAGGCCCTCTGAATTCGAACTAGAACCACAGAATCAGATCTAGAACCTCAGAATGACAACTAGATGAACGGTTTTATAGAACAGATTATAAATAAGTTATGACCAATGTTATGACCAATGTTATGACCAATGTTATGACCAATGTTTTCTAGTGGTAATTCCTTTGTATTCACATATTGTATTGTGTACATGAAGTATATGAGGTTAGTGTATGCACTATATTCCCATCCTGTGGCGGTAGTCAAAAAGACTACAGAGGTACATAATGGGTCCAGGGACTAGATCACAAAGTTTTGATAGTTGAACAAGTTACTGAGGCGGTGAACCATTCACACGTCTATGCCTGATCACAATTGTAATGAGTTATTAATGCAAATATTAACAGGGTCACACACAAACACACACACACGCCAGGAGCCAGGAGCTATGAATCGACCCCTGCAACCACAAATAGGTGAGTACACACAGTGGTAATGCTTATTTACTGTGAACAAAGTCAGGGTAATTTTCCAGAATGGCTTGTAATATATCACTGTCTATAAAATACTTTGATATATCTTGAACATTTCTGAGTGAGTTGTCTCTGAATTATTAATTTTGTCGCATTCTAGTACATAATGACGCAGGGTGTGACAATAGTCCATCTGGCAAAGTTTACATTTCGTTTGGTCTACATCTGGTGGTGGTGATTTAACCTGCCAAAGATACTTCTAACCCAGCCGCAGCAGGGCGGTAGTGACATCCAAGAGTCTACTTATTTTGTTGGATGCACCACAGTCTCCTTCAGCCTGAAGTCAATAAAGTTTAGTTGAAGCTCTTTTCGTATTACTGTTCTCAAACTGGTAACTGACAAGCCAAGATTATAATCTACTCTCTCTTTGAAAGCATATATATAACTTAGCCAGTTCATCAGTTCTATCATGTATCTGAAGACCAATGTGAGACGGAATCCACAGAAGGTGTACTCTGACTCCGCTTTCCACAATCCTACCACACCTGTGTCTGGCTTCTGACACAAGCATGTCACAATTTATACTTAATGAGCTGAGAGCATTTATAGATGATAGAGAATCAGTTACAGTTAAAGTGTCAACGTTCGATACACGGACGCATTTGAGTACCAGGAGTAACGGCCCAGTTATAGATGCGTGCTCAAATTTCTTTATGAGCCATCACTTTGTATGAAAACAGCAGCACTACCAGCTGCACCCGTGGATTAGTGAACAAAACCGTCAACATAAATAATATGTGAAAGAGTGTGCAGTGTGACTAATTTATCAATACAGCTTGAGGTATCCTGTTCGGCTTCAAGGCGAAGCTTTGGTTGTAAATTAAAGATGTTTTTTGAGGAGAAATGGAGAGATGATAGTTTGGAATAGGGAAACATCCTATGGAGCGTGGAAGTGTCATGTCGCTGGTCCATACGGAGGTTAGTTCCAAGTTTTTTTTTTATCCATCCAGAGGGGTGTTCACCTGTGATGAGGAAAGTTTGGTGGGCTCCTGTGCAGGGGTTTGAATGGGCTTGCCTGAGCATATTGACCTCAGCCTTTCTTTGTACTGGCGACAAAGTCTCGTTACAACAGGTCCAAGTAATATGGCCTCAAAGCCTAGATATCTGTATTTGGTTACATTCTCGTCGAGACCCATTATGCAACTGGATCTGCCGAACTGCGCCTCTCTGTCGAGGGACAACACACATCGTCTCCCTACGATCTCCGTTGGATCTTTTCACGATAGGTTACTCCAATCGTGTTAAGATTAAACCCTGCAGTGGAACTGTAAACGACTCTTCCAAACTTGCATTTGCAGCTGCCGTGAGGGGCAGCTTGCAGGTGAAGTTTAACACCATCTTGACACTCCAAGTGGCCTTCATTGTCGTGTGCAACGATGATGTTGAGGCTGAAAAATTACTCACGACCGCCCCCACCACCATTCTCACTGATCGAGAATTCACCGTCATGCCCTCTCTGGCTCTCAGGGCCAAGAGAACTATCTTTCTAATAAATCTCGACAGGCTTCTTACGTCTCAACCTCTCAAAGACCTCAAGACTTCAGTTGAAGACCAAAACTCCTGGGCCAAAGTTCAGCACATCACCAAAATCCCTACTGCCTCATCCATGTTGAAAATCACCTTCAGTGATGTTGACATGGCTGCCCACTTTGTAACATGTGTGACAAAGTCTTCATGCTGATCAGGAAGTACATGAGAGCGTTTCCGTTTCAATATCCCACCAGGGAGGATAGTGTTACCAATATCTAGAGTGGTTAATCTTGGGAAATCATCTGATGATATATCTGTAACAATGGAAGATTCGCATTTGGCAAAAGTAATGTTAATGCCAAGACATAGATCAAGAACACCTCCATAGATATGCGTAGGTTCAAGGTCACCTACAATTTGCACGTTACCATGACTGTTTAAGAGTGACAACAGTTGATTACCATTACGATTACCGAATTGTGAGTTTCCAATGATTTTGTGTCTTGCATTATAATCTCCAATAATAAGAGTGGGTTTAGACTGAGCACAGGTTGGAAACCCCAATTAATTAAACTTAGCAGGAGCATACAAGTTACATATGTTGAGAGCAGAGTTCCCAATATAAATTCTAACGCTATGGTATTGAAGTCCCTCCGTTTTCTTATTTGCAAGAAGTTGGTGGAGAAGTGATTTTTTATTATACAGAATACGAGAGTTAGTAGATTTGAGGTTCTATGTAATAAATGAGGGCAGTTTAGGGGATTTTTCAGGACTCTGCTATCTTGTAAACACACAACATCAACAAGTTCAGTGGTTACTTTATGGTGAAGGTCAGGAAATCTTTTTTTAATTGATGCAATATTCCAACTTAAAATAGAAAGTTTATACGAGTTTTGTCCGATTATAGATGACCTGAGATAGTGCTTAGTTTATCAGCATAATGAAAAAAAATCATATTAACAGCACACGTTATCAATATCATTAGTATTACCCTTCTCCATGAGTTTCTTAAGTGCACTTCCAGTACTGAGGCCTCGTGGGAGTCTTTGTTTACAAAGAGCACGGCACTGTTTGTCTGTGAATGCTTGGCAGGTGGCACTAGTTGATAAATTAGACACATGTGCAACTCTTGGGTATCTTTATTCAGGAAACGTTTCGCCACACAGTGGCTTCATCAGTCCATACAAAGGAGAATCTTGAAGAACAGGAGGAGAATGAGGTAATCAGTCCCTCAACCTTGAGTCGATGTGGTCAGTCCATCAATCTTGAATAGAATACGGCATACGTGCTGAGAAGGAGCTTATAAACCGTTGGCAGGAGAGGTGCAGCAGTCGTAGGTCGTGTAACATTTGTTCAATGTTGAAGTAGGTCGTGCCCAAGAATTAGGCAAGCGAAGAATTCCCTCAAGGTTGAGGGACTGATTACCTCATTCTCCTCCTGTTCTTCAAGATTCTCCTTTGTATGGACTGATGAAGCCACTGTGTGGCGAAACGTTTCCTGAATAAAGATACCCAAGAGTTGCATATGTGTCTAATTTATCAACATGTCGGTTCTCTGAACCATTCATCTACAAACAGGTGGCACTACCTCTCACATTCCCTCCTCCGTTATCATTACAATCATCACTATAACTATCATCACCGATACCACTACCCTCATTATATTCACTACAATTATCACCACCATTCAATATTAACGTCAACCTGGTTATCATCACCACACTGGGCACCACCACCACTTACATTACACTCATCACTATTACTATCACCATAGACACCGCTGCCCTCGGCATAATGTTCACTATAATTATCGACACAGCTATTACATTCGTCATTAACAATATTAAGGACTCACCATTACACTCATCAACTTGTTCGTCATCCTCACCCTCATTTTCAGAATGGATGACGATCTTATTATTGGTGTATTCATTGGCACACACTATACATTTTTCCGTAAGCTGCTGAAGTTGTTTAACTAACAACTGTTTCCTTTCCAGTACTGATATACGCAACTGCAGGTTATATATCACTAATGCAAGACTTGTCTCTACTGGAGGCATGAAGCCCCGGTCAGTTGAGCCCGTGGCTCACTGACTGCTAACTCAGCTAGGCTGGTGGTGTCAACACCAGCAAGATCACTAGTGTTTATAGCAGATATGATAGAGCTCTGGTGATGTACTCCTCTGGTTACTTGCTCAACAACATTGTTTGAAATTAGGCATGAGCGAGTATTCGGACACAAGGTATCTGGTAGGCCTTCTGCCTCATGGGAGGTGCAGGGCGAGGTGAAAGTCCTACAGCTGGCTATGATGTAGGCAACCCTCATGCTGCAGTCAGCATGAGCAGCATTTTACTGCAACAATCTGTTGTTTCTTTAGAGCTTGTCATAACACTGTTGAGGAGGATGGGCCTTGGCACACACTCCAAACCAGTGTGACTGCACTGGGCATATCCAAGCAATGTGACCCGAGTTCTGACACTTGTAGTATAGACAATGAAGTGGTCTATACAAGGCTATGTTGTTGTTGAGAAATGATTTACCAACTAAGGTTAAAGATTAAATATAGGGAGTACTTATCTGATAAGACAGCTCATCGTCCACACAGCTGCCCCTGCAGACGAGGTCTTGAGAAGCTGTATCATCCATTTCTTAACGGGCTGAAAAAGATTATATTATGTTAATAATAAATTACCCTAGGGGGTGTTATGTTATTCACTGATGGCTGACGTACGTACTTGTGGACTCAAAAGTCCGCACCTCACAGCCGACTATAGGTTGATTACAAACTCCTTGCGACACAAGAACTGAGCATTCCCCCGGGCTTACAAGAAATTTATAACCCACATTGCTCTTATAACGTGAGCTATGGTGTTCTTTACACCCTCGACAGATATCGGTGACTTGATAGAAGCGGAAGTGTCCTTGGATGTCCACGTCTTCCATAGTCTAGGAATACGCACACTGGTACACTATGTTCCACAAGGTTTGTCTTTATTGTTCACAATCTTATCACCGAAGAAGCTGATCACACTTCTCTGTAAGTGTTTATTGTGTTTTGTGAGACACTTTGTTCACACTAACGCATGGATCAGTGTTCTTTGTTGGTTATCCTGGCATCGGTGTGACTCTCAGTAGAGTCAAAAGTAATCTGACCTCACAGCATCCTACGCCGCTCCAATGCCCCTCGAACATAAAGGAAAAGCTGACCTAGTACTTTTGCTTCCTTGCCACTTCCTCAATGAAGCAAAGCAGAATGTTTAATTCTTGCTGTCTTAAGCATAGACAACAATGTACACTATCTTTACCATGGTAATAAAGAGGGAGCAAGATTTTCCTTAATTGTCCTGCTAAGGTAAGAGATAGACTGTCTTTTATTAAATTACACTTTGCAACACTGGACTTTGCAAGTAGCGTCGGTCGCTTGACTACGTTGCATACTCGTACTGCATCTGGGATCAATTACTTGCTGTAGCAGTAAACAAAATGCTTGCCCCTTCTGAGAGGGCTGGGCCCCTCACGGCTGAAAGGGGCTGAAGGGGGGCTAATACCCCCTTCCTGGAGAAAATTTCTCCACACTGGGGGGCGATGCTTTCCCCTTCTGAGATGGTTGGGCCCCTCAGGGCTGAAAGGGGCTAATACCCCCTTCCTGGAGAAAATTTCTCCACAGGTGTAGCACTGCACGAGAGTAGATATAGGGGGTGGAGTCCCTTGGCCAGTCCACTCAGCCAATATCAAATCATTAGGAAATCGACGAGGGTTTGCAACTTGATCTGACACCAGGAACTTAGGATCCAAGTCCATACTGACATTGTAGATTACAATAAACTCTTTAGATGCCCTTTGTGGAGCAGCTTGAAGTTTGTTAGTGTATTTGTGAGTGAGAAGTTTTTCTATGAATGTTTGATTATTAGTGACAAAGATGGAGCTGTCTTCATCATGACGAAGCTTAATCTGTTTCTCCGTGTTGTCTAATGTAGCTTCTTAAAACCATGTAAACTTGACGTCATGCTTATTGTTGGCAGGGAAATCAAGCCTAATAGTTTTGCGAGGGTTGTTTTCGGCCTCTTTATTTCTTGTGGCAAACTTCATTTGGATACCTCTTTTTTTTTTAAAGCTTCCTTACCTCTATTACATTCAAATCCGCCTTCACTATCATCTAATTCGTTAACACCATTCACTTCCAAAAGTCACTTCTAGTGACCTACTGCTTGAAGTGAGGGAGTCAGTCTGTTACACTTGGATCAGCAAAACCCACTATTATTTCATACGGGGGGTTGAGGAAGGCACAGTCACTTCTCTTGACATAGACAATATGGATGAAAGTGGCACGCAGGTCATATTGAGTCACCAAATAATGCAATACTCATGCAAATCGTTACTCCAAACCTGTAGCACTTAACACTTCTTGCACATGTGCGTTGGAATGACAGACGAACTTTCGATGCACAAATGTATCAGCACAAACTTACTCTTCTAGGTAGTAGGATGGTAGACAGTAACTACTTAGGGAGGTACTACCGTCCTGCCAAGTGACTGTAAAACAGAAGCCTGTGATTGTTTTATATGACGGTATGATTGCTGGTGTCCTTTTACTGTCTCATTAACATACAAGATTTCAGAGTACGTCTTGCTACTTCTACTTACACTTAGGTCACACTACACATGCATGTACAAGCATATATATACACACTCCTCTGGATTTTCATCTATTTTCTTTCTAGTTCTTGTTCTTGTTTATTTCCTCTTATTTCCATGGAGAAGTGGCACAGAATTCTTCCTCTGTAAGCCATACGTGTAATAAGAGGAGACTACAGTACCGGGAGCAAGGGGCTAGTAACCTCTTCTCCTGTATACGTTATTAAATTTTAAAAACGAAACTTTCGGTTTTCCTTTTGGGTCACCCTGCCTCGGCGGGATACGACCAGTTTGTTGAAAAAAAATACTGTTGTTTATAGATGAACCTCTGGCCTGTCACACTTAAAAAGCAGTATCTGGCAGCCAAAGGAATTACCAGGTAGCGCAATGCTCATATAAATTGCTCTTAACCACCCTTATTTTCATACCAACTCTGCAGCATTCATCTAAGAAGCACTCAATGCCTTGAAGAATTAAAATACACCTTCCTCAGTTAGAGAAATATCACTGTTTTGTACAAATGGACTGTCAGGTTGGATTAGTCTGGCAGGTTTGAGTAGGTCTGGGTCACCAGCTCACGTACTACTGCAGATTCACCTTTACTCCGCAGGTTGGTAAAGGCGATGAGCAGAATTCAGAGGCACGAGTAACTCTGAGTTGTAAAATTCACCTTAATATAAATAAAAAATAAGGTCCTTGTTTGCGCACTGGCTATGCTAGGTTTCACCACACAGTTATTTACTAAATTATCACTCATACAGTAAGTCAGTGCCAATTAGCATTCATACACTAATAATAGAGGCGAACAATAGTTAATACACAGTGTCTTCAGGACAGTGTAATAACATCTGTGGCACCTTGAAACTGACAAGGGGCACTCAAGTACCTATGTGGACTAACAAAATTTGCCTCTACACTGTAAGTTGATAGGGGCAAATGGCTGAGTTCCAGTGCAAGGAAGATGAGCAGTTGATGAGGGGTAACGGAGGTCTATGAGGGCCATTCAAACTGAAAACTATTTCCAGTGTTTCACTCAGTATATCGCTAGTCACATAAGAGTTTTCACAACACTGTTGCTGCCATCCAACGATATGGGTTTTTATGATGCCTTATCAGTCGGGTGAAATGGGTACTCCTGAGTCAGTTAGGCCTAGAACTTGCAAAATTTGAAATGATTATTTTATTTACACAAATTTTTACAGTGACATTGCAACATCATGGGATCGTGGTACATAGACTTCTTCAACGCTTGTCCAACCTTTGGACAACGACCTACTTACACTAGTGGCAGATCCCACTGTGATCCCACCTCCTCCTGCTTCGACTCACCTGACTGTAGTATATAAGTCACCTCTCTGGCCCTGTGCTGTACTTCTTACAAGAGTGATGGACTGAACACATCGATTCCTGGTTGAGGGACTGATTACCTCAATCTCCTCTCTCCTTATCCATTTCTACTTTGTATTGGACTGATGAGGCCACTGTGTGGCAAAACTTTTCTTCAATAAAGTTTCCCATATGTTGCATAAGTGTCTTAATTCTTCAGAAATATCTATAAAACGGTTATTATTATAACCTTTTTTTAAGGGGTGGACTGGTAAGCCGGTGGAAGGCCTCGGTCAGATGGCCAAAAGGTCCAGCTGTGGGGTCATCATATGATTAAGACCCGCATCAGGAAACACATGTCCTGTCTCGTGATAAACCTCACCTAACCTAACCTTTAGTGACGCCGTGACGCCGTGACGCCGTGACGCCGTGACGCTGTGACGCCACTCATGAAAAGCGTCGTCAAAATGCCAATATTATTTAACATTTGTGTAGCTCTTTTCCATGTAACGAACACCTTATTTTTCATTTCCAAACTACAGATAAATTTACCACAACAAAGCAGTAGCCTACGTAATATATACTTTTGCCCCATTGCTAGTAAAGTGAAATAAGAGATGTCTGGTGCTGAGGAGGTAGTTAGTTCATTTAAGCAAAGCTGGTAATAAGAAGCGGGTGCAGCAAGATGTCATGCTGGGTCACCTTCAAGGTCTTCTAACCATCGTTTGCTATAAGATAAGATTTTGTTCGGACTTTTAACCCCAGAGGTTAGTCACCCAGGATAACCCAACATAGGCAGTGTGTCATCTTATTTCCAGTGGAGTCCTCAATCTTGTCCCCAGGATGCGACCCACACCAGTCGACTAACACCCAGGTACATACTTGCTTGCTAGGTGAACAGAGACAACAGGTGTAAAGAAACACGCCCAATGTTTTCACTCTTGCCGGGGATCGAACCCTGGACACTCAGTGTGTGAAGGTAGAGCGTTGCTTACCAGGCCAGAGATTGGATTTGACTTCAGTTGAACAGGTTGGGAGATATTTATGTGTGGTAAGGTAAATTATTATTAAGTTAAACACCAAACCCAAAAGGGTCAAGCAGCACCGTAGGGAAGGGATGTGCCACTTTGAGTGTCACACTGTTACCACTCCATCAACCACTGTCACTAGCGCCACCTTGAGTGTCACACTGTTACCACTCCTTCAACCACTGCCATTAGTGCCACCTTGAGTGTCACACTGTTACCACTCCATCAACCACTGTCATTAGTGCCACCTTGAGTGTCACACTGTTACCACTCCATCAACCACTGTCATTAGTGCCACCTTGAGTGTCACACTGTTACCACTCCTTCAACCACTGTCATTAGTGCCACCTTGAGTGTCACACTGTTACCACTCCATCAACCACTGTCATTAGTGCCACCTTGAGTGTCACATGTTACCACTCCATCAACCACTGTCATTAGTGCCACCTTGAGTGTCACATGTTACCACTCCATCAACCACTGTCATTAGTGCCACCTTGAGTGTCACATGTTACCACTCCATCAACCACTGTCATTAGTGCCACCTTGAGTGTCACATGTTACCACTCCATCAACCACTGTCATTAGTGCCACCTTGAGTGTCACATGTTACCACTCCATCAACCACTGTCATTAGTGCCACCTTGAGTGTCACAACTGTTACCACTCCTTCAACCACTGTCATTAGTGCCACCTTGAGTGTCACATGTTACCACTCCATCAACCACTGTCATTAGTGCCACCTTGAGTGTCACATGTTACCACTCCATCAACCACTGTCATTAGTGCCACCTTGAGTGTCACATGTTACCACTCCATCAACCACTGTCATTAGTGCCACCTTGAGTGTCACATGTTACCACTCCATCAACCACTGTCATTAGTGCCACCTTGAGTGTCACACTGTTACCACTCCAATATTGGCAATAGTATTCATATCGCTGTCAATCAGATTACGTACATATAGAGGTTTTGATAACAAAAAAAAGCACAATACCGTGACTGGAACGATACACAAATAACCCGCACATAAAAGAGAGAAGCTTACGACGACGTTTCGGTCCGACTTGGACCAGTGTGACTTTGTAAATTGTCCAAGTCGGACCGAAACGTCGTCGTAAGCTTCTCTCTTTTATGTGCGGGTTATTTGTGTAGTGATCATAGAGACAGAAAAAGAAGCAATGAAGATATGATCATTTCTTTTTTCTGTCAGGTAATTTTTGAGTAGTCACAGATCCCTTGGTAAAGCCTTTTACGTCTGGCAAATTAGATCTAATATAACTTGAAAAGTTTCAATGATTGAGACTAATTTCTTCCTCGCTGACTCCTCCACACAAAGCAGAATCACTCGAATAAAACCGAATAAACTGTATTGTCAATAAAGTTGAATAAAGTATATTATCAAATAGATTTTCATTTGCTGCGTATAAAGTTTCTCGGGTTGTGTAATATGCCTTAATTCTTGCCTTTTTTGACGTTATTTCATATACGTTAACATTTAAAATCTCAAAAATGTTTATTCCCTATTTTCCTTTTTTTCCGTTTGTTTTAATTTGGCTAGTATGTAATCCAACAATCGTT
>NC_069422.1:2098885-2242284 GCF_026875155.1 Cherax quadricarinatus | reverse complement strand
CCATCTTGAAGAGGCAAAATTGATAAATAAATTTGCAAACACTGTTTTACTAAGGGGCTTCCTGTCTTACGAATTTATTAAACTTTTCACTAAGGTGTTTGAGGAGGCAGATCATGAATTATGAAATATGGACTTCAGTAAGGCTATCGTTTAGAGTTCCAATCAAAGGCTTTCGGGGAAAAACTTAAGGCACAGGGAATAGGAGGAGAAATTTTTTCCTGGGTAGAGGCATGGCTGACAAATAAGCCAGAGTTTTTTTGCAAAAATTTGGGGAGAAATCAGAATGGGGGAAACTCACAAGTGTGTTCCACAGGGTCAGTGTTGGGGGCCCCTTGTTTTTCACAATCTACATAAACGACATAGATGAGGGAATAAGTAGCTACATAAGCAAATTCCCTGATGACACCAAAGTAGGGCCGTCCACTTCTTTCTATTGAGGACACTAGAGCACTCCAGGATGATTTGAATAAACGATGGAGTGGTGGGAGAAGTGGCAGATGCGGTTTAATATAACAAATGAAAAGTTCTAAATGTTGGACAAGACAATAACCATGACACATACAAACTAAATAATGCAGATCTTAATACTACTGATTGCGAAAAGGATTTAGAGTTCTGGTTACAGTAATCTGAAACCAAGACAACAGTGAAATAACTGTTCGAAATAAAGCTAACAGAATCCTTGGCTTTATATCAAGAAGTATAAATAATAAAGTCCTCGGGAAATCCTTTAAAAAACTGGCTTTTCATCTCATCCCCTGCATGCATCAGCCTTACTAGAGAATTTAACAATGCAAGGAATTCGCAAGAGCAGGCGAAATATCCCTAAACACGATCTCTGGCTGAAGGAGACTCGAACCTACGAACCTTCATGCAGGGGATAGAGAAAAGCTGAAAAGCCTTCTCCCTAAAAACTGGCTGCCTTGGATCAAAACGTCTAGCGCAAGCTGGACGCCAAGGTATTGGTCCATGGGGTGAGAAGGGTAAGGCACTGCGTACCTTTTTTCCAAAGGGTTCGTGGGTTTGATCTCATTCAGCCAGAGATCAGTGTTTATATATATATATGTCGTGCCGAATATGTAAAACTGGTCAATTAGCAAGAACCTTTAAAATTAAGCCCCTTCTGAAATTTTTTCTCATATACGTTTAAATATATAGTTTTTCATTAATGTTAATTAAAAAATTTTTTAAATTTTGCACCAAAAGAATCTTAGAAAACTTACCTAACCTTTTTATAACAAGAGCAATTTATTTTAGCCTAACCCAACTAAATATATTTTAAATACATTTACAATAATTTAGTATTAAACAAACACAATCAAATATATATTTTTCCTTAGGTTCAGAATGATTTTGGCGAAATTATTGCAAGATGAGCGTTGGTATTTAAGCCAAGATCGCAAGTTCTGCCTATTCGGCACGACATGAGGAGGTTAATAACATTATCAAGAGGAGCCTCACAACAGCTAGATGCCCAGCAGTAAGGGAGCCACCCCAACTATGCAGATCTGATGGCAGCCAAAAGCGTCCAGATGGTATCACCCCTTTCAAGCCTGGACAGATGGGAAGCAGGTGGTGTGGGACTATACATGTGCATCTACCTTGGCTGATACCTATCTCCAATACACCAGGGAGGAAGGAGGGGCAGCTGCCAGCTTCAGGGAGTCCCAAAAGTCTAGAAAATATGGAGAACTTGCCCATCATTTCATGTTTGTTCCCATAGGCCCCAGAGACCCTTTGGGTCATGGGGAAAGAGTGCATCTAATTTCCTTAAGGAGCTGGAAAAAGACTCATCAGGGTAACTAGGATCCCAGGGCAGCTAGTTTTCCCGTTCCAGCGGCTCAGTGCGGCTGTTCAAAGGGGTAATGCCTGCGCATTTGGGCACACGCCCCAGCTCTGAGGAGCAGGATGAGAATTTTTCGCCTTATAATCGGTGATACACACGTAACAACATGTACCGTATATGCCACCTTTATATTAACAATGTATCTCTTAAATCTTCTGCGCCATATTATGTAATAATATATATATAAAAATAATATATATATATATAATATATATATATATATATATACATATACATTTTTTATTTTTATTTTTTTTATTATCACCACTGGCCGATTCCCACCAAGGCAGGGGGGCCCGAAAAAAAAAACTTTCACCATCATTCACTCCATCACTGTCTTGCCAAAGGGTGCTTTACACTACAGTTTTTTAAACTGCAACATTAACACCCCTCCTTCAAGTGCAGGCACTGGGACTTCCCATCTCCAGACTCAAGTCCGGCCTGCCGGTTTCCCTGAACCCCTTCATAAATGTTACTTTGCTCACACTCAAACAGCACTCAAGTATTAAAAACCATTTGTCTCCATTCACTCCTATCAAACACGCTCAAAGCATGCCTGCTGGACGTCCATGTCCCCTCGCACACAAAACCTCCTTTACCCCCTCCCTCCAACCTTTCCTAGGCCGAAACCCCCACCCCGCCTTCCTTCCACTACAGACTGATACACTCTTGAAGTTATTCTTTTTCGCTCCATTCTCTCCACAGTCCGAACCACCTCAACAACCCTTCCTCAGCCCTCTGGACCAACAGTTTTGGTAATCCCGCACCTCCTCCAAACTTCCAAACTACGAATTCTCTGCATTATATCACACCACACATTGCTCCAGACATGACAAAACTCCACTGCCTCCAGCCTTCTCCTCGCTGCAACATTCATCCCCCCATGCTTCACACCCATATAAGAGCGTTAGTAAAACTATACTCTCATACATTACCCTCTTTTTTCCTCCAAGGGCAAAGTTCTTTTTTCTCCACAGACTCCTAAATGCACACTCACCCCTTTTCCCCTCATCAATTCTATGATTCACCTCATCTTTCATAACCCATCCGCTGACACGTCCACTCCCAAATATCTGAATACATTCACCTCCTCCATACTCCTCTCCCTCCAATCTGATATCCAATCTTTCATCACCTAATCTTTTGTTATCCTCATAACCTTACTCTTTCCTGTATTCACTTTCAATTTTCTTCTTTTGCACACCCTACCAAATTCATCCACCAATCTCTGCAACTTCTCTTCAGAATCTCCCAAGAGTACAGTGTCATCAGCAAAGAGCAACTGTGACAACTCCCACTTTATGTGATTTTTTTTTTTTTTTTTTTTTTTTTTTTTTTTTTTTTTTTTTACACAGGGTTTGACAAGGTTAAGGATCCCTAGCTTTTTACAGGTTATTTACAGGTTAATTAAGGATTCCTAACTTTATTGGCAAGCTAAGAGCTGTTACCTACATCAGCTCATTTGAAAGCATTTTTATTTTTATGAGACATACAAGTAGGAAACAGGATGAAGTTGGAGCTATCTGTGGGCCAGCATTTTCATTTGATCAACTGACTTTATCTCGTTGACATCATTATCCTGTACGAATGTGTTCCATACTCGACTCATCCTGGGTATGTATGATCTCAGATGGAGTGATGTTCTGGAGAAGGGTACAGCCAGAGTGAAGTTGCTGCTTTCTGCCCGTCTTGTGGCATAAAAGCTCTGTCAAGCAGTCGCAGATGAGAGGGGGGGGGCAGGCAAACCAAGAAAGTGGAGCATACTCAAGGTGCGAGCGTACTTGTGCCTCGTACAGGATCTTGCAACCCCTACTGTCAAGCAGATGGGAGATACGGCGAAGTGCTGTAAGCTTCCTGGCTGCCTTGTTTGCAAGATTTACAACATGGTTCTTCATGGTTAGTGTGAAGTCAAATTTCACCCCAAGGATATCAACTTCTTCTCCAGGTGCCAACAATCCTCCCATTCATCCTTACTACTGCACCACATTACCATCATGGTGCCTAGAGACGATCATCATTTGCGTTTTCCTCAGGTGCAAAATGTTACTTGCCATCTATTTCCCCAAGCTGATATAGCTCTCAGCTGGTGATTGATGTAGCTTAGAGCAGCTGGCATTTCTTCTCTTGGATAAGTGAATGTCAGTGTACAGTCGTCTGCATATGCATGTGATTCTGGGATGAGATGAAGAAGGTCGTTGAAGTAGACATTCCATAACAATGGACCCAGCACGCTTCCTTGTGGAACACTTGCCCCAATAGGATGTCCTTGCTGATTCCGTTCCATTGAGAACTACACTTAGAGATCTACCATGAAGGTAGTCACTGAGGAGACATAGCGTAGAGCCTGCAATTCCCAGTGCTTGAAGTTTTGCTAAGAGGCCCTGTGCCACACCCAGTCGAAAGCGCCAGCAATGTCCAGTGCTACCACACAGCTGACTTTGGATTCATCCAGTGACTGGTGCCACTTAGTGGAGAGGTTTAACAACAGATCAGCAGCAGAGTAACCTTTCCTGAAGCCATATTGACGATCACAAAGTAGTGAGTGGTAGTCAAAAAACTCTGTCATTTGTCTTGAGATATTGTCTCAAGGATCTTACCATGATTGACAGGAGTGACACTGGTCTGTAGTTGCTGATTTCTGCTCTGCTCTTCTTTTTGTGAACAGGGACTACATTGCCTCTTACATAGAGAGGGCCATTTCCCTGTACTAGGCAGTGCTGAAAGATGCGAGTTAGAGGTGCTGCTAGCTGGTCTGCACATCTTCTCAACAATCTTGGGCTCAACTTGTCTGGGCCCACAGCCTTTTCTTGGTCAAGCGATTTAAGTAGGAAATGCAACTCCTCCTGCCTTATTGTCACCACTGACAGTTTTGACACAGTTCTTGCAGCTAGCCAAGGAGGGTCCCTTGCTGGATCAGGAACTTGCATTTTGGTAGCAAAGTGTTCAGCAAAGAGGTCCGCCTTCTCTTGACTACTAGTAGACGTGGTCCCATCCGCATTTACTTCTCTTACAACCCCATCTATAAATATATTAAACAACCACGGTGACATCACACATCCTTGTCTAAGGCCTACTTTTACTGGGAAATAATTTCCCTCTTTCCTACATACTCTAACTTGAGCCTCACTATCCTCGTAAAAACTCTTCACTGCTTTCAGTAACCTACCTCCTACACCATACACCTGCAACATCTGCCAGATTGCCAACCTATCCACCCTGTCAAACGCCTTTTCCAAATCCATAAATGCCACAAAGACCTCTTTAGCCTTATCTAAATACTGTTCACTTATATGTTTCACTGTAAACACCAGGTCCACACACCCCATACCTTTCCTAAAGCCTCCGTGTTCATCTGCTATCCTATTCTCCGTCTTACTCTTAATTCTTTCAATAATAACTCTACCATACACTTTGCCAGGAATACTCAACAGACTTATCCCCCTATAATTTTTGCACTCTCTTTTATCCCCTTTGCCTTTATACAAAGGAACTATGCATGCTCTCTGCCAATCCCTAGGTACCTTACCCTCTTCCACACATTTATTAAATAATTGCACCAACCACTCCAAAACTATATCCCCATCAATCCCGGCTGCCTTACCCCCTTTCATTTTACCTACTGCCTCACGAACTTCCTCCACACTCACAACTGGCTCTTCCTCACTCCTACAAGATGTTGTTCCTCCTTGCCCTATACACGAAATCACAGCTTCCCTATCTTCATCAACATTTAACAATTCCTCAAATTATTCCCTCCATCTTCCCAATACATCTAACTCTCCATTTAATAACTCTCCTCTCCTATTTTTAACTGACAAATCCATTTGTTCTCTAGGCTTCCTTAACTTGTTAATCTCACTCCAAAACTTTTTCTTATTTTCAACAAAATTTGTTGATAACATCTCCCCCAAACTCTCTCATTTGCTCTCTTTTTACATTGTTTCACCACTCTCTTAACCTCTCTCTTTTTCTCCATATACTCTTTCCTCCTTGCATCACTTCTACTTTGTAAAAACTTCCCCATATGCTAACTTTTTCCTCCCTTACTACTCTCTTTACATCATCATTCCACCAATCGCTCCTCTTCCCTCCCGCACCCACTTTCCTGCAACCACAAACTTCTGCTGAACACTCTAACACTACATTTTTAAACCTACCCCATACCTCTTCGACCCCATTGCCTATGCTCTCATTAGCCCATCTATCCTCCAATAGCTTTTATATCTTACCCTAACTGCCTCCTCTTTTAGTTATAAACCTTCACCTCTCTCTTCCCTGATGCTTCTATTCTCCTTGTATCCCCCTCTACCTTTTACTCTCAGTGTAGCTACAACTAGAAAGTGATCTGATATATCTGTGCCCCTCTATAAACATGTACATCCTGAAGTCTACTCAACAGTCCCTTTATCTACCAATACATAATCCAACAAACTACTGTCATTTCGCCCTACAAACATATCTTGTATACTTATTTATCCTCTTTTTTCTTAAAATATGTATTACCTATAACTAAACCCCTTTCTATACAAAGTTCAATCAAAGGCTCCCATTATCATTTACACCTGGCACCCCAAACTTACCTACCCAACACCCTCTCTAAAAGTTTCTCCTACTTTAGCATTCAGGTCCCCTACCACAATTACTCTCTCACTTGGTTCAAAGGCTCCTATACATTCACTTAACATCTCCCAAAATCTCTCTCTCTCCTCTGCAAATTTCCCCTCTTCTCCAGGTGCATACACGCTTATTATGACCCACTTCTCGCATCCAACGTTTACTTTAATCCACATAATTCTTGAATTTACACATTCATATTCTCTTTTCTCCTCCATAACTGATCATTCAACATTACTGCTACCCCTTCCTTTGCTCTAACTCTCTCAGATACTCCAGATTTAATCCCACTTATTTTCCCCCCACCGAAACTCCCCTACCCCCTTCAGCTTGTTTCGCTTAGGGCCAGGACATCCAACTTCTTTTCATTCATAACATCAGCAATCATCTGTTTCTTGTCATCCGCACTACATCCACGCACATTTAAGCATCCCAGTTTTATAAATATATATATATATATATATATATATATATATATATTATATATATATATATATATATATAAATATATATATATATATGTGCAAGGAATTCGCGAGAGCAGGCAAAAATACACAAACACTGATCTCTGGGTGAAAACTTCTCACCCTCAGGCCCCCTCTTCCTTGGCCGGATATTGGCCTGTTCATCTAACTGATGACCGTCAGTAAGCGCTTCTGAACCATCCCTGGGCCATCACTTTAACAACCCTCAGACGTTCCGCAGAAGTTCTATTTCTACGACAAAGAAAGCTTCAATTATTTGTCCATTTAGATAACGACTGCAACGAAATACGAAAGAAGAAACAAGTGACAACTGCTTGAAAAATAAGTGAAATATAGAAGACATGAAACTAGGATTTTAATAATTTATTTATTTTTTCTATTTAGTGACATTGATCAAAATTAAAAAAAAAACTTGAAACAATGGTAGTATTATTTTTCTGTTTCATTTTTTTGGTTTTGTGTTTTAGAGATGTGTGTATTAGTTGGAAATGTGTATAATTGTGTAATATTTTTTAGTTTTTAAAAATTAGTGAATAACAAGACGCAGTAGAGCCCATTTATTGAGTTATTATGAGTATTAAAGTAAAGACTGTGTGTGTGTGTGATTGCAGGTCGATATTCAGCTCCTGTCCCGCCTCTATACTGTGCGTGTGTGGTGTGGTGTGTATTATTTTGGAATTTGTGTTGTGGTGTGTGTGTTAGAGAAGTGTGATGATGTTTTTAAATGTAATTCTTCCTGTCGCTGATACTAGGTGTTTATTTGAGTGGTCTCACACGTCCAGCGATACGTCAGTCAAAATGGCCCGCTTCCATTGTTTACTGATTTCAAAAATAAAGACGAGGTTTTATCTCGGCTGACACAATGCTATTTTCTGTCAAGGTAGGGATCAACAGATTCGAGATCATGACTTGTTCACGCATATTCTGTGCAATCACACAAATTTGTTCAATCAACAACCACTGAACTACAGTATTTTTAATTTGTTTTAATGCCTCTTTTTTGAAGCGGACAATAATCAATGGTTTTAAAAATGACTGTGGTAACCTCGTGTCCTGAGACTCCTTCATAAAATATTAAACGCTTAAGATACGATTTATTACAATTTGTTGTAAAATATGGAACATCCCACGCGTCAGAATCCGAGCAGAGTGCACGGGTATGCGTCGATGGCTTCAGCGAAGCCTAAAAACTGGGGGGGGGGGGGAAAACGCAACGTCGGAATCCTTTAGATTTTGGCAGTGGATTTGTGACTCATAAGAAACTCTACACAAATGACCAGTACATAGGAGAGAAAAGTCCATGAGACGTTTTTCGTGAAACGTGGAACCATTTACAAGTTACACAAAAACATAAAGATGAGAAGCCATGTACATATAAGCAGAGAGGGACAGAGACGGACAAAGAGAGGAATAATCAAGTGGAAAAGTATTGATAGAGTAAATGTTGGTATTGGAAGATGAGTAGTGGTAGTATTAAGTAAGGAGTAATAGTGGTTGTGACACAAGACAGAAAGGGTAAACTGAGGCTTCCATACATAGCTGATAAGCGCGCTCACTGTGACTTCTTATTTTACTTATATCATATCATCCCTTAAGTATAGTTTTCTATACTGGATGCGGTTTGTCGCCCTGGTTTTAGCCTAGTGTATTTGTGATATTTTTTTTCTAAATTCATTTAATGGTTTCTTTGCTCTGTCTCCCGTCTCTATATGATGCCAACCGTATGGCTCGATATTCTCCACTTCTTGTTCTCCAAAAATTAACCTTTGCATCTACAGAATATTTTGCTGCCTTTGAGGAGATGTGTTAACTGTAATCTATGCCGTGTAGAGTGCCTCTACTCTCTCTCGTCTCTCTCTTCGCTTCTCTCTCCGTCTCTCTCCTCTCTCTCTCTCTATCTTGCATCTCCTGCTTAGAGTGTGGGTGTCTTGAGCATACTTAGAGGCACCAAAGAGTTCATCATCCACGAGGAATTGCTTCAGATCTATATACCACCCTGGGTCCCCCATTCTATTTGGTACCAGTTGTTCTTGTTAAAGATGGATCAGATGAAATCGCCCTCATCTTTTGATCGTTTCCTCTGTCTACTCTGCCCACGACACTGTGCACATAAAGGCGTTTAATCTTGCTTATGTGTGGTCTGAAATTCGCAGTCTTCGATTTTTTTTTAATGTCCCTAACTAGGTCGCTTCGTGTAATCAAAATATAAGGTCTACGGCGTCAGAAGAAACACCGCCCCTAAGTCAGAAGAATGGAAAAAATATAATAACTTTCCGAGTTAATAAGGAAAATGCAATGAAAATAAAAATAAACCATCTGAAGTTTTAGTGCGTTTTTGAGGCAGGAACTATATTTAACAAGGACGGTCCTCTCAGTTTCTTTAATCCTAGGTCATCTGTGGTTTCTTGATCTTACACAGATGGTGAAGTTTACCTGTCTTGGTTGGTTAGTGGGAATCACACTCAGATTGCGAGGAACCGATAGATCCCCGATTGCCGAATGTAGATCCAAAAACTATCGAGCGTCCTGCTGCAGGAAGACCACGCAGGCAGCACAAAGTGCAATGATAAAAAAGAACACTGATACAAGATGGTTATCAAAGACGCTAAGGTGGTAACTGTATTCCACTGCTTTACTGGTAACTCAGCTTAAACACAACAACAAACAATATTCTTGTTAGATCACCTAAACCGAGCAGGAGAAGAGTGGAGATGAAGTGACAATAACCCCAACTCCCAGCCCAAACCAGGTAAGTTAATAATACTTCCAGGATTAGAAACTAAAAATTTCAGACTCGATGAAATCTATCGTTTTTAACAGCGGCCGCTAGATGGGAGTGCGGCGGTGACTCCGCTGTACTCTCTCGGATTCTAAAATACCAGTAATGCCAATTTGCCGTCTTTTACCTCACAAGGGGGTATTTTTTCCAGTATTGTTTGATTCTTATTGCTGGCTTAAGAGTTAAAAAATTTCTGTTCTCTGAACTGTTTCTTAAAGTAGTTCCAGGGACTCTCAGTGTGAATAAGAGTTCTTGCATGAGACTTCTTTTTACAAGATGTCACAAACTGGGAAATTTTCAAACAGTAGGATATTTGAGAAAGAGTTGATTGGTAACAAGGCAAAGCTCAATATCCATTAAACTGTCCTTAATTAAATTCCTCAGAGCAATATGATGTTTCATTGAAGACAAATTCCATCTACTTCCGTTATGGAAAGCTGGAGGAAATAATAGCTCGATTTACGGCTGAGTATACTGCAAACCTAATCACACAACAAAGGAAAAGTAATGTGAAGACCGGGAGTGGTAATGTCTGAGATCTCACCTTCAAGGAACACAACAATGCCACTAAACATCTGCAAGGAACTGAAGGAAATGGATAATGAAAACATTCAAGACAAAGAGTGCCAGTCACGTGATGATCCTTTTTAAATCAACTTGTTCTCTCTAGGCAGAATAACAGCTGTACAATAACATCCCCATTCAAGACAGGTGAAAATTGCTGATCTAGAGAATGTACTGCAGGATAAATGTTCCATCAAATCACACTACCTACAGAGAACACTTTTGGAAGCACATGACTTGTACTTCAGTGTGGACAGTCGAGAGAGATACATCATAATCGACACCTGGAGAGCCTTGGAGGGACTGGTCCTCTAATCTGCACACAGAAATCCTGACCCTACGACAACAAAAGACAGGCCGGCGATGCAACATACCCTCAGTTAAAGTAAGAGGGAACAACTCCAAATTAGTACACAAGAGAAAACACAGTGTTGGGGCCCAAGACTGTTCTACAGCCCCCCCACCAGCCATAAATGGGAATTACCAATAGACCCCTGGATGCCTCAAGAGGGAAGCTGGTCAGATACCTAAAGTCAGTGCTGGGACCTGCCGCTGTGATTCGTACGTTGGACCAACGTCGGCCTGTAGTAAACAGCCTAGTTGACCAGGCTCTGATTTACCAGGAGCCTGGTCATGGACCGGGCCGGCGGGGGTGGTTTTATCCGCGCGGAATACCCTCCAGGAGAGCTTGTACACAAGCACTCAACAATTGGTTCAGGTTTTGATTTTGGACTGTTAGAACTTCGACCAAATCATTAGTGTTGTTCATAACTCACTTCTACATGAACGAGTCTTTAACATACAAACAGACCTTCGTCCTTCTTTCATGCCTTTTTTATCAGTCGCATCTAAATAGTTGTCCATGGAAACCCTATATTTCATTATCAAACCAGTCTTTTAATGTGAGTCTCTGAAAACTGCAAACATTACGTTTAACTTCATGAGAAAAACAGTGATAAACGGCAATTTAACTCAGCTTTTTTTTCCTCGATTTGAGACTTTGTGCCTTTGTAAAACGACAAATTATGATACATTGCTAGTTGCTTAGCTGGGTCTTGTTGGTTGGGCTTAATATCTATTCAGATGAGTCTACTACCACTACAGGATCGTAAATGATGAAATTTCTTAGCATTTCTTTGTCATTTTTCTGCTTCCCTGTAGGTTGAATGATTATAGTTTGCATGGTCGTACTTGCGTTCCTGAATTTTACACGCCCTTCCCGTAACACTTCTTCAGGTGGCTGGAAGTTTAAATCATAGTATTTCTCTTCATTTACTAACTATGGCACATTTTATGGGTGAAAGAGCTTGAAAGACGTAGAGCTGCATGCGTACAATATCCAAGCACCCCTTTAGTTAGTCCCAGTAGGACTTCATTAAGAGATGTCAACAAAACAAGAGTTTGCATATTTCCATGTTTCCGTGGCTGTTGGGTATGCGGCTCTGAGTACCCATTTTGATAGTAAATTTTTAGATGTGTTTCTAGAGCCAAAACAACACTGATAGCAGTACCTCCACTAGTGCGCCGTCACTGCACTAGAAAGAACATCTGCTGCAAACCTAAAGCGATCAAGGTCACTAGCACTAAGCATTAAGAGTACCTTTGTTCGAATGATCCGAGTCGAACCCCAAGACTAAAAGACAAAAAAAAAAAAAAGAAAAAAGAAAAATAAACAAAAGGTCTAAACCCGGATAATCAGCAGGACTGAGAATAATTATGTTAAAAGACGTAAGTCAAATCGGGTCTGGTTACATTTAACGAGCCCCAACACCTTGAAATTAAAAAAAAATAAAAAAAACAAAGTGGAATTCCTTGCTTATAGATTTGGTGGGAGGAGAAATTCGATAATATGCACACCCCCTATACTCCACCTTCACCATTTATACTACCTCCATCATTCAAATATACCTTCTTTCTTATCTTATGAACTTTCCCCTCACATGCATTCTTTCTGTCCGTCCTCAAGATTACACATTTACTTCAAATGTATCTTCAGGTCCGTATACCTTACACGAAATTAATGTGGAGACCATTCCACATACTGAAAAAACCGTGGGGAAAAAATTCACCACACCTGGTTCACACCCATATCTTGCATGGAACTGATGGAGGTTTTTCGGGATGTGTGTGGTCAGGGTACAGCTGTGGGTGAGTGTGGTGTCCCTTTAATATGGGTGAAGATTGGCTGTACTTGTCACACACAACAACATATTTCTAGTTCTGCTTTCTAAATTTACCACGTCTCTTGCTATCACAATTTATGTTTACTGGATTGATACTTTTCTGGTAATTTTGGTTTGTCGTCGTTTTATGGATTTTCAATACCTACAGTGTCGTGCATTTTAGAAGAGCGGATGAGGCGCGTGTCGAGCGCTATGATAGAGGGTGGCGAAAGTGCTATGGGAGGGTGGTGAGAGGCCGCTAATGTAGGGTGGCGAAGTGCTATGGGAGGGTGGCGAGGGCGCTAAGGGTTACGGTTACGATGTGCTATGGGAGGGTGGCGAAGTGCTATGGGAGGGTGGCGAGGCGCTAATGTACGGCGACGATGTGCTATGGGAGCCGTGTGGCGAAGTGCTATGGGAGGGTGGCGAGGCGCTATGGTAAGGTGGCGAGGCGCTATGGTGGGGTGGGCGAAGTTGCGTAACCTGCAGTGTGAATTTCCTCGCAATTTATACCCAATGTCAAGGCCTACGCGAAAAGGTCAAAGGATCATCTGCCATAATATCAAAGAGGCGCGACTGCCTTTGTAAGAGACAACAGAACTGGAGGCACCGTCTTCATACATAAAGTATGGGAGCTCCACCAGCTCCTTGTAAGGGCCTTAAGAATTCCAGCTCCTTTCCTAAAACAATTTTTGTAGTTTTAGATTGCCTTTCTTCAAAGCTGCGGGGTTTCCATTCCAGTTCACTAGAGCAACTTGCCCATAACATCCACACCCAAGCAACTTTTCCTTTTCTCGCCACATTTGCTAAATAACTTTTGATCCCAAAATAGCCATGATGGCTACTGTGATGTCTAACTTTTCTAAAAAAAATTAAGTTTGGTATTATGACTAGTAAATATATATTCTAACAAATTCACTAACTTTACATGCTTTAGCAATATCACATAACAAATTCACTAAACTTTACATCTTTGTAGCAATATCACATAACAAATTTCACTAACTTTACATGCTTTAGCAATATCACATAACAAATTCACTAACTTTACATGCTTTAGCAATATCACATAACAAATTCACTAACTTTACATGCTTTAGCAATATCACAAACAAATTCAACTAACTTTATTACATGCTTTAAGCAATAACACTTATCTAAACAAATTCACTAACTTCACTAACTCCACATGCTTTTAGCCAATATCACATACAAATTCACTAACTTTTACATCTTTTAGCCAATCATCACATAACAAAATTCACTAACTTAACATGCTTTAGCAATATCACTAATCAAATTCACTAACTTTACATGACTTTAGCAATATCACATAACAAATCACTAACTTTACATGCTTTTAGCAACTCACATAACAAATTCCACTAACTTTACATGCTTTACAATACACATAACAAATTCACTAACTTTACTGCATTAGCAATATCACATAACAAATTCACTAAAACCTTTACTTGCTTTTACAATATCATCATAACCAAATTCACTAACTTTAACATGCATTAGTATATCCCATAACAAATTCACTAACTTTACATGCTTTAGCAATATCACATAACAAATTCACAAACTTTACATGCTTTAGCAATATCACATAACAAATTCACAAACTTTACATGCTTTAGCAATATCACATAACAAATTCACTAACTTTACATGCTTTAGCAATATCACACATCACAAAATTCACTAACTTAATGCATAGCAATAATCACATAACAAATTCACCTAACTTTACATGCCTTTAGCAATATCACATAACAAATTTCACTAACTTTACATGCTTTAGCATATCACAATCACGAATTCACAAACTTTACATGCTTTAGCAATATCACATAACAAATTCACTAACTTTACATGCCCTATGCAATATCACATAACAAATTCCACAAACCTACATGCTTTAGCAATATCACATAAACAAATTCACTAACTTACATGCTTAGCAATAGCACATGACAAATTCACTAACTTTACATGCTTTAGCAATATCACAAACTTTACATGCTTTAGCAATATCACATAACAAATTCACTAACTTTACATGCTTTAGCAATATCACATAACAAATTCACTAACTTTACATGCTTTAGCAATATCACATAACAAATTCACTAACTTTACATGCTTTAGCAATATCACATAACAAATTCACTAACTTTACATGCTTTAGGCACTATCACATAACAAATTCACCTAACTTTACTTGCTTTAGCAATATCACATAACAAATTCCCCACTAACTTTACATGCTTTAGCAATATCACATAAACAAATTCACTAACTTTACATGACTTTAGCAATAACACATAACAAATTCACTAACTTTACATGCTTTAGCAATATCACATAACAAATTCACTAACTTTACATGCTTTAGCAATATCACATAACAAATTCACTAACTTTACATGCTTTAGCAATATCACATAACAAATTCACTAACTTTAAAAAACATGCTTTAGCAATATTCACATAACAAATTCACAAACTTAACAATGCTTTAGCAATATCACATAACAAATTCACTAACTTTACATGCTTTAGCAATATCACATAACAAATTCACTAACTTTACATGCTTTAGCAATATCACATAAATTCACAAACTTTACAAAGCTTTAAGCAATATCACATAACAAATTCACTAACTTTTACATGCTTTAGCACTATCACATAACAAATTCAACAAACTTTACCTGCTTTAACAATATCACAATAACAAATTCACTACTTTACATGCTTTAGCAATATCACATAACAAATTCACTAACTTTTACTGCTTTAGCAATATCACATAACAAATTCACTAACTTTACATGCTTTAGCAATATCACATAACAAATTCACTAACTTTACATGCTTTAGCAATATCACATAACAAATTCACTAACTTTACATGCTTTAGCAATATCACATAATGTAGTGAACTTCGAATTTTTCATCTTACGATTAGATATTTGTAGTTTGATAAGAGGAGTAATGGTAATGATGATTACAGTAGTGATGATTACAGTAGTCATGATTATGGTAGTGATGATTATACTAGTCAGGATTATGGTAGTAATGATTGTGTTAGTGATTATTATAGTAGTCAAGATTAAGGTAGCGATGATTGCATTAGTGATGATTATGGCAGTGATGATTTCCAGACGTGAAGATTATGGTACGTCAAGAATATGTAAACATGATTGTTGAAGTAATGGATTACGGTATTGATGATATGATAGTGAAAACATGTAGTGATATTATGGTTTTTTGATGTTATCAGTAGTGATGAATATGGTAGCGAAGATTATGTAATGGATGATCTGATAAATTATTATAACAGTGTTGATTGTGGTATGATTATTTTAGTAGTAATGATTATGAATAGTGATGAATTACAATAGTGATGATTATGAAGTGATGATTAAATAGGATGATTACAATAGTTATTCCAGTAAAGATGAGTATAGTAGTGATTAACAGTAGTAATGATACCATAAATGATTATAAGCAGTGATGATTACAGTAGTGTTGTTTGCAGTAGTTATCATACAGTAAAGATGATTCATAATAGTGGATGGTTGCATAGTGATTAGGGTTTTTGATGCGATTATACAAGACGTGATTATTGATTATAGATTATGGGAGTGATTTATACAGTAATAATGATTGCAGTAAATAATTATGGCAATGATCATTATAGTTAAGATTTCTAATAATGAATTAGTGTCATGATAATTAAATGATCATGAAAACTGATAGTATTATGGTAAGGAGATCAACCATGATGATCTTGCTACGATAACAGTAGTGAATAATATAATGATTTAGGTATGAAAATATGGTAATGGGAGTGATGTTTGATTGAATTATGGTAGTGGTGTTATAATGATCATGTTGTGGATATTCACATTCATCATGGTACTAATGTTTAAATTGATCACTGTAGTGATATTCACATTGATCATGAATTGATGTTCACTTGAATCATGTAGTAAAGTCACAATTGATAATGGTAGTGATGTTTACTAGTACATGAACAGTGGAATTCACATTGATCATGGTAGCGAATTAACATTTGAAAATGAAAGTGACTTCACCTGATAATGGTAATAACGTTCAACACTGATCAAGGTCTTGATTTCACAATTGTTATGGAAGTGAGTTTATATTGTTCATGGTAGTGGTGATTCAAATAGTGATCATGTAGTGATATTCATATTCATCACGGTACTTGATATTAAATTGATCACTGTTATGATATTTTATATTGACCAAGGTAGTGATGTTGTCATTGGTCATGGTATAATAGTCACATTGTACACGTAGTGATGTTCACATTGATAATGGTAGTGAAATTCACATTGATCTTGGTAGTGAACTTCACATTGAACATGTAGTGAATATTCACATTCATCATGGCACAGAGGTTTACATTGATCATGTACGATATTCACCATGATAATGGAGTGATATATCACATTGATCATGGTAATGCTATTCACATTGAATCAGGTAGTGATATTCACATTGATCATGGTAGAGAAGTTCACATGGAAATGTAATTGATATTTCCATTGATCATGGGAGTTGATGTTCACCTGGATAATGTATTGAATATTTACAATTGAACATGGTAGTATGTTCACAAGATAATGGTAGTGAATAAACATGATCATGGTAGTGATGTTCCATATTGAACATAATACTGATATATCTTATTACTATGATACATGTAACAAGGAATAGAGTCCTAGTTAAAGTCCCTTTGTTAATGCTTAGCCTTTCGGTAAATAGGTTTAATTTGTCCCAGGATTGCGACCCCAAACCAGTCGACAGCCCCCAGGTACCCTTTTCCTGATGTGTGCACAGAGACACAAACCGGTGGCAAAGGAAACACTCCGAAGTTTCCCAGACCCCCTTCGCCGGAATCGAACCCGACCCCTCAACCGTGTGAATTCGAGAGCTTTTGCCACCAGACCCCAACAACCCGGGACCAGTTAGTGTGTGTAGTTGATACGGTAGTGATATCACATTGCTCATGGTAGTGATGTTTACATTGATCATTCAGCCATTTTTTCATCCATTCATTGCGCACTATACACTATATGCCACATCGACCACTTGCTACTCTCTATATTGCACTATTCCCTCTATACCCCCTCCTATGCAATGACTCTCTATCTATGACTCTGTCTTCGATCTATTCGATATCAAAGAACTGAAACCTGTACATTAAGAAACCGAACAAGAAATAACATGTAGCACAAGCAAAATTCCTTGGTAACAGGGATAGACCGAGATGCAGAACGGGTACATGAGGGCATAGCCTGGAAGTTGAAACCCAGATAATTATAGGGATGTCAGGAAGTAGTTCTTTCAGTCCTCAGTTGATTAGGAAGTGGAATAATCTTGAGGAAGATGTGGAGGAAGCAGCCCCATACAAAGTTTACGAGCAGTACACAGTGACCTCAAGCTTGGAGAACACATCTGAGAAACAGGAAGATAGAGGTCCGACCACGTAATTATGTACGGTACACAACGTCACTTATTATTTCAGAAAACTGTTGTCATTCGATCATTAACCATTTCCCTGAATCCCACACAGCAGCGCTCATCTCCGAGATTTATGGATTCAGGAAGTAAATGAATGTTTCAACAACAACCAGCCTTCTAAAATTATTTCAATAGCATGATATGATAGTGTCAATGTTTCAAATGAAATTACAGGACAGATAACCAGCAGTTTGCCATGTTTTTTCTATCTTCACTTAGACTGGTTTTTCCATGAATTGTATTCTGAAGCAGAGAGTAATCTAAGACAGACTGTGAAGCCACATCCAGACACTCTTCCAGCCTGCAGTAAGAACAAAATAGCTACCAAAACACACACATTTCTGAATGTGCCTAACCACTGGAATATAACTTAGTGCTAGACCACAGATGTGACAAAAAATTAAAAATACAATTTAGAAACACTTACCGCCTACAATCATTTGATTGAAGTAAATGAAGCATATTGCCACGTTTCTTTTTTTTTTTGTTGAATATATTCCACAAAGAGCAACTAAATAATTAGTGAAAAGAACTGTTTTGTCTCAGAAATACAGCCCTTAAGAACAAAATTAAACACTTCACCAACAAAGCTTTGAAAATTCAAGATTTTCACGCTAGGGTAACACACCTCAGCTTCCAAAATGTTCAACTGTTAACTAGGTACGAGTTGCACTCCATGACTAACACTCGATACTCAGCAGATGTAATACTTAGACAAATGTAATACTTATCTACAAAGCAATAGGCAGGTTCTAGCTTCAAATTATATGCCAGTTAGCCTACCCTCCATTGTGGGAAAATTGTTGGACCCAATAAATCTCTAGAGTTTGTAGATGAATGGTTCAGAGAACCGACATGTTGAAAAATTAGACACATGTGCAACTCTTGGGTATCTTTATTGAGGAAACGTTTCGCCACACAGTGGCTTCATCAGTCCATACGTAGGAGAAACTTGAAGAACAGGAGGAGAATGAGGTAATCAGTCCCTCAACCTTGAGTCGATGTGTTCAGTGTCCATCATCTGAATAGAAACACGGCAAATGACGGAGAAGGCGCTTATAAACCGTTGGCGGAGAGGTGCAGCAGTCATCGGTGATTCACATTTTTCAATTGTGGAAGTAGCCGCGTGCCCAATAATTAGGCAAGCGAAGACATTTCCAAAGTATTAAGATCCCAAGAAGTTGTAGTGTACTGACAGGTTTGTAGATGAATGGTTCAGAGAACCAACATGTCAGACACTGCAACTTCTTGGGATCTTAATACATAGGAATTCTACGCTTGCCTAATTCTTGGGCACGACCTACTTCCACATTGAACAAATGTGACACCACCTATGACTGCTGCACCTCTCCTGCCAAACGGGTTTATAAGCTGCTCCTCCGCTCATATGTCCCGTTTCTATCAAGATTGATGGACTGAACACATCGACTCAAGGTTGAGGATCTGCTTACCTCATTCTCCACCTGTTCATCAAGTTTCTCCTACGTATGGACTGATGAAGCCACTGTGTGGCGAAACGGTTCCTCAAAACAGATCCCCAAGAGTTGCACATGTGTCTAATTTACAACTATCATCAATTCATCAGAAGAATCGAAGCCACCTGAAGATTAGAAATTGGGTCAGTAAATCCGCACAGTTTTTACAACGGGGGCGGGTCTTGGCACTTTAAAAACAAACCCTTTTTTCGTTAAGGTATTTGATGAGGTAGATCAATGGAAATGGATTTCATTTGTGAATTTGGATCAGTAAGGTTTTGATAGAGATCCATACAGGAGAAGTCCGAGGAAGGCGTAAGAAGGGGATACTGTCTTTGTCGAGGCGTGGTTAACAGACAGGTAACAGAGAGTTTGCATAAATGGGGAGAAATCAGAGTGGGGACGAGTCACAAGCCCTTTGTTATTCACAACATACATAAATGACATAGATGAGGGAAATTATAATTGTTTTCTATGTACTACACAGAGAGTCAGATTTTTTCTATGTACATAGTTCCTTTGAAGCAACTTAGAATGTTTCACGTTGATTGGGGTTAAACATTCAAAGTCGATGTATTTTCCTAAAAGAAAGTGGGTTAAGTAACTGCAATACCAGGGAAACATACTTCTTCTCCAAAGAGAGAAAGGACATTTCTATATATGTATTTTTAATGTTAATATTCTTCATCAAGTTAGGCTTGATTTATTAGCGTAGAAAACCTGTAATTTCCATACATTTTGCCTCGCGTAACGAAATTAAAAATTAATTGATGAATTTCGAGATTGCATTTCTAAAAACCATTAAACATGTCCATTGTTGCATTTTCACATTGTCTGTGTTGGGTTATCTAATAGAGTCATCAACCTATGTTTGACCCACCACAGTTCCTCCGGTGATCTTAGGTGAAACCAAAAGAACAGAAATTATTAAGATAACGCCTGTCTAATATTTCTGTAGTTTTGCGTTTAAAACTTTAAAATTTGTGTGGAAGCAATGTGGCGTTTGAGTGTGATCTGAAGACGTCAAGCCGGAAAAAGCAAGTCACTAATGGAAATGGTACTTGCATGATAATAGGAGTTTAAAGAGAGGAATTGGCACTTCTTGATGGAGATCACTATGAATTGGCATCCTGTGAGATGCGCGGCCATCCACTGCATCCCCAAGGAGGCGTGATTCCAAGAGTTGGTTATTCCATCAAAAGTCATCTAGTATTTGGTTGTTCATGCAGCTCATTCCACCAGAGGGAGACAAGTTATAAATGGTTTAAAAAACCGACAAGCGAAGATAGACACTTACGCAACATATGGAAATCTTTATTGAAGAAACCGTTTCGTCACTCCGTGGCTTCATTCAGTCCAACACAAATCCAGAAGGGTGTCAGGAGAGGGGGAGCGGGTAATCAGTCCCTCACCCTGAGTCGATGTGTTTAGTCCATCAGTCTTGTAAAAAGTACAGCATAGGGTCGTAAGAAGTGGCTTATGTACTGTAGTCAGGTAAGCTAAGCAAAGGAGGCGGGTCATAGTGGTAACCATCCACTATCGAAGTAGGCCATCGTCCAAAGGTTGGCAAGGATTGAAAAATTCTTTGTATCAAGATCCCATGATGTTGCAGTGTCAGACAGATGTTATAAATGGTTTTAAAACCGACAATTTGAAGACTGAGACACTTATCAACACATGGGAATCTTTATTGAAGAAACGTTTTTCGCATACAGTGGCTGCCTTTGTAATGGACTGATAAACGCTCCAACTGTGGTGGCGAAACGTTTCATCAATAAAGATGCCAATCTACTGCATAAGTGTCTCAATTAGAGAGTCATATTGAGTTTTGTTGGAGAAACATGGTTAATTGAGGTTTTTATTGGGCTGGGAGGGGAAGGGCGGAAGGAGCAAGTCACCTAATATACATTACCTTTAACAGAACATCTACGACCATCCCTGTAACCTGCTTTCCTCCCACCATCACCATTTTCCCTCGCGACCACACCACCTCCTCTATGGGAAGAATTTTGGTATAGACCAAAGAGTGTATGGTGACATTGCTGGAGTGTTTGCCGGTGGACAGGTATCCTGGAAAAATGAAGCAGTGTCAAGGCCTAATTGAGAGTAGATCAGAAAAAGAAGAGCCCCGGTGTTTGAGAATTTGGGACATAATGGGAGGAAGGAGAAAGAATAGAATATACCAGTTTACACATTTATATATTACAATTAGTTTACAACCGCTAATGTATTAAATAAGATTAAATCTTGTTGGCTCGGGCTCACGAAATTATATATAAGTATAAAATATGTTAATTTAAGATCTCGTAATTGATTTTTATATATGAAAATATGGGAGGAAAGAGTGTTACGGTGCATTAAAAGGACGATGACAGGATGTGCCGGTTAATGCGAGGAAAAGGGATGGAGATGGGCGGAGGGTAAAAACGAAAAAAAAATTATACCTACACCTTCATAGAAGTAATTTATTGTGATCATAGACAATAAGTGCACCTGGTTCACACAGAATATACCATTTTTCTTTAAAAATGTAAGGCCAGTAATGAGTGAGACACTTAAGCAACATATGGGAATCTTTACTGAAGATACGTTTCGCCACACAGGGCTCAATCATCCATATTAAAGGAGAATGTGAAGAACAGGAGGAGTTTGAGGTAATCAGTCCCCTAATCCTTGAGTCTATGTAACCATCCTTCAATCTAATCTTTGTAAAGAAATACAGCGTATGTTTGCGAAGTGACTTGTATTATAAACAGTGGAGTTGAAGCAGTCGTAGGTGTTCACACACTTGAGAAATCCCAATGTGGAAGTAGGTATTCGTCCAAATGTTGGACAAGTGTTGAAGAATTCCTTTATCAAGATCCATCAAGAAATCATGGGATACTTGGTACAAATTAAAAAAAAAAACGAGAAAACTTCAAGCAGCCAAGCCATTCACGACAGCCACGAACTACGAGTCCACTGGCTGTCCACCTTTTCTGGACAACGGAGTCAGTCTCTGTTTAACCTCCTACAAAACATGCTATAGTACTATACAGAAGACCGCTCAACCTCTCGGGCTATACATCGACTAGAGATGAGATCACAAAAGTCGCCCTTAGGAAAGTGGCAGCTTTGTGGAGTAGGCACTCAGCTCCCCCCGGCGTCCGTCATTATCGATCCTCAGGACTGGATGGTGAGCCACCGTGTAAAATCCGAAATCCCCAATTTCTCCCCGGCTCTTTTGGACTCACCGGTGGAAACTCTTCATTATTTTTCCAGATTTTTCGAGCGTCGTATCTAATCCTTATTTCTGTTGATTTAAACACACATTAAAAATAAAACAGGTCGATCACTGACTGAACATCACTGAAGTAAAAGAGGACGCAGATCATTTTCCTCATTTTTCTTCTGAAAATTGTTTTCAACGGGTCTGGATCCTCCAGTCACATCCCGTCAGCCTCCCAGGCTAAAGCGGCCCTCTCGAGATCGTCTCGGCCTCCTCAGCTTCTTGTTCCAGATTTAAAATCCGAGCCATGACCTTGAACTCGCAGTCTTTGGAGGCAGCCTCACGAGACCGCATGTCGGCCTCGTTCCCGAACCTCTTGCCTTCCACGTGCAGTTCCTCGTTCTCAAGGCCCAATTCTCGGTCTTCCGAGCCTTGGTCTCGGCCTCGTCAGTGCTAGACTCAGCTTCAACCCTAGCCAAGACCTGAGCTTCTTTTTCCTGAACCTCCACCTTCAAGACTAGGGAACCTTTCGAGACCTATCGTGTTCGGCTCTCGCGTTTCTTTCGTGACATGGCCTCCATCACATGAACCATGTTTCTCGACCTCTCACAAGAATGCCCTGATCTCAGCTTCAGGCCCGTGTCTCCCATACTCGAGCAAACTCTTCAGATCGCGCCTCAGGACTCCTGCATCCAAGCCTCGCCTTCTCACCCTCAGGCCCCCTCTTCCTTGGCCGGATATTGGCCTGTTCATCTAACTGATGACCGTCAGTAAGCGCTTCTGAACCATCCCTGGGCCATCACTTTAACAACCCTCAGACGTTCCGCAGAAGTTCTATTTCTACGACAAAGAAAGCTTCAATTATTTGTCCATTTAGATAACGACTGCAACGAAATACGAAAGAAGAAACAAGTGACAACTGCTTGAAAAATAAGTGAAATATAGAAGACATGAAACTAGGATTTTAATAATTTATTTATTTTTTCTATTTAGTGACATTGATCAAAATTAAAAAAAAAACTTGAAACAATGGTAGTATTATTTTTCTGTTTCATTTTTTTGGTTTTGTGTTTTAGAGATGTGTGTATTAGTTGGAAATGTGTATAATTGTGTAATATTTTTTAGTTTTTAAAAATTAGTGAATAACAAGACGCAGTAGAGCCCATTTATTGAGTTATTATGAGTATTAAAGTAAAGACTGTGTGTGTGTGTGATTGCAGGTCGATATTCAGCTCCTGTCCCGCCTCTATACTGTGCGTGTGTGGTGTGGTGTGTATTATTTTGGAATTTGTGTTGTGGTGTGTGTGTTAGAGAAGTGTGATGATGTTTTTAAATGTAATTCTTCCTGTCGCTGATACTAGGTGTTTATTTGAGTGGTCTCACACGTCCAGCGATACGTCAGTCAAAATGGCCCGCTTCCATTGTTTACTGATTTCAAAAATAAAGACGAGGTTTTATCTCGGCTGACACAATGCTATTTTCTGTCAAGGTAGGGATCAACAGATTCGAGATCATGACTTGTTCACGCATATTCTGTGCAATCACACAAATTTGTTCAATCAACAACCACTGAACTACAGTATTTTTAATTTGTTTTAATGCCTCTTTTTTGAAGCGGACAATAATCAATGGTTTTAAAAATGACTGTGGTAACCTCGTGTCCTGAGACTCCTTCATAAAATATTAAACGCTTAAGATACGATTTATTACAATTTGTTGTAAAATATGGAACATCCCACGCGTCAGAATCCGAGCAGAGTGCACGGGTATGCGTCGATGGCTTCAGCGAAGCCTAAAAACTGGGGGGGGGGGGGAAAACGCAACGTCGGAATCCTTTAGATTTTGGCAGTGGATTTGTGACTCATAAGAAACTCTACACAAATGACCAGTACATAGGAGAGAAAAGTCCATGAGACGTTTTTCGTGAAACGTGGAACCATTTACAAGTTACACAAAAACATAAAGATGAGAAGCCATGTACATATAAGCAGAGAGGGACAGAGACGGACAAAGAGAGGAATAATCAAGTGGAAAAGTATTGATAGAGTAAATGTTGGTATTGGAAGATGAGTAGTGGTAGTATTAAGTAAGGAGTAATAGTGGTTGTGACACAAGACAGAAAGGGTAAACTGAGGCTTCCATACATAGCTGATAAGCGCGCTCACTGTGACTTCTTATTTTACTTATATCATATCATCCCTTAAGTATAGTTTTCTATACTGGATGCGGTTTGTCGCCCTGGTTTTAGCCTAGTGTATTTGTGATATTTTTTTTCTAAATTCATTTAATGGTTTCTTTGCTCTGTCTCCCGTCTCTATATGATGCCAACCGTATGGCTCGATATTCTCCACTTCTTGTTCTCCAAAAATTAACCTTTGCATCTACAGAATATTTTGCTGCCTTTGAGGAGATGTGTTAACTGTAATCTATGCCGTGTAGAGTGCCTCTACTCTCTCTCGTCTCTCTCTTCGCTTCTCTCTCCGTCTCTCTCCTCTCTCTCTCTCTATCTTGCATCTCCTGCTTAGAGTGTGGGTGTCTTGAGCATACTTAGAGGCACCAAAGAGTTCATCATCCACGAGGAATTGCTTCAGATCTATATACCACCCTGGGTCCCCCATTCTATTTGGTACCAGTTGTTCTTGTTAAAGATGGATCAGATGAAATCGCCCTCATCTTTTGATCGTTTCCTCTGTCTACTCTGCCCACGACACTGTGCACATAAAGGCGTTTAATCTTGCTTATGTGTGGTCTGAAATTCGCAGTCTTCGATTTTTTTTTAATGTCCCTAACTAGGTCGCTTCGTGTAATCAAAATATAAGGTCTACGGCGTCAGAAGAAACACCGCCCCTAAGTCAGAAGAATGGAAAAAATATAATAACTTTCCGAGTTAATAAGGAAAATGCAATGAAAATAAAAATAAACCATCTGAAGTTTTAGTGCGTTTTTGAGGCAGGAACTATATTTAACAAGGACGGTCCTCTCAGTTTCTTTAATCCTAGGTCATCTGTGGTTTCTTGATCTTACACAGATGGTGAAGTTTACCTGTCTTGGTTGGTTAGTGGGAATCACACTCAGATTGCGAGGAACCGATAGATCCCCGATTGCCGAATGTAGATCCAAAAACTATCGAGCGTCCTGCTGCAGGAAGACCACGCAGGCAGCACAAAGTGCAATGATAAAAAAGAACACTGATACAAGATGGTTATCAAAGACGCTAAGGTGGTAACTGTATTCCACTGCTTTACTGGTAACTCAGCTTAAACACAACAACAAACAATATTCTTGTTAGATCACCTAAACCGAGCAGGAGAAGAGTGGAGATGAAGTGACAATAACCCCAACTCCCAGCCCAAACCAGGTAAGTTAATAATACTTCCAGGATTAGAAACTAAAAATTTCAGACTCGATGAAATCTATCGTTTTTAACAGCGGCCGCTAGATGGGAGTGCGGCGGTGACTCCGCTGTACTCTCTCGGATTCTAAAATACCAGTAATGCCAATTTGCCGTCTTTTACCTCACAAGGGGGTATTTTTTCCAGTATTGTTTGATTCTTATTGCTGGCTTAAGAGTTAAAAAATTTCTGTTCTCTGAACTGTTTCTTAAAGTAGTTCCAGGGACTCTCAGTGTGAATAAGAGTTCTTGCATGAGACTTCTTTTTACAAGATGTCACAAACTGGGAAATTTTCAAACAGTAGGATATTTGAGAAAGAGTTGATTGGTAACAAGGCAAAGCTCAATATCCATTAAACTGTCCTTAATTAAATTCCTCAGAGCAATATGATGTTTCATTGAAGACAAATTCCATCTACTTCCGTTATGGAAAGCTGGAGGAAATAATAGCTCGATTTACGGCTGAGTATACTGCAAACCTAATCACACAACAAAGGAAAAGTAATGTGAAGACCGGGAGTGGTAATGTCTGAGATCTCACCTTCAAGGAACACAACAATGCCACTAAACATCTGCAAGGAACTGAAGGAAATGGATAATGAAAACATTCAAGACAAAGAGTGCCAGTCACGTGATGATCCTTTTTAAATCAACTTGTTCTCTCTAGGCAGAATAACAGCTGTACAATAACATCCCCATTCAAGACAGGTGAAAATTGCTGATCTAGAGAATGTACTGCAGGATAAATGTTCCATCAAATCACACTACCTACAGAGAACACTTTTGGAAGCACATGACTTGTACTTCAGTGTGGACAGTCGAGAGAGATACATCATAATCGACACCTGGAGAGCCTTGGAGGGACTGGTCCTCTAATCTGCACACAGAAATCCTGACCCTACGACAACAAAAGACAGGCCGGCGATGCAACATACCCTCAGTTAAAGTAAGAGGGAACAACTCCAAATTAGTACACAAGAGAAAACACAGTGTTGGGGCCCAAGACTGTTCTACAGCCCCCCCACCAGCCATAAATGGGAATTACCAATAGACCCCTGGATGCCTCAAGAGGGAAGCTGGTCAGATACCTAAAGTCAGTGCTGGGACCTGCCGCTGTGATTCGTACGTTGGACCAACGTCGGCCTGTAGTAAACAGCCTAGTTGACCAGGCTCTGATTTACCAGGAGCCTGGTCATGGACCGGGCCGGCGGGGGTGGTTTTATCCGCGCGGAATACCCTCCAGGAGAGCTTGTACACAAGCACTCAACAATTGGTTCAGGTTTTGATTTTGGACTGTTAGAACTTCGACCAAATCATTAGTGTTGTTCATAACTCACTTCTACATGAACGAGTCTTTAACATACAAACAGACCTTCGTCCTTCTTTCATGCCTTTTTTATCAGTCGCATCTAAATAGTTGTCCATGGAAACCCTATATTTCATTATCAAACCAGTCTTTTAATGTGAGTCTCTGAAAACTGCAAACATTACGTTTAACTTCATGAGAAAAACAGTGATAAACGGCAATTTAACTCAGCTTTTTTTTCCTCGATTTGAGACTTTGTGCCTTTGTAAAACGACAAATTATGATACATTGCTAGTTGCTTAGCTGGGTCTTGTTGGTTGGGCTTAATATCTATTCAGATGAGTCTACTACCACTACAGGATCGTAAATGATGAAATTTCTTAGCATTTCTTTGTCATTTTTCTGCTTCCCTGTAGGTTGAATGATTATAGTTTGCATGGTCGTACTTGCGTTCCTGAATTTTACACGCCCTTCCCGTAACACTTCTTCAGGTGGCTGGAAGTTTAAATCATAGTATTTCTCTTCATTTACTAACTATGGCACATTTTATGGGTGAAAGAGCTTGAAAGACGTAGAGCTGCATGCGTACAATATCCAAGCACCCCTTTAGTTAGTCCCAGTAGGACTTCATTAAGAGATGTCAACAAAACAAGAGTTTGCATATTTCCATGTTTCCGTGGCTGTTGGGTATGCGGCTCTGAGTACCCATTTTGATAGTAAATTTTTAGATGTGTTTCTAGAGCCAAAACAACACTGATAGCAGTACCTCCACTAGTGCGCCGTCACTGCACTAGAAAGAACATCTGCTGCAAACCTAAAGCGATCAAGGTCACTAGCACTAAGCATTAAGAGTACCTTTGTTCGAATGATCCGAGTCGAACCCCAAGACTAAAAGACAAAAAAAAAAAAAAGAAAAAAGAAAAATAAACAAAAGGTCTAAACCCGGATAATCAGCAGGACTGAGAATAATTATGTTAAAAGACGTAAGTCAAATCGGGTCTGGTTACATTTAACGAGCCCCAACACCTTGAAATTAAAAAAAAATAAAAAAAACAAAGTGGAATTCCTTGCTTATAGATTTGGTGGGAGGAGAAATTCGATAATATGCACACCCCCTATACTCCACCTTCACCATTTATACTACCTCCATCATTCAAATATACCTTCTTTCTTATCTTATGAACTTTCCCCTCACATGCATTCTTTCTGTCCGTCCTCAAGATTACACATTTACTTCAAATGTATCTTCAGGTCCGTATACCTTACACGAAATTAATGTGGAGACCATTCCACATACTGAAAAAACCGTGGGGAAAAAATTCACCACACCTGGTTCACACCCATATCTTGCATGGAACTGATGGAGGTTTTTCGGGATGTGTGTGGTCAGGGTACAGCTGTGGGTGAGTGTGGTGTCCCTTTAATATGGGTGAAGATTGGCTGTACTTGTCACACACAACAACATATTTCTAGTTCTGCTTTCTAAATTTACCACGTCTCTTGCTATCACAATTTATGTTTACTGGATTGATACTTTTCTGGTAATTTTGGTTTGTCGTCGTTTTATGGATTTTCAATACCTACAGTGTCGTGCATTTTAGAAGAGCGGATGAGGCGCGTGTCGAGCGCTATGATAGAGGGTGGCGAAAGTGCTATGGGAGGGTGGTGAGAGGCCGCTAATGTAGGGTGGCGAAGTGCTATGGGAGGGTGGCGAGGGCGCTAAGGGTTACGGTTACGATGTGCTATGGGAGGGTGGCGAAGTGCTATGGGAGGGTGGCGAGGCGCTAATGTACGGCGACGATGTGCTATGGGAGGGTGGCGAAGTGCTATGGGAGGGTGGCGAGGCGCTATGGTAGGGTGGCGAGGCGCTATGGTGGGGTGGCGAAGTGCTATGGGAGGGTGACGAGGTGCTATGGTAGGGTGGCGAGCGCTGTGGGAGGGTGACGAGGTGCTATGGTAGGGTGGCGAGGTGCTATGGTAGGGTGGCGAGGTGCTATGGGAGGGTGGCGAGAATTTTTCTCCTCTGCTGTACAGAGCAAAATATTTTAATAGCCACTAAATGCGCAGTATTATTCTCTGTACAAACTTAGTAAGCTAGCTAAAGTACGACTTCCAAAGAGCAGTAAGGAATACACACAGAAGTACACACTTTTAGGCCTGCAGCCTATGATTACCATCAACGATTATTTCTTATTAATTTAAGGGTTTGCAAAACACTCAAATTTGGCGTGCCATGTCCATAGAGTTTTATAGAAACAAAAATATGAATAACTCAGGAATAAGTTATTGACATTTGTTTTCAGTTTTTGCAAAGAGTAATAATAAGAGTGTCATGATTTGTTCACACATTATTGATGAGTGATGACTCTATTCAATTTCAGGGTTGATTTGAAATATGTTTTAACATTTAGTTTTTATTGACTCTTATTCTCCCAAAAAACTCCTTAAAAAAACAAATTTCAATTTTTTTTATAATGCAATCTAATGACATTTCTCGCAAAAAAAAAACTTTGAAATTTAGATAATGTAACTCTTTATCTTTCATCTGATGTTGACTAGAACATTGTATATCTTACCAATTTTGTAGGCCAGGGAGGCAAACAAAATTGCAATATCTTGGAATTTTGCAACATAAAGTCAATACCAACAAGTGTGTAGGATGCAAACTGCTTTTTAAATCACAGGATAAACTTTCATTGAAATTGGAAAAAAAAAGGTGCATAATTGGTCAGCTAATGACTCGTATAGATCTGCACGTGTTTTTAAGTTCTCATCCTTATTTTGCAGAACTTGACTTGCTATGTGATAATTTTTTTGTAAAATTTCATCCTGCACGACTGATATAAAAACAAATTCTTGTTGTTGCATTTTATGTGCAGTATTGTCTGCTTCTCGTCTTTTGTGACTGGACTTCTGCTAGACATTCTAAAACTTTTAAAATCTTAAAGGGAAACTTCAGAATTTCTGTTGTTGCCACAGCATGTGTCTTTCATCTGTTGTCAGAGAGGGATTTTAACACACTTTCATTTCTAAGGCAAATTTTATGAACTTTCCACCAACTGGTTGAGGCTGAAAAAAAAATATATAGTGCAAATGCGCTGTAGTGAAATAATTACTGCCACTTGACAACAGTCAACAGCACTTTGGAGTACCAGATTTTGGACAAAAAAGGATTTCTTTTTTTCCAGAATTTCCTAAACTTTGTGTGTAAGTTAAGTGTTAGTACAGAGTCTCGGTGAGTAATACTTATTTCATGATCATTTACAATAGTATTTTGCCAGTCGCTGAACATTTCTCTTTCAGCAACACGTGAGGAACATTTGCATTATGGAGTATCTCAGATGTCAGATGACGTTGTGGAACACTAGTCCTGAACCTTTTTCCATTGCTTGTAATAAAAAAAAGAACGAATATAAAATTCTGCTCTTAGAATATGGCACTCTACCCTCTCTATGTATCTGGTATTTCTTTAAATTCGATAACTACAGCTGTGATACCAGTACTCTGTGGCTGCCCTCTTCCCTTGGTGCCCTAAGCACATGCTTATATTGCTTAATGGTTAATCCAAGGTTGTGGGTAAGACAAGTATGATTAGCCAAAACAAAGATGATTTATAAAGGGATAAATATGTGTGGATCAAGTCCATACACTGAACACATAAGTGAAGAATACTTATTGAGAGAATGCCAAAGTACCGTGGCTGGAATTTAGATGGATGATGATTGTTCTGCTCCGGTTCATTGTACTCGACTTTATAATGGTTCAGGACGAACCGAAACTCTTGGAAATCATTAGTTTCAAAATAGGATTAGTTGTAAAGCTTGCGTGAAGAAATGGAGTGAGTCTGTTGAATTATGGATTTACTCAAGGCATATGAGAGGGTGGATGGTGAAGCAACGCGGCTGGTTATTGTCTTATGTAATGGAATGGTCATACAAAGATCACACTATAATACAAGAGAAACAAAGATAACACTGTCATACACTGTAACACTTGAGACACAAAAATAACACCTTTATACACTGTAACACCAGAGATACAAAAATTACACTGTTGTACACTGTAACATGCAGAAAACTCTAAAATAATAAATAATGATGCATCAATAAACTAGGGAAGTTTTTCTATTCCGGCTGGACCAGGTTTCCAGGCTACGCGGATGCTGGGCCAGATTTCCAGGCTACGAGGATGCTGGACCAGGTTTCCAGGCTACGCGGATGCTGGACCAGGTTTCCAGGCTACCCGGGTACTGAACCAGGTTTCCAGGCTACCCGCGCGCTGGACCAGGTTTCCAGGTTACCTATGAGGAGGCTCATAAGGGAAGGAACCTTAAAACTGGGGATACCTATGGCGAGGTTCACAAGTAAAGGAAAATTAACACAGGGGATACCTATGACAAGGCTCACAAGGGAAGAAACCTTAACACAGGGGATACCTACGACGAGGCTCACAAGGGAAGGAACCTTAACACAGGGGATACCTATAGGGAGGCTCACAAGTGACGGAACCTTAACACAGGGGATACCTATGACGAGGTTCACAGTGAAGGAACCTTAACACAGGGGATACCTACGAAGAGGCTCACAAGGGAAGAAACCTTAACACAGGGGATACCTATGACCTGGCTCACAAGGGAAGGAATCTTAACACAGGGGACTAAAATCCTGGAAGAATCCAGACACTGAGCAAGTGAAACGAGTTTTAACGCAATGATTTTCTTTAATGATTATTCACAAATGCTGTGTATAAAGGAGTGTATACTTGTGATGTTAGTGTTATGTACTGGTCTTCGGTGTTATTGTACTCTACTGATCTTCTGTGTTATTGTATTGTACTGGTCTTCTGAGTTATTGTACTGTACTGATCTTTTGTGTTATTGTACTGTACTGGTCTTCTGAGTTATTGTACTGTACTGGTCTTTTGTGTTATTATACTGTACTGGTCTTCTGTGTTATTGTACACTACTGGTCTTCTGTGTTATTATACTGTACTGGTCTTCTGTGTTATTGTTACTGTACTGGTCTTCTGTGGTATTTTTTACTGTACTGGTTTCTGTGTTATTTTTACTCTATTGGTCTTCTGTGTTATTGTACTCTACTGGTCTTCTTTGTTATTTTGCTGTACTAGTCTTCTGTGTTATTGTACTGTACTAGTCTTCAGTGTTATTGTACTGTACTGGTCTTCTGTGGTATTGTACTGTACTGGTCTTCTGTGTTATTGTACTGTACTGGTCTTCTGTGTTATTGTACTGAACTGCTCTTCTGTGTTATTGTACTGTACTGGTCTTCCGGGTTATTGTGCAGTACTAGTCTTCTGTGTTATTGTACTGATACTAGTCTTCTGTGTATTGTACTGTACTGGTCTTCGTGTATTGTACTGTAAATGTCTTCTGTGTTATTGTACTGTAAACTGGTCTTCTGTGTTATTAACTGTTACTGGTCTTCTGGTTATTGTACGTACTAGTCTCTTTTTTATTGACTGTACTGGTCTTCTTTTTATTGTTCTGACTGGACTTTTGTGTTATTGTACTGTACTGATCTTCTGTGTTATTGTATTCTACTGGTCCTCTTGGTTATTGTACAGTACTAGTCTTCTGTGTTATTGTACTGTACTGGTCTTCTGTGTTATTGTACTGTACTGGTCTTCTGTGTTATTGTACATTACTGGGCTTCTGTGTTATTGTACTGTACTGGTCTTCTGTGTTATTGTACTGTACTGGTCTTCTGTGTTATTGTACTGTACTGGTCTTCTGTGTTATTGTACATTACTGCTCTTCTGTGTTATTGTACTGTACTGGTCTTCTGTGTTATTGTACTGCACTGGTCTTCTGTGTTTTTGTACTGTACTGGTCTTCTGTGTTATTGTTTCTGTTTGGTCTTTTTGTTATTGTACTGTCTGGTCTTCTGTGTTATTGTACTGTACTGGTCTTCTGTGTTATTGTACTGTAATAGTCTTCTGTGTTATTGTACTGTACTGGTCTTCTGTGTTATTGTACTGTACTGGTCTTCTGTGTTATTGTACTGTAATGGTCTTCTGTGTTATTGTATGTACTGGCCCTTTTGTGTTATTGTACTGTAATGGTCTTCTGTGTTATTGTACTGTACTGGTCTTCTCTTTATTGTACTTTTACTGGTCTTCTCTGTTATTGTACTGTATGGTCTTCTGTGTTATTGTACTGTACTGGCTTCAGTGTTATTGTACTCTCTGGTCTTCTGTGTTATTGTCTTACTGGTCTTCTGTGTTATTGTACTATAATGGTCTCTGTGTTTGTACTGTACTTGTCTTCTGTGTTATTGTACTCTTCTTGGTCTTCCGTGTTATTGTACTGTACTTGTCTTCTGTTTATTGTACTCTATGGTCTTCTGTGTTTTTGTACTGTACCCGGTCTTCTGGGTTTTTGTACTGTAATGGTCTTCTGGTTATTGTACTGTACTTGGTCTTCTGGTTTTTGTACTGTACTGGTCTTCTGTGTTTTTTGTAATGTACTTTTCTTTGTGTTATTTACTGTAGGGCTCGTGTTATTGTACGGGAAAATGGTTTTCTGTGTTATTGTACTGCACTGGTCCCCCTGTGTTTTTGTTTCTGTACTAGTCTTCTGTGTTATTGCACTGTACTTGTCTTCTGTGTTATTACTGTTCTAGTCTTCTGTGTTATTGTACGTAACTGGTCTTTTTGTGTTATTGTACTGTACTGGTCCTTGTGTTATTGTACTGTACTGGTCTCTGTGTTATTATACTGTCTTTGTCTTCTGTGTTATTTACTGTACTAGTCCCTTTTGTTTTATTGTACTGGGACTCTGTGTTATTGTACTGTATGGTCTCTGTGTCATTTTACTGTACTGGTCTTGTGTGTTATTGTACTGTTCTAGTCTTCTGTGTTATTGTACTGTACTAGTCTTCTGTGTTATTGTACTGTACTGGTCTTCTGTGCTATTATTTACTGTACTGGTCTTCTGTGTTATTATACTGTACTGGTCTTCTGTGTTATTGTACTGTACTGGTCTTCTTTGTTATTGTACTGTACTGGTCTTCTGTGTTATTGTACTGTACTGGTCTTCTGTGTTATTGTACTGTACTGGTCTTCTGTGTTATTGTACTATACTGGTCTTCTGTGTTATTGTACTGTACTGGGCTTCTGTGTTATTGTGCTTTTACTGGTCTTCTGTGTTATTGTACTTACTGGGCCCTTTTGTGTTATTGTACTGTACTGGATTTTTGTGTTATTGTACTGTACTGGTCTTCTGTGTTATTGTAAATGTACTGGTCTTCTGTGTTATTGTACTGGGACTGGTCTTCTGTGTTTTTTGTCTGTAACTGGTCTTCTGTGTTAATTGTACTCTACTGGTCTTCTTGGTTATTGTATTGTACTAGTCTTCTGTGTTATTGTACTTTACTAGTCTTCTGTGTTATTGTGCTGTACTGGTCTTCTGTGTTATTGTACTCTACTGATCTTCTGTGTCATTGTACTGTACTGGTCTTCTGTGTTGTTGTACTGTACTGGTCTTCTGTGTCATTGTATCTGTACTGGGCTTTTTGTGTTGTTGTACTGTTAACTGGTCTTCTGTGTTTTTGTACTGTACTGGTCTTCTGTGTCATTGTACTGTACTGTCTTCTGTGTTATTGTACGGTGCTGGTCTTCTGTGTTATTGTATTTTACTGGTCTTCTGTGTCATTGTACTGTACTGGTCTTCTGTGTTGTTGTACTGTACTGGTCTTTTGTGTTATTGTACTGTACTGGTCTTCTGTGTCATTGTACTGTACTGGTCTTCTGTGTTATTGTACTGTACTGGTCTTTTGTTTTATAGTACTGTACTGGTCTTCTGTGTTATTGTACTGTACTGGTCTTCGTGTTATGTCTATGTTGTCTTCTGCGTTTATTGTACTATACTGGTCTTCTGCGTTATTGTACTGTACTGGTCTTCTGTGTTTTTGTACTGTAATGGTCTTCTGTGTTATTGTACTGTACTGGTCTTCTGTGTTATTGTACTGTACTGGTCTTCTGTGTTATTGTACTGTACTGGTCTTCTGTGTTTACTTTTCTGGTCTTCCCTTTTAATTGCTGAAGGCTTGTGTTATTATACTGTAATGGTCTTCTGTGTTAATTTTACTGTACTGGTCTTCTTGTTTTGGTTTCATACTGGTCTTCTGTGTTTTTATAAACTGGTTTCTGTTTTATGTACTGTACTGGTCTTCTGTGTTATTGTACTGTACTGGTCTTCTGTGTTATTGTACGGACTGGTCTTCTCTGTTTTTACTGTACTGGTCTTGTAAAGTTATTGTACTGTTCTGGTCTTCTGTGTTAATGTACTGTAATGGTCTTTTGTGCTTTTTTTACTGTACTGGTCTTCTGTGTTATTGTACTGTACTGGTCTTCTGTGTTATTTTACTGTACTGGTCTTCTGTGTTATTGTAAATGTACTGGTCTTTTGTGTTTTGTACTGTCTGGTCTTCTGTGTTATTGTTTCTGTACTGGTCTTCTGTGTTTTTTACTGTAATGGTCTTCTGTGTTATTTACTGTACTGGTCTTCTGTGTTATTGTACTGTAATGGTCTTCTGTGTTATTTTACTGTATGGTCTTCTGTGTAAATTTTACTGTACTGGTCTTCTGTGTTATTGTACTGTACTGGTCTTCTGTGTTATTGTACTGTACTGGTCTTCTGTGTTATTGTACTGTAATGGTCTTCTGTGTTATTTTACTGTACTGGTCTTCTGTGTTATTGTACTGTAATGGTCTGTGTTATTTTACAGTACTGGTCTTCTGTGTTATTGTACTGTACTGGTCTTCTGTGTTATTGCATTGTACTGGTCTTCTGTGTTATTTCACTCTACTGGTCATCTTTGTTATTCTACTGTAATGATCTTCTGTGTTATTGTACTGTATATGTCTTGAATTTTATTTTACTGCATTGGGTTTCTGTGTCATTGTACTGTATTGGTCTTCTGTGTTATTGTGCTTTGTTCTTTTTCTGAGTTACTGTACTCTAATATTCTTCTGTGTTACTGTGCTGCACTGTTCTTCTGTATCATTATACTCTACTGGTCTTCTGTGTGATTGTACTGTATTGGTCCTCTGAGTTATTGTACATTGCTGTTCTTGTTTGTTATTGTACTGTACTGGTCATCAGTGATATTATACAGAACTGGCCTTCTGTGCTATTTCACTGTACTGATCATGCGTGTTATTGTACTGTAAAAGTCTTTGTGTATTACATTACTGTGATCGTCTTCAGTGTTATTGTACTGTAAGTGTCTCCTCTGTTATTGTGCCGTACTGGTGTTTTGTTATTGTACTGTAGTGGTCTTTTTTGTTTTAACAGTATTCGTCTTCGGTGTTATTTATCTGTAACGGTCTTATGAGGTATTTAACTGTACTGGTCTTCAGAGTTATTGAACTATAAAGGTCTTCTGTGCTATTGTACTGTACTTCTCTTCTATTTTATACTACCGTACTGGAACGCTACGTTTTTGTACTGTACTGGTCTTATGTGTTATTCTTCTATAATGGCTTCTGTGTTACTGTACTTTATATTCCTTCTGCCTTATTGTACTGTAATGGTTTTGTGTGTTTTTTACTGAACTGGCCTTCTATGTTATTTTATTGGACTGTTCTTCTGTGATATTGTTCTGTAATGGTTTTCTGTGTTATTGAACTATATTGGTCGTCTGTGTTACTGTGCTGAACAGTGAATCAGTGTTATTGTACTGTACTGGTCTTCTGTGTTACTGTACTGTACAGAACCTCTGTGTTATTGTATTGTTCAGGACATCTGTGTTATTGCACCAAACTGGTCTTCTGTGTTGCAGTTCTTTACAGGTCTTCTGTGTTATTGTTCTGTATTATTGTCCTGAAGTGTTGTAGTGCACTATTCTTCTATGTTATCCTATTGTCCTTGTCTTCTGTGTTATTTTACTCTATATGTCTTCTGTGCTATTGTTCTGTACTTCTTATTTGTGTTATTATACTGTTCTGGTCTTGTGTGTTATTGTACTGATCTGGTCTTCTGTGTTACTGTACTAAACTGGTCTTTTGTGTTATTGTTCTGTACTTGTATTCTGTGTTCTTGAACTGTACTGGTTGTCTGTGTTATTACACTGAACTAGTCTTCCGTGTTATTTTTCTGCAGTGGTCTTCTGTGTTATTAAACTGTACGGTCTGCTGTGTTATTGTACTGTACTAGTCATCTGTGTTATTGTACTGTACTGGTTTTCTGTGTTATTGAACTTTACTGTTCTTCTGTCACACTGTGTGTGACTTTGTCAATGGTCCAAGTCGGACCGAAACGTCGTCGTAAGCTTCTCTCTTTTATGTGCGGGTTATTTGTGTATTGTCACTACACTTCAGTCATCGCTTCCTGACAATCATTGTTCAGTCATCAGTTGAGTTTCAGTTGATGGCTCTGACGAAATATTTTGGAATAAATATCAATTTATATACTTTTCCAAACGTAGCCTCATAGCCGAGTTGGTAAAGCATCTGACTCTGCAATAAAGAACGTGGGTTCGTACCTCACCTCCACCTGTTTGATTCTTTCACCTGAATTCATTGTGAAGAGTATTAGTCACAACTAGATCACAATGGATGAACAACGACGATTGCTTCTAGAGGAAATTAGAAAATGGAAGAAGAAAATGGAAAATGAGAAAATCCTACGGCAGGAAATTCTCCAAGAAAGGAAAGAAATCCTTGAACACAATAGAATGTTAACAGCAATGTTTGTTGAACAAGAGAATAAAGTCATACAAGCTGATATGAAGGAGAGAGCTAAGAAAAGACGCTTGGAGAAGCAAGAAAAATGTAATAAGAAGTTACGAGGATCTTGAATTGAAGGTTTAAGTTGTTAGGAGTAGTTGTTAATGTAAGGAATTTATGTTATTATTATTAGAAGTTTCTTATGTTATGAGGAGTTTCATGTGTTACTATGAGAAGATTCTTAATTTTTAATGAGGAGATGAAGGAATAACACTCCGCACTCCTCCACACTACTCCCCCACCCCTCCACACTCCTCCACCACCTATCGACACTCCTATACCACCTGTCCACACTCCTCCAAAATCCCTCCGCACTCCTCCACCACCTTCCGCACTCCTCCATCACCCCTCCACACTCCTCGACCTCCCCTCCACACTCCTCCATCACCCCTCCACACTCCTCGACCTCCCCTCCACACTACTCTAAAACCCCTCCACACTTCTCCACCACCCTTCCACACTCCTCCATACTCCTCCACCACCCCTCCACACTCCTCCACCACCCCTGCCCACTCCTCCACCTCCCCTGCACGCTCCTCCACCTCCCCTGCACACTCCTCCACCACCCCTCTACACTCCTCCCCACCACTCCACACTCCTCCACAACCTTTCCACACTCCTCCACCTTCCCGCCACACTCCTCCACCACCCTCCACACTCCTCCACCACACCTCCACACTCCTCCACCACCCCTCCACCCTCCTCCACCACCCCTTCACACTCCTCCACCACACCTCCACACTCCTACACACTCCTCCACTACCCTTCCACACTCCTCCTCCATCGGTCCACACTCCTCCACATCCTAATCACACTTCATGTATTCCCCTTCACACTCCTCCACCACACCTCCACACTCCGCCACCACCCCTATACACTCCTACTCCATCATTTCACACTCCTTCACCTCCCCTCCACACTCCTCCACCACTCCTCCACCACTCCTCCACATTTATCCACCAACCCACCGCACTCCTCCAACACACCTTCAAACTCCTCAACTATCCCTCGACTCTCCTCTACTATCCCCTTCACATTCTTTCACTATCCCCCACACTTCTCTACTATACCCTCCACACTCCTCTACTATCCTCTCCACTCTTCTCCACTATCTCCTCTAGACTTCCACTATCGCCTCCACCCTCCTCCAGTATCCCCTAATCACTCCTCCTCCATCCCTCCACAATCCCCTATTACCCCTTTACTCTCCTCCACCCCTCCTCAAAACTCCTCCACCAACCTCCACACTAATCCTCAACCTGTCCACACTCCTCCACCACCCCTTCGCTCTCGTTCACTACTCTTCCACACTCCTACAGCACCACTCCACACTCCTACAACATTCCTCCACGCTACTCCTACAACACTCCTCCACGCTACTCCTCCACCCCTCCACAATATTCCACAACCCCTCCACACTTCACCACTCCTCCACACTCCTCCACCACACCTCCACACTCCTCCAATACCCCTCTACTCTCCACAACTCTTCCACACTCCACCACCAATCCACACTTCTCCACAACCCCTCCGAACTCCTCCACCACCCCTCCACACTCCTCCACACTCCTCCACACTCCTCCACCTCCCTTCCACACTCCTCCTCCATCGCTCCACACTCCTCCTGCATCGCTCCACACTCCTCCACCACTGCTTCACACTTCTCCTCCACAACTCCACACTCCTCCACCACCCTTCCACAGTCCTCCACACCCCTCCACACACCTCCACACTTCTTCACACTCCTTCACCACTCTTGAACACTGCTTCTCCATCGCTCAACACTCCTCCACCACCCCTTCGCATTTCTTGACCACCCCTCCACATCCCTCCACCTCCGCTATAAACTCCTCCCCCACCCCTCCATGCTTCTCCTCATCCTCCACCAACCCCCACATCTCTCCTCCATCCTTCCACACTCCTTCACTCCATACTCTTCCAAATCCCTCCCACACTCATCCACCACATCTCCACACTCCTCCACCACAAGTCCACACTCCTCCACCCCCTATTCACACACATCCTCCACCCCTCCACACTCTTCCATCACTCCACCACACTCCTCCACCTCCACTCCACACTTCTCCCCCATTCCTTCATACTCCTCCTCCACCCTCCAAAATTTTCACCACCCCTCTACACTGCACCACTCCACACTCGTCCACCACCCCTCCACACTCGTCCACAACCATTTCACAATCCACCACCAAGCCTCTACACTTCTCCACACTCCTCCACCACCCCTTCATACTCCTCGACAACCCCTCCTCACTCCTCTACCTCCTTTCCACACTCCTCCACCACAACTCCACACTCCTTCACCATTCACACGTCTCAACCACACCTCCACACTCCTCCACCACACCTCCACACTCCTTCGACACCCCTCCACACTCCTCCACCACACCTTAACACTCCTACACTAGCTCTCCACACTCCTCCACTAAACCTCCACACTCCTCCACCATCCCTCCACACTCCACCACCTGTCCACACGCCTCCACCACCCTTCTACTCTTCTCCACTAACTCCTCCACACTCCTCCACAACAAGTTCACTCTCATCCACTACCCTCCACACTCCTCCAACGACTGTCCACACTCCTCCACCACCACCCCTCCACTCTCCTCCACTATCCCTCCACACTCCAATATTACATGTACAACCCTCCTACACCACCCCTCAACGCTTCTCCACACTCCTCCACCACCCCTCCACCACTCCCCCTCCATTCTTCCACACTCCTTCACCTACCCTCCACACTCCTCCACAACCCCTTCACACTTATCCACCTCCTTTCCACACTCCTCCAGCAAAACTCCACACTCCTCCACAATTCACACTCCTCAACACTCCTATACACTCCTACACCACCCCTCACACTCTTCCAACACTGCTCCACAATCCTCCACCACATCTCCATACTCATTCACCTCCTGTCCACACTCCTCCACCACCCCTGCACACTCATCCACCACCCTCCACACTCCTCCACCACCCGTCCCCACTCCTTCACTACCCCTCCACACTCCACTACTTCTCCACATTTCTCCACCCCTCTCAACACTCCTTCACTACCCCTCCACACTCCACCACTCCTTCACAATTCTCCACCCCCTTCAAACACTCCTCCACCACCCGTCCACACTCCTTCGCTACCCCTCTACACTCCACCACTCCTCCACCCCCCTCCACACTCCTCCACCAACCTTCACACTGCTCCACCATTCCTCCACACTCCTCCAGCACCTGTCCACACTCCTCCACCACCACCCCTCCACTATCCTCCACTATCCCCTCCACACTCCACCATTACAATTCCACACTCCTCCACCACCCCGAAACACTCCTCCACTATTCCCTCCACACTCCTCCATTACAAGTCTACTTTCCTCCACCACCCCTCCACACTTCTCCACCACCCCTACACACTTCCCTACCACCTCTTCACACTCCTCCACCACCTCGCCACACTTCTCCACCACCCCTCCACACTTCTCTACCACCCCTCCACATTCCTCCACCACCCCTCTACACTCCTCCACCACCCTTCCACACACCTCCACCACCCTTCCACACTCCTCCACCTCCCCTCCACACTCCTCCACCACCCTTCCACACTCCTCCTCCATCGCTAAACACTTCTCCACCACTCCTTCACACTTCTCCAATACCCCTCCACACTTCTCCACCACCCTTCCACACTCCTCCACACTCTTCCACCACCCATCCACACTCCTCCACCACAACTCCACACTCCTCCACCATTCACACTCCTCAACTACCCCTATACACTCTTCCACCACTCCTCCACACTCCTCCACCAACCCTCCACACTCCTTCACCTCCTGTCCACACTCATCGACCGCCCCTGCGCACTCCTCCACCAACCGTCCAAAATCCTTCACTACCCGTCCACACTCCACCACTCCTCCACAGTTCTCCAACCCCCTCAAACACTCCTTCACTACCCCTTCACACTCCTAAACCACCCCTCCACACTCCTCCACCTCCCCTCCACACTACACCACACCTCCACACACCTTCAACACCCCTCCACACTCCTCCACCACACTTTAACACTCCTCCACTACCGCTTCAAACTTCTCCACCACCCCTCCACAATCATCCTCCACCCCTCCAGGGTGGAGGATTAGCCACGAGGGAGCCTTCTCCAAATTCAACTTCAATAACAAGAACATAAAGTGGGACCAAGTAAACCAAGCCCTAAACGATATGAGCTGGGAAGATAGACTAAGTAACACAGACCTCAACTTATGCCTAGAACAGATTAACTCGGTGGCACTCGATGTATGCTCAAGCTCAAGGCTTATTCCTTTAAGAAAAAGGAGGAGTAGATATAAAATAGAAAGAGACAGGCGCTCCCTTTACAGGCGACGGAAAAGAATAACAGAGCGGCTAAAAGAGGCCAATATATCTGCAATGCGTAGGGAGACACTGGTCAGAGAAATAGCAAACATCGAACTTAAGCTAAAGGAATTTTATAGGAGTCAGGAATAGCGGGAAGAACTAAAAGCCATAAGTGAAATCGAAAGAAACCCAAAGTGTTTCTTTTCTTATGCCAAATCAAAGTCGAGAACAACATCCAGTATTGGGCCCCTACTTAAACAAGATGGGTCCTACACACATGACAGCAAGAAAATGAGTGAGCTACTCAAGTCCCAATATGACTCAGTTTTTAGCAAGCCGCTAACCAGACAGAGTCGAAGATCTAAATAATTTTTTTATGAGAGAGCCACAGAATTTGGTAAACACAAGTTTATGTGATGTTATCCTGACGCCAAATGACTTCGAACAGGCGATAAATGACATGCCCATCAAGAACTGCAATAAGCCCCTATCACGTGCTTTTAACATCCTATGGAGACGGAGCATGGACACCGGGGTCGTCCCACAGTTACTAAAAACGACAGACATAGCACCACTCCACAAAGGGGGCAATAAAGCAGTAGCTAAGAACTACAGACCGATAGCGCTAACATCCCATATCATAAAAATCTTTGAAAGGATCCTAAGAAGCAAGATCGCCACCCATCTAGATACCCATTAGTTACACAACCCAGGGCAACATGGGTATAGAGCAGGTCGCTCCTGTCTGTCCCAACTACTGGATCACTACGACAAGGTCCTAGATGTACAAGAACGGTATACAATACCGACAAGATGAAATTAAGACACATGTGCAACATCTGGGTATCTTTATTGTAGACGTTTCTCCATCCAGTGGCTTTATCAATACAAATTCCAGGACATAACTTGAAGAGAGTAGAACTATATACAGAAAATGAGATAATCAGTCCCTCAACCTTGGAGTTGGTGCGAAGAGCACCGTAGTCGTGGAGATTCTGAAGCAGAAGCAAGGAGCCTGGCGCTTTTATACTAACGTCAGGTGGAAAGGGGACGTGTAGCAGACGAGGGCATACTCACTGGTAGGCGGGATTCCCCAGTGGAAGTAGGTCCTACCCAAAGAGATGGGTTAGTTGTAATAGTAGTTGTTTGAGTTGATTCTGAGGACATGTACATAACCTTCACGACTACGAACAACTACTACTACAACTAACCCATCTCTTTGGGTAGGACCTACTTCCACTTCCTCCCAGCATACATAAGGGGAATTACCAATAGACCCCTGGCTGTCTTCAAGCAGGCACTGGACAAGCACCTAAAGTCGGTACCTGACCAGCCGGGCTGTGGCTCGTACGTTGGATTGCATGCAGCCAGCAGTAACAGCCTGGTTAATCAGGCCCTGATCCACCATGAGGTGTGGTCACAGACCGAGCCGCGGGGGCGTTGATCCCCGGAAATCTCTCCAGGTAAACTCCAGGTAATATTGATAAAAGAAATAATTTAGGTTGAGAAAATTAAAATCCTAATTGAAATTTTTGTTGAAAAAAAAAAAAAAAAAAAAGGCCAAGTACAGACGAGAAATTCGAAATACTGAACGTATGCAACTTACCGTTTAATATTACTGGGAAGGAAGAAATAACTGATGCGACGAGTGAGGAATTACATTATATAAGGCGGGAATTGACTTAAACTAACCGATAGATGGAAAAAGTTACTGTAATCAGATATTTGAACATCAGTCAAATATGCCCAAGATAGACTCTCATGAACGACTGTCAGTGAATAAAAGGAAATACTAATTGTAACACTAATTGTGCTTTTTTGTGAATTGGCATATAAGTGAAGACACATTAGTAAGACTAGGCAACAAGCCGTCATATGTAAGTCTAGGCTTTCTCATCTTACTGATCTGACTCGAAAATGTTTTCTCATTCTCATTGTCTCAGTTATTCGGTCCACTCTCATGACTTTCACGGTCCTTGTACGTACTGGATGATAACTGATGTTGGTAGTGTGTAACCCGTTAGTGACCTGTTTTTCTAGGCGTTTTTCCTGAGTGACTTCGTATATCTAAGGTAGATTCTGCTGAGTGACTACTTGGGAAGTGCGAGGCTATCTAGTGGCCCATCCCAGACTCTTAAGTCACCCATTTAAAGTTCCATAAGTGTGTATCTACATTGACGGGAAAAAGTTTAAATGTGATCGCACGTCCATCAGTCTTATTCACATTTTACACCGAATAAAATCCCACCCTCTTATCTAATTTGAGTTGTTTATTTTCCCGACTTACTAACTTGAGGTAATTCTCTATATTTTAAGTCACCTCCACTACTCGACACTTCTACCACATCCCCTCTACTTCTCTAGCACTTCTTTTATCATGTCCTCTATATCACCTCCACATTTCTCTACCACTACTTCAGAACTACAACATCACTATACCACCTCTCTACCACCACTACACATCTCTGTCTATACTACGTCTATACTACCTCTATACTACCTCTATACCTCCTCTCACAAACTCTACGAATAAGAATTGTGGAACAGTCGGGTGATCTAGTGTGTCATGTAATAGAAAAGAAGCATTAGAACGTTGTTAGTAATTTAACAGTCAATGTCATCTGTATATTTTGTACAGATGGTACAACACACAGTAATGAAAATTAGTTTTGACTACATTTTTCACAACCATTGATCAGTTCATTAAGGATTTTGAAGCAAATGTATTATTAGAGGTTGAATCAATGATAATGAGTAATAAAATGTCTGAGAGGGTGAGAATGGATGGATGGATTAGTACTTTTGAGGACACTGAAATCATTCTTCTTATGTGTTTATCAGTGATGCTGGGCATGGATTAATACTTTTAGGGGGTAATGAAATTTCATTGAAACAGGAATCTTGGTGCTTTCTCCCAATTCGAGGTTTGAAGATTTTTTCAAAAAGTTAACTGAAAATTAGTAAACCCACTTTAAGGAGATTTGAATCTTGTAAATTAGAATAAATCTCTTCTGCCAGGTGGGTCCGTTTGGGGATTAGTTAGAATGTTCAGCTGGTGTGTGTAATGATATGTTGCAGACAGAAGGTGTGACACAGTAACCACAGAAGGTGTGACACAGTAACCACAGAAGGTGTGACACAGTAACCACAGAAGGTGTGACACAGTAACCACAGAAGGTGTGACACAGTAACCACAGAAGGTGTGACACAGTAACCACAGAAGGTGTGACACAGTAACCACAGAAGGTGTGACACAGTAACCACAGAAGGTGTGACACAGTAACCACAGAAGGTGTGACACAGTAACCACAGAAGGTGTGACACAGTAACCACAGAAGGTGTGACACAGTAACCACAGAAGGTGTGACACAGTAACCACAGAAGGTGTGACACAGTAACCACAGAAGGTGTGACACAGTAACCACAGAAGGTGTGACACAGTAACCACAGAAGGTGTGACACAGTAACCACAGAAGGTGTGACACAGTAACCACAGAAGGTGTGACACAGTAACCACAGAAGGTGTGACACAGTAACCACAGAAGGTGTGACACAGTAACCACAGAAGGTGTGACACAGTAACCACAGAAGGTGTGACACAGTAACCACAGAAGGTGTGACACAGTAACCACAGAAGGTGTGACACAGTAACCACAGAAGGTGTGACACAGTAACCACATCAGTCGAAGATAACACAGAAAATTAATTAGAGGATGTAAACATTATGGAGCGTCTATGAAGACTTATTAAATATTAAAGATTTCATGGCTTTTCTGACAAGATTTATTGAAAAAAAAAAAAATTTACTAAATAATTAAAAAAGTACATATTTTTATATTATATCTTCATTGTAGAATTTTCAATGTTTGATGTAGAAACTTTATGTTCCATGTAAACCTACTAATTTTTTATACTAAAATTTTATTCTGAAAGATGATTCACCTCTTGGATTATGTTTATTTTTGTTAACCTTATTTAAATGTCGAAGTTAAACCTTTAGTTAGTTTCTTGGCAAGAATAACTATTACCAAATGAAAAAAAAAAGTTTTTACTAATGAACGTTTGAAGATTTGAGTTTGAGATAATTGATGCTGGCTGGGAGGTAGGAAGAGCTAGGTGCGGGCGGCTCTTGATCCCAGGATTTGTAGTATATAAGTCAACTTTTGTGTAAGCAAATCTTTGATATGTTTTATTAGCCAAGTGTTTACAATGTTGTGTTGAATAATATTGTGAGTGTAATACTGTGTATTTTACTCACCACTTCTTTAATTCTTTTTATTATTATTAACACATTGGCCGATTCCCACCAAGGCAGTGTGACCCACCAAGGCAGTGTGACCCACCAAGGCAGTGTGACCCACCAAGGCAGGGTGACCCACCAAGGCAGGGTGACCCACCAAGGCAGTGTGACCCACCAAGGCAGTGTGACCCACCAAGGCAGGGTGACCCACCAAGGCAGTGTGACCCACCAAGGCAGGGTGACCCACCAAGGCAGGGTGACCCACCAAGGCAGGGTGACCCACCAGGGCAGGGTGAACCACCAAGGCAGTGTGACCCACCAAGGCAGGGTGACCCACCAAGGCAGGGTGACCCACCAAGGCAGGGTGACCCACCAAGGCAGGGTGACCCACTAAGGCAGTGTGACCCACCAAGGCTGGGTGACCCACCAAGGCTGGGTGACCCACCAAGGCAGGGTGACCCACCAAGGCAGGGTGACCCACCAAGGCAGGGTGACCCACCAAGGCAGGGTGACCCACCAAGGCAGGGTGACCCACCAGGGCAGGGTGAACCACCAAGGCAGGGTGACCCACCAAGGCAGGGTGACCCACCAAGGCAGGGTGACCCACCAAGGCAGGGTGACCCACCAAGGCAGTGTGACCCACCAAGGCAGGGTGACCAACCAAGGCAGGGTGACCCACCAAGGCAGGGTGACCCACCAAGGCAGGGTGACCCACCAAGGCAGGGTGGCCCGTAAAAGAAAAACTTTCATCACCATTCACTCCATCACCGTCTTGCCAGAGGGGCGCTTTACACCCCAGTTATAAAACTGCAACATTAACACCCCTGGTTCAGAGTGCAGACACTGTACTTCCCACCTCCAGGACTCAAGTCCTGGAGATGGGAATAAAAGAACTTAAGTGTTTGTCACAGTCTGAACGATGGCGTTACACCAGCACTTGACTGATGTGAGGTAAATACACGTTAAGAAAATGTTATACCCAAGACAATCACCTTACCTAGTATGTTATGCTTCTGGATGAGTTGCAAAATGTACTTATTAACATTAAAGAAACCAATAATATTTTATTATAAATATATTAAAGTCTTAGGACAGTAAGAAAATTCTACATGTCAGATGATTCGTTGAGATATTAATAACGTGTGTGTTTGTTACATGGAGTATAACCTGGGCAGTAAACAAATGTATTTTTGTCTGATTTATGGTGAGATGTGTGTGTCAACTTAGGAGATTTTTGATATTTTTTTTTCTCGAGAAGGATTTGTTGATGAGAGATGCGAGTTAAGAAATAATGTTAGGTAAGAAAAAGAATAGTGATGAAGAAAAAGACATTCACGTTGTTGATAGCGAATAACTTCTACTGTAGATCAGGATAAAATATTTTTCCAGTGTATAAAGTATATCGCAGTGTGTGTGTGTGTGTGTGTGTGTGTGTGTGTGTGTGTGTGTGTGTGTGTGTGTGTGTGTGTGTGTGTGTGTGTGTGTGTGTGTGTGTGTACTCACCTAGTTGAGGTTGCGGGGGTCGAGTCCGAGCTCCTGGCCCCGCCTCTTCACTGATCGCTACTAGGTCACTCTCCCTGAGCCGTGAGCTTTATCATACCTCTGCTTAAAGCTATGTATGGATCCTGCCTCCACTACATCGCTTCCCAAACTATTCCACTTACTGACTACTCTGTGGCTGAAGAAATACTTCCTAACATCCCTGTGATTCATCTGTGTCTTCAGCTTCCAACTGTGTCCCCTTGTTACTGTGTCCAATCTCAGGAACATCCTGTCTTTGTCCACCTTGTCAATTCCTCTCAGTATTTTGTATGTCGTTATCATGTCCCCCCTATCTCTCCTGTCCTCCAGTGTCGTCAGGTTGATTTCCCTTAACCTCTCCTAGTAGGACATACCTCTTAGCTCTGGGACTAGTCTTGTTGCGAACCTTTGCACTTTCTCTAGTTTCTTCACGTGCTTGGCTAGGTGTGGGTTCCAAACTGGTGCCGCATACTCCAATATGGGCCTAACGTACACGGTGTACAGGGTCCTGAATGATTCCTTATTAAGATGTCGGAATGCTGTTCTGAGGTTTGCTAGGCGCCCATATGCTGCAGCAGTTATTTGGTTGATATGCGCTTCAGGAGATGTGCCTGGTGTTATACTCACCCCAAGATCTTTTTCCTTGAGTGAGGTCTCTGACCCCCTAGACTGTACTCCGTCTGCGGCCTTCTTTGCCCTTCCCCAATCTTCATGACTTTGCACTTGGTGGGATTGAACTCCAGGAGCCAATTGCTGGACCAGGTGTGTGTGTGTGTGTGTGTGTGTGTGTGTGTGTGTGTGTGTGTGTGTGTGTGTGTGTGTGTGTGTGTGTGTGTGTCTGTGTGTGTGTGTGTGTATGTGTGTGTGTGTGTGTGTGTGTGTGTGTGTGTGTGTGTGTGTGTGTCTGTGTGTGTGCGTGTGTGTGTGTGTGTGTGTGTGTGTGTGTGTGTGTGTGTGTGTGTGTGTGTGTGTGTGTGTGCGCGCGCGTGTGTGTGTGTGTGTCTGTGTACTCATGTAGTTGTACTCACCAATTTGAGGTTGCAGGGTCGAGTCCTAGCTCCTGGCCCCGCCTCTTCACTGATCTCTACTAGGTCACTCTCCCTGAACCGTGAGTTTTATCATACCTCTGCTTAAAGCTATGTATGGATCCTGCCTCCACTACATCGCTTACCAAACTATTCCACTTCCTGACTACTCTGTGGCTGAAGAAATACTTCCTAACATCCCTGTGATTCATCTGTGGCTTCAACTTCCAACTGTGTCCCCGTGTTGCTGTGTCCAATCTCTGGAACATCCTGTCTTTGTCCACCTTGTCAATTCCTCTCAGTATTTTGTATGTCGTTATCATATCCTCCCTATCGCTCCTGTCCTTCAGTGTCGTCAGGTCGATTTCCATTAACCTCTCCTCGTAGGACATACCTCTTAGCTCTGGGACTAGTCTTGTTGCAAACCTTTGCACTTTCTCTAGTTTTTTTACGTGCTTGGCTAGGTGTGGGATCCAAACTGGTGCCGCATACTCCAATATGGGCCTAACGTACACGGTGTACAGGGTCCTGAACGATTCCTTATTAAGATGTCGGAATGCTGTTCTGAGGTTTCTTTAGGTGCCCATATGCAAGAGCAGTTATTTGGTTGATGTGCGCTACAGGAGATGTGCCTGGTGTTATACTCACCCCAAGATCTTTTTCCTTGAGCGAGGTTTGTAGTCGTTGGCCCCATAGACTGTACTCCGTCTGTGGTCTTCTTTGCCCTTCCCCAATCTTTATGACTTTGCACTTGGTGGGGTTGAACTCTAGGAGCCAATTGCTGGACCAGGTCTGCAGCCTGTCGAGATCCCTTTGTAGTTCTGCCTGGTCTTTGATCGAATGAATTATTCTCATCAACTTCACGTCATCTGCATACAGGGACACCTCAGAGTCTATTCCTTCCGTCATGTCGTTCACAAATACCAGAAACAGCACTGGTCCTAGGACTGACCCGTGCGGGACCCCGCTGGTCACAGGTGCCCACTCTGACACCTCACCACGTACCATGACTCGCTGCTGTCTTCCTGACAAATATTCCCTGATACACTGTAATGCCTTCCCTGTTATCCCTGCTTGGTCCTCCAGTTTTTGCACCAATCTCTTGTGTGGAATTGTGTCAAACGCCTTCTTGCAGTCCAAGAAAATGCAATCCACCCACCCCTCTCTGTCTTGTCTTACTACTGTCACCATGTCATAGAACTCCAGTAGGTTTGTGACACAGGATTTCCCGTCCCTGAAACCATGTTGGCTGCTGTTTATGAGATCATTCCTTTCTAAGTGTTCCTCCACTCTTCTGATAATCTTCTCCATGACTTTGCATACTATACATGTCAGTGACACTGGTCTGTAGTTTAATGCTTCATGTCTGTCTCCTTTTTTAAAGATTGGGACTACATTTGCTGTCTTCCATGCCTCAGACAATCTCCTTGTTTCGATAGATGTATTGAATATTGTTGTTAGGGGTACACATAGCACCTCTGCTCCCTCTCTCAATACCCATGGGGAGATGTTATCTGGCCCCATTGCCTTTGAGGTATCTAACTCACTCAGTAGCCTCTTCACTTCTTTCTGGGTTGTGTGTACTGTGTCGAGCACTTGGTGGTGTCTCTGTCTTTCTGGAGCCCCTTCTGTCTCCTCTGTGAACACTTTGAATCTTTCGTTGAGTTCCTCACATACTTCACGGTCATTTCTTGTTGTCTCTCCTCCTTCCTTCCTTCCTTAGCCTGATTACCTGGTCCTTGGCTGTTGTTTTCCTCCTGATGTGGCTGTATAACAGTTTCGGGTCAGATTTGGCTTTAGTTTCTATGTCGTTTTCACATTGTCGTTGGGCCTCCCTTCTTATCTGTGCATATTCATTTCTGGCTCTACGACTGCTCTCCTTATTCTCCTGGGTCCTTTGCCTTCTATAATTCTTCCATTCCTTAGCACACTTGGTTTTTGCCTCCCTGCACCTTTGGGTAAACCATGGGCTCATCTTGGCTTTTTCATTATTCCTGTTACCCTTGGGTACAAAGCTCTCCTCAGCCTCCTTGCATTTTGTTGCTACATATTCCATCTCATTAATTGACTTCCCTGCCAGTTCTCTGTCCCACTGAACCCCGTTCAGGAAGTTCCTCATTCCCGTGTAGTCCCCTTTCTTGTAGTTTGGCTTCATTCGCCCTGGCCTTCCTGCTTCCCCCTCCACTTGTAGCTCTACTGTGTATTCGACACTTGAAACCACATGATCGCTGGCCCCAAGGGGTCTTTCATATGTGATGTCCTCAATGTCTGCACTACTCAAGGTGAATACTAGGTCTAGTCTTGCTGGTTCATCCTCTGCTCTCTCTTGTAGTGTCCCTTGCGTGTTGGTACATGATGTTTTCCATGTGTGTGTGTGTGTGTGTGTTTGTGTGTGTGTACACACCTAATTGTGGTTGCAGGGGTCAATACTCAGGTCCTGGTCCCGCCTCTTCACTAATCGCTGCTAGGGCCTTTCTCTGCTCTCTGATCTTTGTCATACCTCGTTTTGAAGCTATGTATGGTTCCTGCCTCCACTACGTCGCTTGCCAGACTATTCCACTTCCTAAGAACCCTTTGAGTCGTTTGAGTCTTCAGCTTTCAGTTGTGACCCCTTGTTTCTGTTTTCCCTCTCAGGAACATCCTGCCTCTGCCCACCTTATCTATTTCAAGTAGTATTTTGTATGTCGTTGTCATGTCTCCCCTGGCCCTCCTGTCTTCCAGCTTCGTCAGACAGACTTCCTTCTACCTTTCTTCGTAGTACATTTCCCTGAGGTCCGGAACTAATCTTGTTTCAAACCTTTGCACTTTCTCTAATTTCTTTACGTGCTTGACCAGGTGTGGGTTCCAAACTGGTGCTTCATACTCCAGTATGGGTCTGACGTACATAGTGTACAGTATCTTGAACGAATCAGGTTTGCCAGGCTCCCAAATGCTGCAGCAGTTATCTGGTTGATGTGTGCCACCGGAGACGTGCTCGGTGTTATGCTCACCCCAATATCTTTCCCCTTTAGTGAGATTTGCAGTCTTTGGTCTCCTAGACTATACTCTGTGGTCTTCATTGCTCTTCCCCAATCTTCATGACTTTGCATTTGGCGGGATTGATTTCAAGAAGCCAGTTACTGGACCACGTGCTCAGCCTGTCCAGGGCTCTTTGTAGCCCTCCTTGATCCTCATCTAATTCTCCTCATTAACTTCACATCTGCGAACAGGGACACTTCTGAGTCTGTCCCTTCCATTCTGTCATTCACATATACGAAGAATAGCACTTGTCCTAGGACTGACACCTGTGGGACCCTGCTCGTCACAGGCGCCCACTATGATACCTCATCACGTACCGAGACGCATTGTTGTCTAACCATACCCCCGGCCGGGATTGAACCCGCGGTCATAGAGTCTCAAAACTCCAGCCCGTCGCGTTAGCCAATAGACCAGCTAGCCGGTCTAGTGGCTAACGCGACGGGCTGGAGTTTTGAGACTCTATGACCGCGGGTTCAATCCCGGCCGGGGGTATGGTTTGTTTGCAATCGTGTCATTACGATTTCTTGAGTCATTGTTGTCTCCCTGTCAGGTGTTCTCTGATCCATTGCAGTGCCTTTCCTGTTATATGCGCCTGATCCTCCAGCTTATGCACTAATCTCATGTGAGGAACTGTGTCAAAAGCCTTCCTGCAGTCCAAGAAAATGCAATCAACCCACCCTTCTCTCTCGTGTCTTGCTTCTGTTACCTCCTCATAAATCTCCAGAAGGTTTGTGACACAGGATTTGCCTTCCATGAATCCGTGCTGGTAGTCATTTATAATCTTGTTCCGTTAATGGTGCTCCACCACTCTCCTGATAATCCTCTCCATGACTTTGCATACTATACACGTCAGAGACACTGGTCTATAGTTTAATGCCTTTTATCTGTCTCCTTTTTAAAAATGGGGACTACATTTGCCGTCATCTATACCTCAGGTGGTTGCCCAATTTCAAGGGATGTATTAAAGATTGTGGTTAGTGGCACTCACAGTGTCTCTGCTGCTTCTCTAAGGACCTACGGGTAGATATTGTCCGGTCCCACCGCCTTTGAGGTATCAGGGTCGCTTAGCAGCTTCTGCACCTCCTCCTGCGTTGTGTGTGTCATCCAACACTCGTTGGTTTATTCCCTGTTGGTGTTTCCCTGTGTGTCTTCCCAGAGTCGTTCCTGTCTCTGCTGTAAATACTTCCTTAAATCTCGTGTTGAGCTCCAAGTATACCTCATGACCGTTTCTTCTGAGTTCCTCACCTTCTTTCTTCAGCCTGATCTGGTCTTTGACCGTTGTCTTCCTCCTGATGTGTGTGTGCATGTGTGTGTGTGTGTGTATTTTGTTGCGTTGTGTACAGAAACGTTTAATGTTTTCAAGGTAAAAAAAAAAAGAGTAACGTGAAACGATTTTATGATTATTAAACGAATTTATAATCATTTTCATGGTAGTGAAATGAGTGGGTGATGTTTCTGAATGAATGTTTCTGAATGAAAGGAAAAATATGTATGCGTACTCACCTATTTGTACTTAGCTCCTGGCCCCGCCTCTTCACTAATCGCTACTAGGTCTTCTCTCTCCCTGCTCCATGAGCTTTATCTTACCTCGCCTTACAGCTATGTATGGTTCCCGCCTCCACTACCTCACTTTCCAGACTATTCCACTTCCTGACAACTCTATGACAGAAGAAATACTTCCTAACATCCCTTTGACTCATCTGAGTCTTCAATTTCCAATTGTGACCCGTTGTTTCCGTGTCCCATCTCTGGAACATCCTGTCTCTGTCCATCTTATCTTTTCCTCGCAATATTTTGTATGCTGTTATCATGTGTGTACGTGTATGTGTGTGTGTGTACGTGTATGTGTGTGTGTGTATGTGTGTGTGTGTGTGTGTGTATGTGTGTGTGTGTGTTTGAACATACTGACTGATAATAAGTTCAGTGTAAGGAAAGGTATGAAAGAATATATTTTTTTTAATAAGGACTATTTTTAACATAGATGTTATGGTGACGTGAAAAAAAATGAGGTCAGGAGAAATGTGGGATGAATTTGTAGTACATCAGCGGTTTAAGAAATTTTAAATTTAAATGATAATCTCTTATGTTAGGCTCGTATGAGAGAGTTGAGGGAGAAATGGAGTTAGTGTATCACAGTACGTTTGTAAGTATGGACGTAACAGTGGGTAACTTTCTTTGGAAGAATATAAGATTTAAATGATTGTCTAGAAGTACGTCTTTATGGAAGTTTTGCAGTCAATTAAGAGAGTGGGGAGATGTACACTTAATGGTGAGAAGTGTGAGAAAGTAGCGAGGTGGAAGCAGACAGAAGAGATTGAGAGCAATGTGAATGAAATAGCATTGCAATGGAATAATAAAATGATGGAAGGTTCGTTGGAACAGAAACTTACCATGAAGAGACGGTTATCCATAAGTGCTGTCATACCCAAACATGGAAAAACTTATGAAAATAAATAAAGAACTGAATGATCCAAGTTTAATTGAATATAATTTTAATTTTAATTTATAGTTAACTTTCATTCGCTTTAAATTTTCATTACATCGAATAAATGAGTAGGTGTTAGTTGTGATGTGAGAGTCGTGTGTATGTTGGAAGTTGTCCTAGATGAAAAATATAGGGAAATTTGGTGAATTGCCATTGGGCATTGGTAAACTTTTCTGAAACACGTAAAGCATCTCAGAAAATTTGGGATGTGAAGAGATAAAGGAATACAACTGCAGATATTTAACCTTCATAGCAATGTTAATACCATTTGCAACATGAATAAGAACTGTGGAATGGTGGGATGATCTAGTATATAATGTATGGCAAGACAATATACATCAGGATGGTGGGATGATCTAGTATATAATGTATGGCAAGACAATATATATCAGGATGGTGGAATCATCTAGTATATAATGTATGGCAAGACAATATACATCAGGATGGTGGAATCATCTAGTATATAATGTATGGCAAGACAATATACATCAGGATGGTGGGATGATCTAGTATATAATGTATGGCAAGACAATATATATCAGGATGGTGGAATCATCTAGTATATAATGTATGGCAAGACAATATACATCAGAATGGTGGAATCATCTAGTATATAAGTATGGCAAGACAATATACATCAGGATGGTGGGATGATCAAGTATATAATGTATGGCAAGACAATATATATCAGGATGGTGGAATCATCTAGTATATAATGTATGGCAAGACAATATACATCAGGATGGTGGGATGATCTAGTATATAATGTATGGCAAGACAATATACATCAGAATGGTGGAATCATCTAGTATATAATGTATGGCAAGACAATATACATCAGGATGGTGGGATGATCTAGTATATAATGTATGGCAAGACAATATATATCAGGATGGTGGAATCATCTAGTATATAATGTATGGCAAGACAATATACATCAGGATGGTGGGATGATCTAGTATATAATGTAATGGCAAGACAATATACATCAGAATGGTGGAATCATCTAGTATATAAATGTATGGCAAGACAATATACATCAGGATGGTGGGATGATCTAGTATATAATGTATGGCAAGACAATATACATCAGGATGGTGGAATCATCTAGTATATAATGTATGGCAAGACAATATACATCAGGATGGTGGGATGATCTAGTATATAATGTATGGCAAGACAATATACATCAGGATGGTGGGATCATCTAGTATATAATGTATGGCAAGACAATATACATCAGAATGGTGGGATGATCTAGTATATAATGTATGGCAAGACAATATACATCAGGATGGTGGGATGATCTAGTATATAATGTATGGCAAGACAATATACATCAGGATGGTGGGATCATCTAGTATATAATGTATGGCAAGACAATATACATCAGGATGGTGGGATGATCTAGCATATAATGTATGGCAAGACAATATACATCAGGATGGTGGGATGATCTAGTATATAATGTATGGCAAGACAATATACATCAGGATGGTGGGATGATCTAGTATATAATGTATGGCAAGACAATATACATCAGGATGGTGGAATCATCTAGTATATAATGTATGGCAAGACAATATACATCAGGATGGTGGGATGATCTAGTATATAATGTATGGCAAGACAATATACATCAGGATGGTGGAATCATCTAGTATATAATGTATGGCAAGACAATATACATCAGGATGGTGGGATGATCTAGTATATAATGTATGGCAAGACAATATACATCAGGATGGTGGGATCATCTAGTATATAATGTATGGCAAGACAATATACATCAGGATGGTGGGATGATCTAGCATATAATGTATGGCAAGACAATATACATCAGGATGGTGGGATGATCTAGTATATAATGTATGGCAAGACAATATACATCAGGATGGTGGGATGATCTAGTATATAATGTATGGCAAGACAATATACATCAGGATGGTGGGATGATCTAGTATAATAATGTATGGCAAGACAATATACATCAGGATGGTGGGATGATCTAGCATATAATGTATGGCAAGACAATATACATCAGGATGGTGGGATGATCTAGCATATAATGTATGGCAAGAAAATATACATGAGGACTGTTTTCGTTTATTATTAAACAGTGGGTATTATCTGTGTGTTTTGAATATATGGTACAGAACAGGGAGGGAAATTATTTTCGACTATACTTTCCACAAATATTGATCATTTCTTTAAGGATTCTGAGCTTTGATATAGCACTTTGATACAAAATGGATGAATGAATAATGAAATCACCGAGAGGGAGAAAATGGATGGATTATTACTTTTGGGGACATTGAAGTCACTAATATTTACAGTGTTTAGAATAAATACTAAGCGTAGACCTCTACTTTCTGGGGAATTAAAGTCCCGCTGAAAAATGAATCATGACACTTTCTCATAATTCGAAGTTTAGAGATTCTTTAAAAATAATAATGAAAAATTAGTGAATTTCCCACAAAGGAAATTTGAGACTGTAAGTAATAATTCAAATAATTCTTTTACCAGGTTGGTTGGTTTGTGTACTAGATAGAACGACCGGCTGGAGTGTGTGTTGAAGAATGTTCCAGAAAAATACTCACAAAAAATCTTTAGAACGTGTGACCAGGGGGAAACAACCCTAGAGAAACGTAGTCACTCAGTGGAAACAATCCCTGAGAAAGGAAGTCACTCAGGGGAAGCAACCCCAGAGAAAGGTAGTCACTCACTGGAAACAACCCCAGACAAAAGTAGTCACTCAGGGGAAACAACCCCAGAGAAAGGTAGTCACTCAGGGGGAAACAACCCTAGAGAAAGGAAGTCACTCAGGGGAAACAACCCCAGAGAAAGGTAGTCACTCAGGGGAAACAACCCCAGAGAAAGGTAGTCACTCAGGGGAAACAACCCCAGAGAAAGGTAGTCACTCAGGGGAAATAACCCCAGAGAAATGTAGACACTCAGGGGAAACAACAAAGAGAAAGGTAGTCGCTCAGGGGAAATAACCCTAGAGAAAGGTAGTCACGAGAAACAACCCCAGAGAAAGGTAGTCACTCAGGGGAAATAACCCCAGAGAAATGTAGACACTCATGGTAAACAACCCCAGAGAAAGATAGTCACTCAGGGGAAATAACCCCAGAGAAAGGGAGTCGCTCAGGGGAAATAACCCCAGAGAAAAGTAGTCACGAGAAACATCCCCAGAGAAAGGTAGTGACTCAGGGGAAATAACCCCAGACAATTGTAGACACTCGGGGGAAACAACCCCAGAGAAAGATAGTCACTCATGGTAAACAACCCCAGAGAAAGATAGTCACTCACGGTAAACAACCCCAGAGAAAGATAGTCACTCAGGGGAAATAACCCCAGAGAAAGGTAGTCACTCAGGGGAAACTACCCAAGAGAAAGATAGTCACTCAGGGGAAACAACCCCAGAGAAAGATAGTCACTCATGGTAAACAACCCCAGAGAAAGATAGTCACTAAGGGAAATAACCCCAGAGAAAGGTAGTCACTCAGGGGAAACTACCCAAGAGAAAGATAGTCACTCAGGGGAAACAACCCCAGAGAAAGGTAGTCACTCAGGGGAAATAATCCCAGAGAAAGGTAGTCACTCAGGGGAAATAATCCCAGAGAAAGGCAGTCACTCAGGGGAAACAACCCCAGAGAAAGGTAGTCACTCAGGGGAAACAACCCCAGAGAAAGGTAGTCACTCAGGGGAAATAACCCCAGAGAAATGTAGACAGTCAGGGGAAACAACCCAAGAGAAAGGTAGTCGCTCAGGGGAAACAACCCCAGAGAAAGGTAGTCACGAGAAACAACCCCAGAGAAAGGTAGTCACTCAGGGGAAATAACCCCAGAGAAATGTAGACACTCAGGGGAAACAACCCCAGAGATAGTCACTCATGGTAAACAACCCCAGATAAAGATAGTCACTCATGGTAAACAACCCCAGAGAAAGATAGTCACTCAGGGGAAATAACCCCATAGAAAGGTAGTCACTCAGGGGAAACAACCCCAGAGAAAGATAGTCACTCAGGGGAAACAACCCCAGAGAAAGGTAGTCACTCAGGGTAAACAACCCCAGAGAATGATAGTCACTCAGGGGAAATAATCCCAGAGAAAGGTAGTCACTCAGGGCAAACAACCCCAGAGAAAGGTAGTCACTCAGGGTAAACAACCCAGAGAAGATAGTCACTCAGGGGAAATAATCCCAGAGAAAGATAGTCACTCAGGGGAAACAACCCCAGAGAAAGGTAGTCACTCAGGGGAAACAACCCCAGAGAAAGGTAGTCACTCAGGGGAAACAACCCCAGAGAAAGGTAGTCACTCAGGGTAAACAACCCCAGAGAAAGATAGTCACTCAGGGGAAATAATCCCAGAGAAAGATAGTCACTCAGGGGAAACAACCCCAGAGAAAGGTAGTCACTCAGGGTAAACAACCCCAGAGAAAGATAGTCACTCAGGGGAAACAACCCCAGAGAAAGATAGTCACTCAGGGGAAACAACCCCAGAGAAAGGTAGTCACTCAGGGCAAACAACCCCAGAGAAAGATAGTCACTCAGGGGAAACAACCCCAGAGAAAGATAGTCACTCAGGGGAAACAACCCCAGAGAAAGGTAGTCACTCAGGGTAAACAACCCCAGAGAAAGATAGTCACTCAGGGGAAATAATCCCAGAGAAAGGTAGTCACTCAGGGTAAACAACCCCAGAGAAAGATAGTCACTCAGAGGAAAAAATCCCAGAGAAAGGTAGCCACTCAGGGGAAACAACCCCAGAGAAATATAGTCACTCAGGGGAAACAACCCCAGTGAAAGGTCACTCAGGGAAAAAAACCAGAGAAAGGTAGTCACTGAGAGGAAATAACCCCAGAGAAAGGTTGTCACTCGGGGGAAATAACCCCAGAGAAAGGTAGTCACTCAGGGGAAACAACCCCAGAGAAAGGTAGTCACTCAGGGGAAACAACCCCAGAAAATTGTAGTCACTCAGGGGAAACAACCCAAGAGAAAGGTAATCACTCAGGGGAAACAACCCCAAAGAAAGGTAGTCAATCAGGGGAAACAACCCCAGAGAAAGGTAGTCACTCAGGGGAAACAACCCAAGAGAAAGGTAATCACTCAGGGGAAACAACCCCAAAGAAAGGTAGTCACTCAGGGGAAACAACCTCAGAGAAAGGTAGTCACTCAGGGGAAACAACCCCAGAGAAAGGAATTCACTCAGGGTAAACAACCCCAGAGAAAGGCAGTCACTCAGGGCAAACAACCCCAGAGAAAGGTAGTCACTCAGGGGAAATAATCCCAGAGAAAGGTAGTCACTCAGGGGAAACAACCCCAGAGAAAGATAGTCACTCAGGGGAAACAACCCCAGAGAAAGGTAGTCACTCAGGGGAAGCAACCCCAGAGAAAGGGAGTTACTGCCAGATTACGCACTATTAATTTTAGCAGGAATCGTTTGTTTGATCGTCGTCCCTCTTATTACGTCCCTTTTATCTCCGTATTTATTCTCTCGTGGCTTCCCTTCATTTACCTCCTTTGTATGTCCGGCCAGCATCTAATTTTTCTCTTTTCCCTCATATAGTTCCTACGATACATACCTTACTCCCCTCTACCGTATGGGAAAGCTCAATCATCTACTGTGGCTTCTCGTTTCCTTTTTCCTTAAACTACTTCCTATCTCATTGCAATGTTTGCTAATGGTTCTGTAGATGAATGATTCACAGAACCGACACGTTGATAAATTAGACACATGTGCAACTCTTGGGTATCTTTATTAAGGAAACGTTTCGCCACACAGTGGCTTCATCAGTCCATACACAGGAGAAACGTGAAGAACAGGAGGAGAATGAGGTAATCAGTCTCTCAACCTTGAGTCGATGTGGTCAGTCCATCAATCTTGAATAGATTGGTTCTAAATAGTCTGAAGGTGTAGGGTTTGTACCAGTCTTTCCGGACATTGTTATAGCAGGTCATTTATTAGACTCAGGTAGCATTTTAACAGCCATTTCTCATGGCTGTAATACGTATTGCATCAATGTCTGTCTACCTCAGCATTCGTATTAGTTTCAAACTACTTTAGAGCATTACAAGGCTGTCCAGAAATTTCTCATCCCATAATTATTTCTATACAACTTTGGTTGTGGTATAAACCTTGGTAATGAATAGCGACAAGTTGGGTTAGAAAGACACGTAAGCAAACACTATGACATTTATTAGAAAACGTTTCGGTCCTGGGACCTTGATCACTTCTAACATACAGAGGTAGAAAGACATTATATATATATATAGGCGGAGAGTGAGGTGTGAGTGACGCACGTGACCTGAGAAATGTCATGTTGTGATGAGGACGGGTAGACGATGAAATCATGTGACTCCTGTGTTGTTGGGTTGGTGGTGCTTAAGTATCATGTATGCCAATGTTTTCGAAATTTTGTAGTTTCCGGTGTTGCGTTGTATAGTGTCGGTGACGGCGATTAGTGAGGCTTCTAGGTACCGTCGGCGTCTGAGGTCTGGTTCGGTGAGAACGAGTTGTGCCTCATTCCAGTTCATCAAATGCCCCGTGGAGTCTCTGTGGAGGACACAAGCGTACCTTACATCGTCTCTGTTAGAGGCATTTCGATGCTCATTCAGTCGGACTGCAAGATCTCTGCCTGTCTCGCCTACATATTTCTTGGGACAGAACCCACAGGGGATAGTGTACACGCCTGCTGTAGAAGTTACAGGTGTGGGGCTGCGTTTCGTAGTGAGGTCTTATAAATATGTCATAGTGTTTGCTTACGTGTCTTTCTAAACCAACTTTGGTTGTGTAATAAAGTTGGTAGAATTACCGACAATATGTAAAGTAAATGGACACAAGTGCAACTAATGTGACATTTTATTGTGGCAACGTTTCGCTCTCCAGGAGATTTATCAAGCCATTGAAGTGCTAGAAGCGATGGCGACTCTGGTGTTAGCTTGTGAAAGTACGTTTCTAAAGTACTTTCACAAGCTAACACCAGAGTCACCAGAGTCGCCATCGCTTGTAGCACTTCAATAAAGGATCTAACCAGGACAAAATCAAAGCACCACGAAACAGTCAATGCAGGAGTTTACACTATACCCTGTGGAGGCTCTGACAAGATTTATGTAGGTGAAACAGCCAGAAACCTCGACACCCGCCTCAATGAACACATTTACGCATGTATGAACGATAACTTGAACAACGCCTGTGTACAACACCGAAATTCCAGCAATCATCTCATGAAATTCAGGGACGCCCAATTAGTGATCAAAGAAACTGATTTCCGAAGACACAAGTGCCTCGAATCAGCACTGATCGCCGTTTCGAATACAATTAAACAAAACAACGGCAGCTTCAGGCCTATTCGGGGGTAATTTGACGGTAACGACTTGTCCCCTGTTTTAAAAATAGGAATTACATTAGGCATCTTCCACATACCAGACACTACACCTGTTTGAAGAGATAAATTAAAAATATTAGTTAATGGTTCACAGAGTTCCATTTTGCATTCCTTAAGAACCCTTAAGAACATTTCATTCTCCTTGTCAGTAAGATGCCCAGAGCTATCTTTAAGGGGACCTATCTTATCTCTAACTTCTGTTCTATATACCTGGAAAAAACTTTTCGGGTTAGTTTTCGATTCCCTAGCAACTTTAATTTCATAGTCCCGTTTAGCTTTCCGTATCCGTGAGATGTAGGCCACAACATTCTTACCTCTACTAGTGGCCTACATCTCACCTCCTGGCGTTATATAAGGCTCCATCCTGTCACTTCAACTCCATACTGTTTCAGACTATGGAACAATACTCTTCTCCAGACCGAGGGACTGACCACCTCAAAACTTCAAGGGTGATGGACTGATTACATCGTCATCAAGTATCTTCTGCTTCTATCAACTTTTCTGTACTCGACTGAAGAAGCCTACTGTGTAGGCGAAACGTTTCGAAATAAAGATACCTAGCTATTGCATATGTCTCTTACCTAACATACGGGATAAATGTTCTCTGGGCAGCATGTATAGTGTATAGAAAACTCTCGTATTGATAGCTCTCTTCGTTACCCCAGTCAACAGCTGATAAGTGTTCTCTAAGCCCATTGTAATCTGCTAAGCGAAAATCTGGGACCATTACTGAGTTATCCCTAATATCATACTTCCATTCAATGCTAAAGGTAATTGATTTGTGGTCACTTGTGCCAAGTTCCTCTGAAATTTCTATATTATTAACAAGTGATTCCTTGTTTGCCAGAACCAAGTCAAGCAGGTTATTACCCCTTGTAGGTTCTGTCACAAACTGCTTCAAAAAACAATCCTATGCTACTTCTAAAAAGTCATTAGATTCTAAATTCCCTGTCAAAAAATTCCAGTCGATCTGACTAAAGTTAACTTAAAGTCTCCTAGAATTACAACGTTGTCGTGCATTGTAGCCGTAACAATTTCCTCCCACAGTAGTCTTCCTTGGTCTCTATCCAAGTTTGGGGGACGGTATATCACACATAAAATCAATTTTTTTATGCCCCTCTGAAAATTCTACCCAAATAGACTAAGTTGTTTCGGACTTTATACCAGTGTTTATGCAACAATTTAAATGATCTAGGACATAGAGTGCCACCCCACCCTCCTTTCCGATATTTCCGTCTACTTTGAACAATTTAAAACCCTGAATGTGAAAACTGAAAATTCAATTAAACTTTTATGTTAACCCTATTACAGCAAAAAAATTGCCAAATCAACCTTTTGAATGTTAGGCAGAGCTACATAAAATATCTAAAGCACCAGCAAATTTTATTCTGTATTCAAGTGAAGAAGCCTGTTGTGCAGGCGATTCGTTTCGCCAAGAAATACATCCAAGTGTGAAATGTCTTAGTGATCAACACGTCGCTATATGATGATAATCACATACAGTATAACACAGAAATGAACTATATCAATTACATAAATTTGACCATAACAAATAAAACACTGAACAGATTCTCACAATTGTTGGACTACAGCACCATCATAATGACATACAGTTTACTGCAGCACCATCATAATGACATACAGTTTACTGCAGCACCATCATAATGACATACAGTTTACTGCAGCACCATCATAATGACATACAGTTTACTGCAGCACCATCATAATGACATACAGTTTTACTGCAGCACCATCATAATGACATACAGTTTACTGCAGCACCATCATAATGACATACAGTTTACTGCAGCACCATCATAATGACATACAGTTTACTGCAGCAACATCATAATGACATACAGTTTACTGCAGCACCATCATAATGACATACAGTTTACTGCAGCACCATCATAATGACATACAGTTTACTGCAGCAACATCATAATGACATACAGTTTACTGCAGCAACATCATAATGACATACAGTTTACTCCCAAAATATTAACAATAATAAAATGTTTACTTTTGGAGAACTTTAACTGTAGTTCAAACAACACTGAATACACGACATAAAATTTAATCCCTTTAAGAATAAGTTTTTTTCGAAATATGAAAGAGTTAGTTCTCATTAGCCAACTGAAGTTAAAAGTTAGGTCCAGGAACTAGATCACATCACCCACAAATTCAGAGTACGAGCAAATTGTGATTTTTCAAACTACAGAGAATTCTCTGAACAAATCCCAGGAGGTGGTAGTCATGAAAGTTCAGTAGTTCTTGTCTGGTGGCACACATGCACACTCTCTCTACCAACACTAAAACTTATGTGAACATTTAAATGGTATAAAATACCGACAGGTTTTTAGGTAAGACACATATGCAACAGTTAGGTATCTTTATTTCGAAACGTTTCGCCTACACAGTAGGCTTCTTCAGTCGAGTACAGAAAAGTTGATAGAAGCAGAAGATACTTGAAGACGATGTAATCAGTCCATCACCCTTGAAGTTTTGAGGTGGTCAGTCCCTCAGTCTGGGGAAGAGCATTGTTCCATAGTATGAAACAATAGTGTCTTACCTAACAACTAAAAGTTATGAAGTGTGTTAAAAACACTGAGAACACATTCCGGTCTGCATTATGACCCTCACTGTCTGGCCCACAAATTTTAATTTCCATTTTGTGTAAAATTAATTTTTAATGGATATTCTTGTTAACTATGATTCTCAGAACTGTCATGAGACGCTTGAGACGGTTTGTGTATATTAGATTATTCCGGAAAATGCAACACACACACACCACACACACACACACACACACACACACACACACACACAGACTGGACACCTGGTCCAGCCTGGTCCAACCAGAATTTAATCCTGCCAAATGCAAAGTCATGAAAATAGGGGAAGGGCACAGAAGACCACAGACAGAGTATAGGCTAGGTGGCCAAAGACTGCAAACCTCACTCAAGGAGAAAGATCTTGGGGTGAGTATAACACCGAGCATGTCTCTGGAAGCACACATCAATCAGATAACTGCTGCAGCATATGGGCGCCTGGTAAACCTGAGAACAGCATTCCGATACCTTAGTAAGGAATCATTCAAGACACTGTACACCGTGTATGTCAGGCCCATACTGGAGTATGCAGCACCTGTTTGGAACCAGCACTTGATAAAGCACGTCAAGAAACTAGAGAAAGTACAAAGGTTTGCGACAAGGTTAGTTCCAGAGCTAAGGGGAATGTCCTATGAAGAAAGATTAAGGGAAATCGGCCTGAAGACACTGGAGGACAGGAGGGTCAGGGGAGACATGATAACGACATATAAAATACTGCGTGGAATAGACAAGGTGGACAAAGACAGGATGTTCCAGGGAGGGGACACAGAAACAAGAGGCCACAATTGGAAGTTGAAGACACAAATGAGTCAGAGAGATAGTAGGAAGTATTTCTTCAGTCATAGAGTTGTAAGGCAATGGAATAGCCTAGAAAATGACGTAGTGGAGGCAGGAACCATACACAGTTTTAAGACGAGGTTTGATAAAGCTCATGGAGCGGGGAGAGAGAGGGCCCAGTAGCAACCGGTGAAGAGGCGGGGCCAGGAGCTAAGACTCGACCCCTGCAACCACAAATAGGTGAGTACAAATAGGTGAGTACACACTCACACTGAGGCGCACATCAACCAGATAACTGCTGCAGCATACGGGCGCCTAGCAAACCTACAGATAGCGTTCCGATACCTCAGTAAGGATTCGTTCAAGACTCTGTATACCATTTACGTCAGGCCCATACTGGAGTATGCAGCACCAGTGTGGAATCCACAACTAGTCAAACACGTCAAGAAATTAGAGAAAGTGCAAAGGTTTGCAACAAGGCTAGTCCCAGAGCTACGGGGATTGTCCTACGAAGAAAGGTTGAGGGAAATCGGCCTGACGACACTGGAGGACAGGAGGGTCAGGGGAGACATGATAACGACATATAAAATACTGCGCGGAATAGACGAGGTGGACAAAGACGGGATGTTCCAGAGATGGGACGCAGACACAAGAGGTCACAATTGGAAGTTGAAGACTCAGATGAATCAAAGGGATGTTAGGAAGTATTTCTTCAGTCATAGAGTAGTCAAGCCGTGGAATAGCCTAGAAAGTGAAGTAGTGGAGGCAGGAACCATACATAGTTTTAAGGCGAGGTATGATAAAGCTCATGGAGCAGGGAGAGAGAGGACCTAGTAGCAATCAGTGAAGAGGCGGGGCCAGGAGCTATGACTCGACCCCTGCAACCACAAATAGGCGAGTACAAATAGGTGAGTACACACACACACACACACACACACACACACACACACACACACACACACACACAGCATGAGTTCATGGAAGGCAAATCTTGTATCACAAACCTCCTGGAGTTTTATGACAAGGTAACAGAAGTAAGACACGAGAGAGAGGGTTGGGTAGATTGCGTTTTCCTAGACTGCAGGAAGGCCTTTGACACAGTTCCCCACAAGAGATTAGTGCAGAAGCTGGAGGATCAGGCACACGTAAAAGGAAGGGCACTGCAATGGATAAGGGAATACCTGACAGGGAGGCAGCAACGAGTCATGGTACGTGAAGAGGTATCACAGTGGGCGCCTGTTTACGAGCGGGGTCCCACAGGGGTCAGTTCCAGGACCAGTGCTATTTTTGATATATGTGAACGACATGATGGAAGGAATAGACTCTGAAGTGTCCCTGTTCGCAGATGACGTGAAGTTGATGAGAAGAATTAAATCGGACGAGGATGAGCAGGACTGCAAAGAGACCTGGACAGGCTGGACATGTGGTCCAGTAACTGGCTTCTCGAATTCAATCCAGCCAAATGCAAAGTCATGAAGATTGGGGAGGGGCAAAGAAGACCGCAGACAGAGTATAGGCTAGGTGGACAAAGACACAGACCTCACTCAGGGAGAAAGACCTTGGGGTGACCATAACACCGAGCACATCACCGGAGGCACACATCAACCAAATAACCGCTGCAGCATACGGGCGCCTGGCAAACCTGAGAATAGCGTTCCGATACCTTAATAAGGAATCGTTCAAGACACTGTACACTGTGTATGTTAGGCCCATACTGGAGTATGCAGCACCAGTCTGGAACCCACACCTGGTCAAGCACGTCAAGAAGTTAGAGAAAGTACAAAGGTTTGCAACAAGGCTAGTCCCAGAGCTCAAGGGAATGTCGTACGAGGAAAGGTTAAGGGAAATCGTACTGACGACACTGGAGGACAGAAGGGTCAGGGGAGACATTATAACGACTACAAGATACTGCGGGGAATAGACAAGGTAGACAGAGATAGGATGTTCCAGAGAGGGGACACAGGGACAAGGGGTCACAACTGGAAGCTGAAGACTCAGACGAGTCACAGGGACGTTAGGAAGTATTTCTTCAGTCATAGAGTTGTCAGCAAGTGGAATAGCCTAGCAAGTGAAGTAGTGGAGGCAGGAACCATACATAGTTTTAAGAAGAGGTATGACAAAGCTCAGGAAGCAGAGAGAGAGAGGATCCAGTAGCGATCAGTGAAGAGGCGGGGCCAGGAGCTGAGTCTCGACCCCTGCAACCACAATTAGGTGAGTACACACACACACAAATATTCCCCTGATTCTCACATGCCACATAGTCCACTCAGTCCAAACATGCCATAGGAGATCAGGTAGTTAGAAGGGATTATTGCTTACATATCCACATACAAGAGAAAGAAATTGGAACTAAAATGAACGTCAACTGGGAGCATGCATTATAGGGTTAAAGAAGTGAATAGGGAAACATCAATGGGGAATCTGCCGCTGAGACCTGGGAAAAGACGGTCGAGGTAAAGAAAGGATAATTGAAGAACAATATACAAAGTCTGCGCGGAAATTCAGGAAACGTAATGAATCCTAAGACTAACAGCATTTGGAGGAAACATATATTAAACCAAAAAGCCATGATGTGGTTCACTTTGTAAGATAGGGACATACCTGCTGAATGCCACATACAACGGTATAAATTATTCCACACAGAGAGTCAACAGAAAAGAAGGCAGAGTGAATATGATGTTTGAGAGAATTTAAGTAGTTACAGTAAAGAAGATTCAAAAGTCTAACTACGGTTTCTCATGGAATGTGAAAAGCTAATTTTAGGTGTAACTTTCACGTATAAACCGAGATATGGAACAAGGTAAACATCTATTGGACGAAACTGCTAGTTTACTCTCTAGTTTAGAGACTAGCTTAATATTGTGTGTAAACGATTAAGCTAAACTAGAAATATATAATCAGTGCAAATATCTAATCAGCCATTCACTGACAGCACCTTGCAGATATGGTCATGAGGTTCGTGTGTTCACACAAGATACCAGAATGAGGAAGGTGTCTCTGAACAAGGAATGGTAGTTGGTGCCAGATGGGTGGTCTGAGTACCTCAGAAACTACAGACTCCTGGGATTTTAAGCACAACAATCCGTGAATGGTAGTTCCTTGGGCATGAACGCCTTGCTAATGAGAGAGGTTAGAGGAGAATGGCTAGACTGGTTAAAGCTGACAGGAAGGCGACAGTAACTCAAATATTCGTTACAACAGTAGTATGCAGACGAGCATCTCTGAACACACAACACGTCGAACCTTGCCAACTAATCGGCAGCAACTCAGTCATGCTATTACGTCAAAATGGACTAGATTCTCTAATGAATGTTTCCAGTAACTTGTTGAATCCATTACACGTAGAATTTAGGCTGTTCTGAGGGCAAAAGGAAGCTCACCCAGTACTAGAAGGGACTACCTAATAAAGTGGAAACCACTTTGCCGAAATATAAGTATAAAATACCCGTGTTGATAATGTGAAGCTATTAAGAAGAGGAATTTCTTTAGATGGGCAAATTGGCATAAACAATTGCATTGAACTGAACTTTCCTCTGTCATTTCCCTCAATTCCTACCTCGAAAGTGGCTCACTGTGGCTCACAAGGAACTGGTAAACATCGTCCGGATAAACGATGTCAATGTCAACATCTTCAGCCATACGAGACTCGTCTTTAGCCACTTCCGAAACTGTTTCACTCTCTACAAAATCAATTACTGACACTTCCACGCAAGATGCATCCACAATACAACACTTAACAACAAAATAAGCGAATATTAAGTGTTTGGACGCACAGGCGTTGCTTGTGTGTGTGTGTTGCTATTTATTTTTTTTTTCAAATTTTTAGGTAATTTAAAGAAATCATGAATGTGAAAAGTAGCGAGTGTGCGTGCGCGCGTGCGTGTGCGTGTGTACGTACTCCCCTACTTGTGGTTGCAGGGGTCAAGTTATAGCTCATGGTCCCGCCTCTTCACTGGTCGCTAATAGGACTCTTCCAACTCCATGAACTTTATCATACCTCTTCTTAAAGCTATGTATGGATCCTACCTCCACTACATCACTTCCCAGACTATTCCACTTCCTGACAACTCTGTGACTGAGGAAATACTACCTAACATCCCTGTGATTCATCTGAGTCTTCAACTTCCAACTGTAACCCCTTGTTGCTGTGTCCCATTTCCGGAACATTCTCTGTCCACCTTGTAGATTCCTCTCAATATTTTATATGTCGTTACCATATACTCCTATCTCTCCTGTCCTCCAGTGTCAACAGGTTGATTTCCCTTAACTTCTCACAGGACATGCACCTTAGCTCCGGAACTAATCTGCACTTTCTCTAATTTCCTTACGTGCTTCGCTAAGTGAGGGTTACAAACTGGTGCTGTATACTCCAATATGGGCCTAATGTACACGGCGTACAGGATCCTGAACGATTCCTTATTAAGATGTCGGAATGCTGTTCTTAGGTTTGCTAGGCGCCCATATGCTGCAGCAGTTATTGGTTTGATGTGCGCCTAAGATGTGCCTGGTGTTATACTCGCCCTAAGATCCTTTTCCTTGAGGTTCGTAGTCTCTGGCACCCTAAACTGTACTCCGTCTGCGGTATTCTTTGCCGTTCCCCAATCTTCATGACGTTCCACTTGGTGGAGTTGAACTCCAGGAGCCGGTTGCTGTGCCAGGCCTTTAGCCTGTCCGCATCCCTTTGTAGTTGTGCCTGGTCTTCGTCCGATTGAATTCTTCTCATCAACTTCATATCATGTGCAAACAGGGACACTTCTGAGTCTATTCCTTCCGACATGTTCACATATACCAGAAAACAGCACCGGTCCTAGGACTGAGTGTGCGTGTACTCACCTAGTTGTACTCACCTAGTTGAGGTTGCAGGGGTTGAGTCCAAGCTCCTGGCCCCGCCTCTTCACTGGTCGCTACTAGGTCATTCTCCCTGAACCGGAGCTTTATCATACCTCTGCTTAAAGCTATGAATGGATCCTGCCTCCACTACATCGCTTCCCAAACTATTCCACTTCCTGACTACTCTGTGACTGAAGAAATACTTCCTAACATCCCTGTGATTCATCTGTGTCTTCAACTTCCAACTGTGTCCCCTTGTTGCTGTGTCCCATCTCTGGAACATCCTGTCTTTGTCAACTTGTCAATTCCTCTCAGTATTTTGTAAGTCGTTATCATGTCCCCCCTATCTCTCCTGTCCTCCAGTGTCGTCAGGTTGATTTCCCTTAACCTCTCCTCGTAGGACATACCTCTTAGCTCTGGGACTAGTCTTGTTGCAAACCTTTGCACTTCTCGATGATAGGACTCACAGGTAAGTACCCACGAGGGGCGAGGGGCAAGTGGGGACAGTGCGAAGAATAGACGGTGAGAGGAATGTCATGAGTCGAAGAGAGAAGAGTCAGGACTAGACCCAACTGCTAAGCCACAATAACGATAACAGAAGACGATGTAGATACAACAGGAGCTCTGCAGGCTCTGACTGCAACTTGCTGGACGAAAAATTGCTGCATCTTGATGTTGATTGGCGGCTGGCAGGAGCTGGAGGAGTGGTCAAGGAAGGCAAGCTTCTTGATTGGTCAGGTGTCGTTAATATGTGAGTCTGGAGTTACTTCGTTTCTTTCGTGAAGGAGGCATTCCTTATGTTGTGCATTTGTTGAAGGAAACGATAAGTAGTCTTGTAATCTTAGGTCGAAATGCTGGGTTGGCTTGTAACTGGTCCAAGGTCATCTGGAGAGTAGTGGTGGAGCAGTGGGATCCTTTACGATTTGTAAACTTGACTGTTTTGTCGAGTAATTTCTCGTACAAAGTGTCGACAGTCATGGTAGGTTCTTGGTCAGGAGTTGTATAAAAAGTTATATCTTTCCAGTGCAGGTATTGATCTTGATGTTGGTCTTCTGTATTAATACGTCGAGAGATAGCTGGAGAGGTTTTTGTTGGTGGTTGCCGCATTGAAGGTGCTTTCAATGTTGGTGTCTCCGCTAGAGAGTGTGTAGAAGACTGTGGGAGAATCGTGGCTTCTGATTGGTCCATATGAGTAGTGGTGGGTGGAGGTGAAGGAGGTACGCCGCCACGACGAGTCAATCGACGAGCAGGAGGCGATCGACGAATAGGAGGCCTTGTTGGAGTGACGTCACTAGGTGTTGGTGGTGTTGGAGCTGCTGATGCAGAAGTGTTGATTAGGTCTTTGGTGAATTTTAGTATTTCTTCCGAAGGTGGAGATGTTGGGAATATAAATGATGGCATATTATTTAGTGCAAATAACTCGTTGATGGTCGAGTTAAAAGATCCAGGTACAGCCATATTCTGCATGTGAGCGTATAGTAGACAGTAGTGGATCTTGGTTACGTCACAAGCTGGAGGAGTGATGATGGTGGAGGCTGGCTGAGTAGTAGCTTGAAGTAATTTCGTAGTATTAGCTTGGATCTTTGCAATTGCTGCATACGTTGGTGTGTTGCTAGTAGGTTTTTTCTTTGCTGCTTCTTGTGTTTTCTTCACAATATCCTTTCGTGTAGGACATTTTGCTGCCAGTGTATGGTGGTCGTTACTCTTACAGTTTAAGCACGATGGTTGTGGTGGAGTAGCAGCGGTGCAGGAACTGAAGGTGTGTCCCTCACTACCACATGTAGTGCAGAACTTCTTGTCTTTTACTGGACATGCTTTGGTGGTGTGATGGTAAGAATAACAGTTCCAGCAGTGTTGGATGTACTGATATCTCTCTGCTTCGATGTAGGTGGGACTGATGTAGCAGTAGTAAACAGCAAGACCTTCAGTCAGAGCAGTGGCAGCCATGTTAACGTCGGTGAAGGTGACCTTGAGCATGGACGATGCATTCGGGATTTTTGTGATGCTGTCAACAGTAGCCCAAGTATTTTGCGTCTCGATGGATGTCTTGAGTTCTGCTGGTGTTTGAGACGTCAGAATCTTGTCAAGTTTTTTAAGGAATACTGATTTTCTGGCCCTGAGGGCAGGTGATGACGTAACAGTAAACCCTTGAGCGGTAAGTGTAGTGGTAGCATCTGTAGTGAGTAGCTTCTCTGCTTCAGCATCATCGTGACACACAACAATGAATGCTTCTTTCAGAGACAAAATGGTGTTGAATTTAACTTGCAGTGTTCCTTGAACAACAGTTGCAAGAGCAATCTTCGTTGAATCATCAACGGTACCACTTGTTGGCTTGATCTTATTGCAAACTTCTGCACTTTCTCTAATTTCCTTACGTGCTTCGCTAAGTGAGGGTTCCAAACTGGTGCCGCATGCTCCAATATGGTCCTAACGTACACAATGTACAGGGTCCTGAACGATTCCTTATTAAGATGTCGGAATGCTGTTCTGAGGTTCGCTAGGCGCCCATATGCTGCAGCAGTTATTTGGTTGATGTGCGCTTCAGAAGATGTGCCTGGTGTTATACTCACCCCAAGATCTTTTTCCTTGAGCGAGGTTTGTAGTCTCTGGCCCCCTAGACTGTACTTCGTCTGCGGTCTTCTTTGCCCTTCCCCAATCTTCATGACTTTGCACTTGGTGGGGTTGAACTCCAGGAGCCAATTGCTGGACCAGGTGTGCAGCCTGTTCAGATCCTTTTGTAGTTCTGCCTGGTCTTCGATCGAATGAATTCTTCCCATCAACTTCACGTCATCTGCAAACAGGGATACTTCGGAGTCTATTGCTTCCGTCATGTCGTTCACAAATACCAGAAACAGCGCTGGTTCTAGGACTGACCCCTGTGGGACCCCGCTGGTCACAGGTGCCCACTCTGACACCTCGCCACGTACCATTGCTCGCTGCTGTCTTCCTGACAAGTATTCCCTGATCCATTGTAGTGCCTTCCCTGTTATCCCTGCTGTGTACTCACCTAGTTGAGGTTGCGGGGGTCGAGTCCGAGCTCCTGTGTGTGTGTGTGTGTGTGTGTGTGTGTGTGTGTGTGTGTGTGTGTGTGTGTGTGTGTGAGTGTGAGTGTGTGTACTGTACTCAGTAATTTGTGTTTGCAGGGGTCGAGACTCAGCTCCTGGCCCCGCCTCTTCACTGAGTGCTACTAGGTCCTCTCTGTCCCCTGCTCCATGAGCTTTATCATAACTCATCTTAAAGCTATGTATGGTTCCTGCCTCCACTACTTAATTTTCTACTCTATTCCACTTCCTGACTACTCTATGACTGAAGAAATACTTCCTAACATTCCTTTGACTCATCTGGGTCTTTCAATTGTGACCCCTTGTTTCTGTGTCCCCTCTCTGGGACATCCTGTCTCTGTCCACCTTGTCTATTCCATGTAGTATTTTGTATATCGTTATCATGTCTCCCCTAACCCTCCTGTCCTCCAGTGTCGTCAGGCCGATTTCTCTTAACCTTTCTTCGTAGGAAATTCCATTTAGCTCTGGAACTAACCTTGTCACAAACCTTTGCACTTTCTCTAATTTCTTGACGTGCTTGACCAAGTGTAGGATCCAAACAGGTGCTGTGTGAGTGTGAGAGAGAGAAATAGATAGATAGAGGGGAGAGAGGAAGAGAGAGAGAGAGAGAGAGAGAGAGAGAGAGAGAGAGAGAGAGAGAGAGAGAGAGAGAGATTTGAGTATAAATAGCAAATTAGCTATGTACAAATCAATAACAACGAAAGTACGAAAGTACTGAAAGTTTACCACGAGGCCTGATCACAGACGGGTCGGAAACTCTCTCTAGGAATACTCCAGGTATATCATATGTGTTATTTTCAGGTGATCGCACTGAAATCTTTGAAGACAATATTCTACCAACTCTACACCTTCACCCTGATATAACAGTTAGAAACATGATCATAAGATAAAAATAAAATGTGACATTATTACAGCTCGAGACAAAGAATTTGGATAAAAAGTCTAGCCTCAACTACAGGGTAAAAAAAACTAGCAATTCAGTGCTAATTTTGAGAGGCAACTTTTCATGACTCTGGTCTGTCTTAATCCATTTCAAAGCCGCTCTTAAATTTATAATATACACAAACTTTTTTAAACTATGGGTAAGTTGTGAATTGTTAGTGCGTGTTGACTGTAATTTTTATTCATCTAAAAGCTAAGGGGTTATTTTCCCCAGATGTGGCTGTTATTCTTCGCCGGAAAAGCGTCTTAAATGCAAATATCGCTTTAATGTCCCTAAAACTGTCAACTATTATGTAAGATCATTTGTGAGCGCATGTTAAAAATTTTCATCAAAGAAACTGTATCGACCTTCTTGCGTCATTAAAGAAGATATACCTTGTACTTAATTACTTATCACCTTAAAAGAGATTGAAAAGTTATATTACAACTTTTCAGAAGATCTTGTCCCAGTAAAGGTGGAACCTTTGTGTGGGTATGCTACCTGAGAGGCAACATTTGTGTGTGTATGCTACCTGAGAGGCAACATTTGTGTGTGTATGCTACCTGAGAGGCAACATTTGTGTGGGTATGCTACCTGAGAGGCATCATTTGTGTGTGTATGCTACCTGAGAGGCATCATTTGTGTGTGTATACTACCTGAGAGGCAACATTTGTGGGGGGTATGCTACCTGAGAGGCAAACATTTGTGTGGGTATGCTAACCTGAGAGGCATCATTTGTGTGTGTATGCTACCTAGAGAGGCATCATTTGTGTGTGTAACTACCTGAGAGGCAACATTTGTGTGGGTATGCTACCTGAGAGGCAACATTTGTGTGGATATGCTACCCGAGAGGCAACATTTGTGTGGGTATGCTATCTGAGAGGCAACATTTGTGTGGGTATGCTACCTGAGAGGCATCATTTGTGTGTGTATGCTACCTGAGAGGCATCATTTGTGTGTGTATGCTACCTGAGAGGCATCATTTGTGTGTGTATGCTACCTGAGAGGCAACATTTGTGTGGGGTATGCTACCTGAGAGGCAACATTTGTGTGTGTATGCTACCTGAGAGGCAACATTTGTGTGTGTATGCTACCTGAGAGGCAACATTTGTGTGGGTATGCTACCTGAGAGGCATCATTTGTGTGTGTATGCTACCTGAGAGGCAACATTTGTGTGGGTATGCTACCTGAGAGGCAACATTTGTGTGTGTATGCTACCTGAGAGGCATCATTTGTGTGTGTATGCTACCTGAGAGGCAACATTTGTGTGGATATGCTACCTGAGAGGCAACATTTGTGTGGGTATGCTACCTGAGAGGCAACATTTGTGTGGGTATGCTACCTGAGAGGCAACATTTGTGTGGGTATGCTACCTGAGAGGCAACATTTGTGTGGGTATGCTACCTGAGAGGCAACATTTGTGTGGGTATGCTATCTGAGAGGCAACATTTGTGTGGATATGCTACCTGAGAGGCAACATTTGTGTGGGTATGCTACCTGAGAGGAAAACATTTGTGTGTGTATGCTACCTGATGAGGCATCATTTGTGTGTGTATGCTACCTGAGAGGCAACATTTGTGTGGGTATGCTACCTGAGAGGCAACATTTGTGTGGATATGCTACCCGAGAGGCAACATTTGTGTGGGTATGCTATCTGAGAGGCAACATTTGTGTGGGTATGCTACCTGAGAGGCAACATTTGTGTGGGTATGCTACCTGAGAGGCAACATTTGTGTGGGTATGCTACCTGAGAGGCATCATTTGTGTGTGTATGCTACCTGAGAGGCAACATTTGTGTGGGTATGCTACCTGAGAGGCAACATTTGTGTGGGTATGCTACCTGAGAGGCAACATTTGTGTGGGTATGCTACCTGAGAGAACATTTGCGTGGGTATGTTACCCGAGAGGCAACATTTGTGTGGGTATGCTACCTGAGAGGCAACATTTGTGTGGGTATGCTACCTGAGAGGCAACATTTGTGTGGGTATGCTACCTGAGAGGCATCACTTGTGTGGGTATGCTACCTGAGAGGCAACATTTGTGTGGGTATGCTACCTGAGAGGCAACATTTGTGTGGGTATGCTACCTGAGAGGCAACATTTGTGTGGGTATGCTACCTGAGAGGCAGCATTTGTGTGGGTATGCTACCTGAGAGGCAACATTTGTGTGGGTATGCTACCTGATAGACAACATTTGTGTGGATATGCTACCTGAGAGGCAACATTTGTGTGGATATGCTACCCGAGAGGCAACATTTGTGTGGGTATGCTATCTGAGAGGCAACATTTGTGTGGGTATGCTACCTGAGGGGCAACATTTGTGTGGATATGTTTACCTGAGAGGCAACATTTGTGTGGGTATGCTACCTGAGAGGCAACATTTGTGTGGGTATGCTACCTGAGAGGCAACATTTGTGTGGGTATGCTACCTGAGAGGCAACATTTGTGTGGGTATGCTACCTGAGAGGCAACATTTGTGTGGGTATGCTACCTGAGAGGCAACATTTGTGTGGGTATGCTTCCTGAGAGGCAACATTTGTGTGTGTATGCTACCTGAGGGGCAACATTTAAGTGGTTATGCTACGTGAGAGGCAACATTTATGTGGGTATACAACCTGAGAGGCAACATCCACCTTCATCACTCACATTACTTCCTTGACATTTCTTAAAGTGAAGCCCAGTACCCACAAAAGACTTGAGAACTCTAGCTCAACACTTTTACGCGGCCCAGGAGCTGCTTTGTAACACCCTCAAGTTGGTCACCAGCTCTAGCTAAGCGCCTTAAAAGATGAACAAAATCTGTCCCACCTCCGTCCCCTTCCCCCACACACAAACAAGATCAATGAATTATTGACTCAACACCCTCAATGACCCCAGGAGCTGTAAGACGCCCAGAAGTTTTGGCTTAATCCCTCCAGACTAATTAGAAATTGTAATTCAGCACCCCACATCTTGCCATGGAACCATCAGTAATTAATGGCAAAATTCTGAGACCATGTTAGGCTAGGTAAGATTTGTCAGGAAAGAAGTTAAGGGTTTCCTGATGCTGGTATGAGCCATCTGATGACCCGCCACTGGAGCTTTGGTAATCTGGATTGCTGGTCCACTCCTTGGAAAACTGATAATTTTAACGAAAAATTTGAAACCAAAATAATGAGAAATTGAAGAGTACTTGAAAAGGATGAGGAGCTGAAACCCAACAACCTTAAGAGACCCAGGAATCAACTTTTCACTGTCACAGCTAAAATATAAGATAATTCGAACAAAATATTACGAAAATATTGTCAATAAACTCACGAGGCTGGAGTTAGAAATCCTCCCTGTCAATCACCTCTTAAATTTGTGATTAGTGAGACGAGGCATTGCATTTCTTATGTTAGTGGAGGTTCTTATGTTAGTGGGATGGATTGTGAAGGACCTGCCTAGTATGGGCCAACAGGTCTCCTGCAGTGTTCCTTCTTTCTTATGTTCTTATGAATATTGTCATGATAATCATGAGCTGTAACTCAATCTCCACAGTCCTTGAGTCTTAAAAAAATTAAGTGAATGAAGCATTCAAGCCTTTTTAAAATAAATATTTTATTATAGGTATAACCTAGAATGCAGAAATAATTAGATGTCCTGACGCAAAAGAGGAGCAAGACTGAAGTTCGTCACCCTCAGCGATGTTATTTGAAGTTCATATGAGAATCAGACAATTAACCAAGAGCCTCAGGTACCAGTATTGTATATATTTGTGTTTGATATTGGTGGTGGAAATATTGGGGTATTCAAAAAAATTCTGTGTTTGTCTTTGCCTTTAAGACCTTGACTGCTGCTCTGCTTACCAGCAGAGGAACAGTCAAGGTCTTCAGAGTATAATTGTGATGGAAATAACAAAGTTCGAGCTTTTATTTATCCTTTGCATGAGTATGTTAACTGGGAAAGACTCACACCTGCTACATATTTTTTTTTAACTTGAAAACAAAAAATATTTTTTTATGTACGAAGAAAGATATGTGAGGGAAAAGTTCAACAGACAGGAGTAGCGAGCAAGTATATGGTGACGATAGTTTGATTGCCGGCTGCTTGTTAAGGGTCAGTCTCTCTCCCGCTATCCCCTCCCCCCCCCTTTTTTTTCTCCACCCCGAAAGGTAACGTGTGGGTCTCCGGCCAAACAGTAATCACTCGACTCACAGCTCCCAGCACAACTGTAAGTAAAAGCCTCTGCTCCTATTCTAGTGGATATTGGTTGAAAGCTTCACTTTTGACCAATAATAAACTTAGTCCTTTCAGTTTTAAGCTCCACATGAGACTTTTCAATAATCACCACCTTTTTTAAGTATCTTGCACTTATCATGGAGAGTGATTTCTTAAGCAGTGGGTAAACCTGTCTCTCTTTCCAGCTTGGAAAGACAGATCGGTCACCTGCCAACCAACGAGAAGTGTTGAAGGAGACGGACTGAATCAGGTCTGAGACATCACTGTTTGATCTACTACCTGATTAATTGTAGTTGAGCACAGGATACTACCCCTATCTTGAGTGGTGAATAACCTGCGTTCTATAACTGACTGACTATTCAAGCTTTAGACCTGTGAAGAATAGTCGTTGGTTTCATCAAAACCACCCCCAAAAAAAATAAGCAGCAGTATGAGGTGAATATGTAGAAGTAGCAGTAAGTGAAGTATGTATAAGTCAGCATTAAGTGAAGTATGTATAAGCAGCAGTATTGAAGTATGTAGAAGCGCAGTATGGTAGTATATAGAAGGCAGCAGTATGTGTAGTAGTAGAACGCAGTATGTGTAAGTATGTAGAAGCAACCAGTTATGTGAAGTATTGAGAAGCAGCAGTATGTGAAGATGTTGAAGCAGCAGTATGTTAGTATGTAGAGCAGCAGTATGTTATATGTATAAGCAGCAGTATGTGAAGTATATAGAACAGCAACTATTTGATGAATGTAAGAATCAGCAGTATGTGTAGTATGTAGAATCCAGCAGTATGTTAGTATGTAGAAGCAGCAGTATGTTTATTATATATAAGCGCAGTATGTGAAGTATGTAGAAGCATCAGTAATGTTGAAGTAGTAGAAGCAGCAGTATGTGTAGTATGTAGAAGCAGCAGTAAGTGTAGTATGTAGAAGCAACAGTATGTGGTAGTATGTAGAAGCAACAGTATGTGTAGTATGTATAAGCAACAGTAGTGTAGTTATATAGACAGCAGTATGTGTAGTATTGTTAAAGCAACATGATGTGTAGATCTAGAAGCAGCAGTCTGTGTAGTATGTTTAGAAGCAACAGTATTGTAGTATATAGAAGCAACAGTATGTTAGTATGTAGTAGCAGCAGTATGTGTAGTATGAAGAACAACAGTATGTGTATTATGTAGAAGCAGCAGTCTGAGTAGCATGTATAAGCAGCAGTAAGAGGTAGAATTATAAGCAACAGTATGTGTATTATATAGAAGCAGCAGTATGTGTAGTATGTAGAAGCAACATTATTTGTAGTATATAGAAGCAAACAGAGTGTAGTATGTAGAATCAGCAGTATGAGTAGTATATAAAGCCCTTTATTGTAGTAATACAGAGCAGCAGTATGTGTAGTAATGCAAAGCAGCATTATGTGAAGTAAGTAGAAGCAGGCAGTATTGAAGTATTAGAAGCAGCAGTATGTGTAAGTATAAAGAAGCAGCAGTATGTGTAGTATGTAAAGCCAGCAGTATGTGGAGAATGTAGAAGCAGCAGTATGTGTAGTAATATAAAGCAGCAGTCTGTGTAGTATGTAGAAGGCAGCAGTATGTGTAGTATGTAGAAGCAGCAGTATGTGAAGTATGTAGAAGCTGGCAGTATGTGTATATGATGAAGCACAGATGTGTAGTATGTAGAAGCAGCGTATGGTAAGTATGAAGAAGCAATCAGTATGTGAAGTATGTAGAAGCAGCAGATTGTGTATAGTAGAGCAGCAGTATTTTTAGTAAAAAGTAATCAGGCAGTATGAGTAGTATATAGAGCAGCAATATGAGCATATGGTAGAAGCAGCCAGTATGTGAATATTTAGAAGGCACAGTATGTGAAGTAAGTAGAAGCAGCAGTATGTGTTTGTATGTATTAAGCAGCAGTCTGTGAAGTATGTAAAGCAAGCAGTAGTAAGAATGTAGAAGCGGCAGTAAATGTGTATATAGTAGAAGCAGCAGTATGTTGATTATGTAGAAGCAGGCAGTATGTGAAGTATGTAGAGCAGCATTATGTGTAGTATGTAAAGCAGCAGTATGTGTAGTATGAAGAAGCAGCGCATGCGAAGTATGTAGAAGCACCAGTATGCGAAGTATGTAGAAGCAGCATATGTGAAGTATGTAGAGATCAGCAGTATTTGTAGTATTAAGAGCAGCAGTATGTGTAGTATGTAGAAGCAGCAAATAGTGAGTATGTGGAAGCAAGCATTATGTTAAGAAGAAGAAGCAGCAGTATGTTATTATGTAGAAAGCAGCTTATGTGAAGTATGTAGAACAGCAAGGTAATGTGTAGTATGAGAAGCAGCAGTATGTGTAGTATTAGAATCAGCAATTATGTGAAGTATGTGGAAGCAGCAGTTATGTGTAGTAATTTAAAAGCAGCAGTATGTGTAGTATGTAGAAGCAGCAGTATGTGTAGTGTGTAGGGAAATCAGCAGTATGTGAAGTAGTAGTAGCAGCAGTATGTGTAGTATAAGAGAGCAGTATTTTTAGTATGTAGAACGCAGTATTTATAGTATATAGAAGCAGCAGTATGTGTATTATATAGTAAGCAGCAGTATGTTTATTATATAGAATCAAGCAGATATGTGTAGTATGTAGAAGCATCAGTATTGTAAGTTATGTAGAAGCAGCAGTATGTATATTATGTATAAGCACAGAATGTGAAGTATGTAGAATCAGCAGTATGAGAAGTAAGTAAGAAGCAGCAATATGTGTTAGTATCTAAGAAGCAGCAATATGTTAAGTATGTAGAAGCAACAGTATGTAAATAAGTAGAAGCAGCAATCTGTGTAATATGTAGAAGCAGCAGATGTGAATAATGTAGAAGTCAGCAATATGTGTATTTATCTAGAAGCAGCAGTATGTGAAGTATGTAGAAGCAACAGTAATGTGAAATATTTAGAAGCAGCATATGTGTAGTATTTAGATGCAGCAGTATTTGTGAAGTATGTAAAGCAGCCAGTATGGTGGAGTATGTATAAACAGCAGTATGTGAAGTATGTCGAAGCAGCAATATGTTAGTATATAGAGCTGAGTATGTGAAGTAGTGTATAAGCAACAGTATGTGAAGTAGTAGAAGCAGCAATATGTGTAGTATGTAGAAGCAGCAGTATGTTAATTATGTAAAGCAGCAATATGTGTAGTATCTAGAAGCAGCATATGTGAAGATGTAGAAGCAACAGTAGTGAAGTATGTAGAAAGCAGCAATATTGTAGTATGTAGAAGCAGCAGAATGAGAAGCATGTAGAAGCAGCAGTAGTGTGGTATTAGAAGCAGCAGTATGGAAGTATGTAAACAGCAGTAGTTGAGTAGTAATTAAGGCAGCAAGTTATTTTAGTATATAGAACAGCAGTAAGTGAAGTAAGTAGAAGCAGCAGTATGTGTAGTATGTAGAAACAGCAGTATGTGAGTATGTAGAAAGCAGCAGTATGTGTAGTAATGTATAAGCACCATATGTTTTAGTATTTGAGAAGCAGCAGTATGTGTAGTATGTAGAAGCAGCAGTAATGTGTACGTTATGTAGAGCAGCAGTAAGTGAAGTATTAAAGGAGCAGTATGTGTAGTATGTTAGAAGCAGGCAGTATGTGTAGTTATATAGGAAGCAGCAGTATGTGATTTATGTAGAAGCAGCATATTTAAGTATTAGAAACAGCAGTATGTGTAAATTAAAAAAAAAAAAAATAAGGGTTAAAAGAATCAGCAGTAAGTGTAGTATAAGAAGCAGCAGTATGTGTAGTAAATAGAACAGCAGTATGTTTAGTATGTAGAAAGGCAGGCAGCATGTGTAGCATTAGAAGCTACAGAATTGAAGTATGTAGAAGCAGCATTATGTGAAGTATTAGAAGCAGCAGTTGAGTAGTATGTAAGCAGCAGTATGTGTAGTATGTAGAAGCAGCAGTTTGTGTAGTATGTAGAAGCACAGTCATGTGTATTATGTAGAAGCAGCATGTATGTGTAGTTATATAGAATCAGCAATATGAGCAGTAAGTATAAAGCATCAGTATGTTGTATATGTAGAAGCAGCATTATGTTAAGTATGAGAAGCAGGCAGTATGTGAAGTATGTAAAGCAGCAAGTATGTGAAGTATGTAGAAGCAGCAGTATTTATGTATGTAGAAGCAGCAGTATGTGAAGTATGTAGAATCAGCAGAATGTAAGTATGTAGTACAGCAGTATGTGTTAGTATGAAAGAAGCAGCATATGTGTAGGATGTAGAAGCAGCAGTATGTGTAGTATGTAGAAGCAGCATTACGTATAAGTAATATAGAAGCAGCAGTATGTGTAGTATATAGAAGCAGCAGTATGTGTAGTATATAGAAGCAGCAGTATGTGTAGTATGTAGAAGCAGCAGTATGTGTAGTATGTAGAAGCAGCAGTATGTGAAGAAAATGTAGAAGCGGCAAGTGTGGAAGTATTTGAAGCAGCAGTATGTGTAGTATGTAGAAGCAGCATGTGTGTAGTAGTATAAGCAGCAGTGTGTGTAGTATGTAAACAGAGTGATGTGTATATGTAAAGCAGCAGTGTGTGTATTATATAAGAAAGCAGCAGTATGTTAGTAATGTAAGAAGCAGCAGTATGTGGAAGTATGTAGAAGCAGCAGTATGAGTAGTATGTAGAAGCAGCAGTATTGTTGTATGTAAAGCAGCAGTATTGAAGTATGTATAAGCAGCAGTAATGTGTAAGTATGTAGAAGCAGCAGTATGTGAGTATGTAGAAGCAGCAGTATGTTTAGTATGAAAAGCAGCAGAATGATGTTATTATGTAGAACAGCAGTAGATAAGTATGTATAAGCAGCATATGTGTACTATGTAGAAGTCAGCAGTATGTGACTATGAGAAGCAGCAAAATGAGTAGTATGTATAAGCTAGCAATATGAGTAGATGTAGAAGCAGAGTATGTGAAGTAATGTAGAAGCAACAGAATGTGAAGTTATGTAGAAAAAAAATTCAAAAAGCAATATGTGTAGTATGTAGAAGCAGCAGTATGTGAAGTATGTAGAAGCTTCCCCCATCAATATGTGTAGTATCTAGAAGCAGCATATGTGAAGTATGTAGAAGCAGCAGTATGTGTAGTATGTATAAGCAGCAGTATTGAATATGTAGAAGCAGCATATGTGTAGTATTGTAGAAGCAGCAAGTATGTGTAATCATATAGAAGCAGCATTATGTGAATTATGTAGAAGCAGCCAGAATGTGTAGTAGATATACACAGCATTATGTGTAGTATGTAGAAGCAGCAGTAAGTGTAGTAATGTAGAAGCAGCAAGTATTGTATTATGTTAGAAGCCGCAGATGTGAAGTTTGTAGAAGAGCAGTATGTGTATATGTATGATGCAGCAGTAAGTGTAGTATATATATAGCAGCAGTATGTGAATTATGTAGAAGCAGCAGTATGTGTAGTATGTAGAAGCAGCAGTATGTGTAGTATGTAGAAGCAGCAGTATGTGTAGTATATAGAAGCAGCAGTATGTGTAGTATATAGAAGCAGCAGTATGTGTAGTATATATAAGCAGCAGTATGTGTATATTAAGAAGCAGAAGCATGTGTATCATGTAGAAGCAGCAGAAGTGAAATAATGTAGAAGCAGCAGTATGAGAATTATGTAGCAGCAGCAGTATGTGTAGTATGTAGAAAGCAGCAGTGTTGTGTATTTATGTAGAAGCAGCAGTATTAGTAGTAATGTAGAAGCAGCAGTTATGTGTAGTATGTAGAATCAGCAGTAAGTGTAGTATGTAGAAGCAGCAGTGTGTAAGTATGTAGAAGCAGCAGTATGTGAAGTAGTAAAGCAGCAGTATGTGTAGTAATGTAGAAGCAGCAGTAAAAGAGTAGTATTAGATTCGGCCAGTATGTGTAGTATGTAAAGCAGGTGTATGTTTATTATGAAGAAGCAGCATATGAGTAATAAGTAGAAGCAAGCAGTAGTGAAGTATGGAGAATCATCATATGTGAAGTATGTAGAAGCAGCAGTAATGTGAAGTATGCAGAAGCAGCAGTATGTGAATTATGGTAAAGCAGCAGTATGTGGAAGCATAGAAGCAGCAGTATGTGTAGTATATAGAAGCAGCAGTATGTTAGTATGTAGAAGCACAGTATGTGTAGTATGTAGAAGCAGCAGTATGTGTAGTATATCGAAGCAGCAGAATGTGTAGTTAAATGTATAAAGCACAGTATGTGTAGTATGTAGAAGCAGCAGTAGGTGAAGTATGTAGAGCTGCAGTATGTGAAGTATTGTAGAACAGCAGTATGTGTAGTATGAACGAACAGCATGTATGGTAGTATGTAGAAGCAGCATTCTGTGTAGTATGTAGAAAGCATCAGTATGTGAAGTATGTAGAAGCAGCAGTATTGTAGTAGTAGAAGCAGCAGTATGTGTATATATAGAAGCAGCAGTATGTTCAGTATAATAGAAGCAGCAATATGGAAGGTATGAAGAAGCAGCAGAAAGTGAAGTATTTAGAACAGCAGTAAAGTGAAGTAAGTAGAACAGCAGTATGTGTATATCATATGTAGAAGCAGCAGTCGTGAAGTATGTAGAAGCAGCAGTATGGAAGTATGTAGAAGCAGCAGTATGTGTAGTATTAAAGCAGCAGTAATGTGAGTATGTAGAAGCAGCAGTATGTGAAGTATGTAGAAGCACAGTATGAGTAGTATGTGAAGCAGCAGTATTGTGTGATATGTAGAGCAGGCAGTATGCGAAGTATGTAGAGTCACCATATGTGAAGTATGTAAAGCAGCAGTATGTGAAAGTAGTAAACAGTCAGTATGTTATATGAAGGAGCAGCAGTATGTGTAGTAATTTAGAAGCAGCCCAATAGTGAAGTATGTGAAGCAGCAGTATTTGTAAATGAAGAAGCAGCAGTAATGTGTAGTATGAAGAAGCAGCTGGATGTGAAGTATGTAGAAGCAGCAGTATGTGTAGTATAAGAAGCAGCAATATGTGTATATGTAGGAAGCAGCAATAATGTGAAGTATGTGGAACAGCAGTATGTGTAGTATGTACAAGCCAGCAGTATGTGGTAATTAGTAGAAGCAGTCAGTATGTGTAGTGTGTAGAATCAGCATATTGAAGTATGTAGTAGCAGCAGTATGTGATAGTATGAAGAAGCACAGTATGTGTAGTAAGTAGAAGCAGCAAAGTATGTGTTGTATTAAGAAGCAGCAGATGTATAGTATAAAATATATAATAAAGAAGCCGTAATTGTAGTATATAGAAAGCAGCATAATGTGAATTTATAATAGAAGCAGCATATGTGTAGTATGTAGAAGCAGCAGTGTGTGTAGTATGTATAAGCAGCAGTTGGTGTATAAATAGAAGCAGCAGTATGTGTAGTATGTAGAAGCAGCAGTATGTGAAGTATGTAGAAGCAGCAGTATGTGAAGTATGTAGAAGCAGCAATATGTGTAGTATGTAGAAGCAGCAATATGTGAAGTATGTAGAAGCAGCAGTATGTGAAGTATGTAGAATGCAGCATATGTGTTTGAATGTAGAAGCAGCAGTAATGTGAAAGTATGTAGAAGCAGCAATATGTGTAGTATCTAGAAGCAGCAGTATGTGAAGTATGTAGAAGCAGCAGTATGTGAAGTATGTAGAAGCAGCAATATGTGTAGTATGTAGAAGCAGCAGTATGTGTAGTATGTAGAAGCAGCAGTATGTGAAAGTTATGTAGATGCAGCAGTAGGTGAAGAATGTAGAAGCAGCAGTATGAGAATTATGTAATAAGCAGGCAGTATGTGTAGTAGTAGAATCAGCAGTATGTGTATTATGTAGAATCAGCAGTATCGGAAGTAAGTTGTAGCAGCATAAGTGGTAGTTATGAAGAAAGTAAAGCAGCATATGTGAGAGTAATGTAGAAGTCATCAGTATGTGTAGTATGTAGAAGCAGCCGTATGTATAGTATATAGAAGCAGCAGTAGGTGTAGTAATATAGAATCAGCAGTCTGTGTATTATATAGAACAGCCAGTATGTGTATTTTATGTAGAAGCAGCAGTGGTGTGTAGTATGTAGAAGCAGCAGTATGTGAAGTATTGTAGAAGCAAGCAGTGTGTGTAGTAATGTAGAAGCAGCAGTATGTTGTAGTATGTATAAGCAGGTCAGTGTTGTGTAGTATGTAAAGCAGCAGTGTGGTGTAAGTAATGTAAACAGCAGTGTGTGTAGATGTAAGAGAGCATCATGGTGTGTAGTATTAGAAACGCAGTATGTGTAGTATGTAGAAGCAGCAGTATTGTGAAGTATGTAGAAGCAGCAGTATGTGTATTATGTAGAAGCAGCAGTATAGTGAGTAGTAGAAGCAGCAGTAAGTTAAGTAGTAGAATCATCAGTATGTGTATAATGTAGAAGCTGCAGTATGTGAATATGTAAAGCAGCAGTATTCGTAGTAAGTAAAAAAATAAGCAGGCATATGTTTTAGTATGTAAGAAGCAGCAGTATGTGAAGTATGTAGAAGCAGCAGTAGTGTAATCTGTATAAGCCGCATAAGTGTACCTATGTAAAAGCACAATATGTGTAGTATGTAGAACAGCATATGTGTAGTATGTAGAAGCAGCAGCATGTGAATTATGTAGAAGACAACATATGTGAAGTATGTAGAAGCAGCCAATATGTGTTGTATATAAAAGAAAAAAAAAACAGCAGTATGTGAAGTATTTAAAGCAGCAGTATGTGTAGTATGTAAAGCAGCAGTATGTTAAGTATGGAGAAGCAGCAGTATGTGTAGGTATGTAGAAGCAGCAGTATGTGTAAATATAGAAGCAACAGTATGTGAATGATTTAAGAACAGCATTATGTGTAGTATGTAGAAACAGCAGTATGTGTAGTATGTAGAAGCAGTCAGTATGTGTAGTTATGTATAAGCAGCATTTTTTATATTGTAGAAGCACAGTATGGAGTATGTAAACAGGCCAGTAATGTTTGTAGTATGTAGAAGGTGCATAGTTAAGTATGTAGAAGCACAGTATGTGTAGTATGTAGAAGCAGCAGTATGGTTTAGTATAATAGAAGCATCAAAGTGAATTAATTAGAAGCAGCATTATTTTTATATGATAAAACTGCAGTATGCGTAGTTGTAAAAGCAGCAGTATTTTAGTATATAGAAGCTCAGTTTGTGTAGTAATAGAAGCAGCATTATGCGAAGTATTTAGAAGCAACAGTATGTGAAGTATGAAAAGCAGCCATATGTGTTGTATATATGAAGCAGCAGTAAGAGTATTATGTTAGAAGCAGAAGCAAGTGTAGCATGAAAAGCAGCAGTATGTGAAGTATGTAGAAGCAGCATATGGAATATGTAAAGCAGCAGTATTGTATTATGTAGAAGCGCAGTATTGTGTAGTATGTAGAAGCACAGTAGTGTAGTATGTAGAAGCAGCAGTATGTTAGTATGTAGAAGCAGCAGTATGTTGTAGTATGTAGAAGCAGCATTGTGTTAATTATGTAGAAGCAGCAGAAAGTTGAAGTCTGTAGAAGCAGCATATGTGTAGTATGTAAAAGCAGCAGTAATGTAGTATTAAAGCATCAGTAAGTGTAGTATGTAGAAGCAGCAGTGTGTTTAGTATGTAGAAGCAGCATATGTTAGTATATTAGAAGCAGCAGTATGTGTAGTATGTAGAAGCAGTTTAGGTGTAGTATGTAGAAGCAGCGTATTGTAGTATGTAGAAGCACAGTATGTGAAGTATGTAGAAGCAGCAGTATGTGAAGTATGTAGAAGCAGCAGTATGTGAAGTATGCAGAAGCAGCAGTATGTGAAGTATGTAGAAGCAGCAGTATGTGAAGTATGTAGAAGCAGCAGTTATGTGTAAGTATATAGAAAGCAGCAGAATTAGGTAGTAATGTAGAAGCAGCATATGTGTAGTATGTAGAAGCAGCAGTATGTTAGTATAGTAGAAGCAGCAGTAAATGAAGTATGTAGAAGCAGCAGTAGTTTAGATTAGAAGCAAGCAGTAAATGTGGACGTAAAGAAGAAGCTGCAGTATGTGGAGTATTGTAGAAGCAGCAATATGTGTAGTAATAAGCAGCATCAGTATGTGTCGTAATGTAATAGCAGTCATTATGAGTAAGTATGTAGAAGCATCAGTATGTGAAATTATGTAGAATCAGCATTATGTGTAGTATGTAAAGCAGCATATGTGGTAGTAAATAGAAGCATCAGTATGTGTAGTTATATAGAAGCAGCAATATGAGAAGTATGTAGAAGCAGCATTTAAGGTGGAAGTATTTAGAACGCAGTATGTTAAGTATGTAGAAGCAGCAGTATGTGTAGTATGTAAAGCATCATTCTGTGAAGTATGTAGAAGCAGCAGTATGTGAAGTATGTAAAGCAGCAGTATGTGTAGTATGTAGAAGCAGCAGTATGTGAAGTAGTAGAAGCAGCAGATGTGAATTATGTAGAAAGCAGCAGTATGTGTAGTATGTAGAAGCGCAGTATGTGTAGTAAGTAGAAGCAGCAGTATGCAAGTATGTAGAAGCACCAGTAATTGAAGTATTAGAAGCAGCAGTAATGTGAAGTATGTAGAAGCAGCAGTATTTGGTGTATGAAGGAGGCCTCAGTATTTGTAGAATTTAGAAGCAGCAATATGTAAGTATGTGGAAGCAGCAAGTATTGAGTAGAATGAAGAAGCAGCAGTATGTGGTAGTAGAGAAGCAGCTGATGAGAAGTATGTAGAAGCCAGCAGTATGTGTAAAAGTATGCATAAGCGCAGTTATGTGTAGTATGTTAGAAGCAGCTATATGTGAAGTATGAGGAAGCAGCAGTGTGTGTATATGTAAATCAGCAGTATGTGTAGTATGTATGTAGCAGCAGTAGTGTATTGTGTAGAATCAGCAGTAAGTGGAGGTATGTATAGCAGTCAGTATGTGTAGTATGAAGAAGCAGCAGTATGTTAATATGTAGAAGCACAGTATGTGAAGTATGTAGAAGCAGCATTATGTAAAGTATATAGAAGCACAGTATGGTGAGTATATAAAGCAGCAGTATGTTATTAATATAGAAGCATCAGTATGTGTAGTAAGTAGAAAGCAGCAGTGGTGTGTAGTAATGTAGAGCAGCAGTGTGTGTAGATATAGAAGCAGCAGTATGTGTAGTATGTAGAAGCAGCAGGATGTGCAGTATGAGAAGCAGCAGATGTGAAGTATGTAGAAGCAGCAATATGTGTATATCTAAAGCAGCAATAAGTGAATTATGTAGAAGCAACAGTATGTGAAGTATGTAGAAGCCAGCATATGTGTTGTATGTAGAAGCAGCAGTATGTTAAGAATTATAAGCAGCAATATTTGTAGTATCAATAAAGCAGCAGAATTGAAGTATGTAGAAGCAACAGTATGTGAATATGTAGAAGCAGCAATATGGTAGTATGTAGAAGCCGCAGTATGTTGTAGCATGTTAAAGCATCAGTATGTGAAGTATGTAGAAGCAGCAGTATGTGAAGTAATAAAACAGCAATATGTGTAGTAACTAGAAGCAGCAGTATGTGAAAGTATGTAGAAGGCAACAGATTGAAGTATGTAGAAGCAGCAATATGTGTAAGTATGTAGAAGAAGCAGTATGTGAATGTATGTAGAAGCAGCAAATGGTGTAGTATCTAGAAGCAGCAATATGTGAAGTACGTAAAGCAGCAGTATGTTAGTATGTAGAAGCGCAGTATGTGAAGTATGTAGAAGCAGCAGAAATGTGTAGTATGTATAAGCACAGTATGAGTGTAGTATATTATAAGCAGCAGTATGTGAAGTATGTAGAAGCAGCAGTAGGTGTAGAAATGTAGAAACAGCAGTATGTGTAGTATGTAAAGCAGCAGTATGTGTAGTAATGTAGAAGTCAGCAAGTATTGTAGTATGTAGAAGCAGCAGTATGTGTATTAATTTCGAAGCAGCAGTATGTGTAGTATATAGAACAGCAGTATGTGAAATATGTAGAAGCAGCAGTATGTGTATTATGGTAGAAGCAGCAGTATGTGTATATATAGAATCAGCATTATGTAATTATTGTAGAAGCAGCAGTATGTGTATAAGTAGAAACAGCAGTAATGTGTAGTATGTAGAAGCAGCATATGAGGTATATATAGAAGCAGGCAGTATGTGTAGTATATAGAAGCAGCAAGTATGGTATAATGTAGAAGGCAGCAGCATGTGTAGCAATTTAAGAAAGCAGCAGTATGTGAAGTATGAAGAAGCAGCAGTATGTGAAGTCTGGTAGAAGCAGCATTTTGTGTAGTAGTAGAGCAGCAGAAGTGTAGTATGTAGAAGCAGCAGTATGTAATAGTATATAGAAGCCTGCAATATGTGTAGTAATGTAGAAGCAGCAGTATGTGTAGTATGGAAAGCACATTCTGTGGAAGTTTAAAAGTATGAAACCCAGCAGCAGAATGTGAAGTATGTAGAAGCAGCATATGTGAAGTATTTAGAAGCAGCAAGTATGTGTAGTATGTAGAAGCAGCATATGTGATTAAGTAAATCAGCAGTAGTGAAGTATGTAGTAGCAGCAGTATGTGTAGTATGAAGAAGCAGCTGTATGTGTAGTAATGTAGAAGCAGCAGTATGTGAAATTATGTAGAAGCAGCAGTATGTATAGTATATAGAAGCAGCATGCAAGTGTAGTATATAGATGCATGCATTATATGTATTAAATAGAAAGCAGCAGTATGTTAGTATGTAGAAGCATCAGTGTGTAGTATTTAGAAGCAGCATTATGTTAAGTATGTAGAAGCAGCATGTGTGAGTAGTATGTAGAAGAAGAGTAGTTAGTATGTAGAAGCAGCAGTGTGTGTAGTATGTAGAAGCATCAGTGTGGGTAGTACGAAGAAGCAGCAGGTGTTATTATGTTAGAACAGCAGTGTGTGTAGTATAATAGAAAGCAGCACAGTGTAAGTATGTAAAGCAGCAGTATGTGTAAGTATGTAGAAGCAGCAGTAGTGTATTATGTAGAAGCATCGATTATGTGTAGTATGAAGAAGCAGCAATTATGTGAAGTAGTTAGAAGCATCAGTATTTGTTATATGTAGAAGCAGCAGTATTGAAGTATTTAGAAGCAGCATTATTGTAGTATGTAGAAGCAGCAGAAGTGTAGTATGGTAGAAGCATCAGATTAAAGTATGTAAAGCAGCAAGTATTGTACTAAGTAGAAGCAGCAGTATGTTACTATGTAGAAGCATCAAAAATTGTGTAGTATGATTAAGCAGCAATTGTGTAGTATGAAGAAGCAGCAGTATGTGAATTAAGTAGAAGCAACAGTAATTGAATTTGTAGAACAGCAATATGTGTAGTATGTCGAAGCAGCAGTATGTGAAGTATTAGAAGCAGCATAATGTGTAGTATGTAGAAGCAGCAGTATGAAGTATTAGAAGCAGCAGGATGTGTAGGATGTAGAAAGCAGCAGTATATGTAGTATATAGAATCAGCAGTATGGAAGTATTAGAAGCAGCAGTAATTGATATTTAAACAGCAGTATGTGTAGTATGTAGACCGAGCAGAAAGTGTAGTATGTAGAAGCAGCAGTATGTGTAGTATGTAGAAAAGCAGCAGTATGTGTAGTATGTAAAGCAGCAGTATGTGTAGTATGTAGAAGCAGCATATGTGAAGTATGTAGAGGCAGCGTATGTGTAGTATGTATAAGCAGCAGAAGTGGTAGTATATAGAACAGCAGTATGTGTAATATGTAAGAAGCAGGAAGCAATGTGTAGCATGTATGAACAGCAGTATGTTAAGTAAGTAGAAGCAGCAGTAATGTGGAAGTATGTATAAGCAGCAGTATGTGTAGTGTGTATAAGCAGCATATGTTATAATGGTAGATGCAGCAGTAATGTGTAGTATGTAGATGCAGCAGTATTATTAGTATGTAGAAGCACAGTAATGTGTAGGTAGTGGGAACGGGTGGGTGGGAGGGGTATTTAGAAGCATCAGATTGTGAAATAAGTAGAAGCATCATATGTGAAGTATGTAAAGCACAGTATGTGTATTATGTAGAAGCAGCCGTATGTGTAGTATATAGAAGCAGCATAGGTGTAGTAATGTATAAAGCAGGTGTAAGTTGTAGTATGTAGAAGGCAGGCAGTATTGTGTAGTATGTAGAAGCATCAGTATGTGAAGTATAGTAGAAGCAGCAGGAGTGAAGTTATGTAGAAGCAGAAGTATGTGAATTATGCAGAAGCAGCATTATGTGAAAGTATGTAGAAGCATCAGTAATGTGAAGTATGTAAACAGCAGTATGTTTAGTATTCAGAAGCAGCAGTATGTGTAGTATGTAGAACAGCAGTATGTGTGTATAGAGCAGCAAGTATGTGAAGTATGTATAAGGCACAGTAAGTGAATGTATGTAGAAGCAGCAAGTAAATGGTGAAGTATGTAGAGCAGCAGTATGTTTAGTATGTAAGAAAGCAGCAGTATGTGTAGTATTATAAGCAGCAGTATGTGTATATGTAGAAGCAGCAGTATGTTAAGTATGTAAAGCAGCAGTATGGTGACGTATTTAGAAGCATCAATATGTGTAGTATGTAGAAGCAGCAGTGGTGTGTAGTATGTAGAAGCAGCAGTATGTGAAGTATGTAAGCAGCAGTATGTGAATATGAAGAACAGCAGTATGTTTAGTATGAAGAATTCAGCATATGTGTAATTAAAAAGAACGCAGTATTTTGTAATTATATAGAACAGCAGTATGTGAGTATGTAAAAAGCAGCAAGTAAAATGTGTAGTATGTAGAAGCAACAGTATGTGTAGTAGTAGAAGCAGCATATGTGTAGTATGTAAAAGCAGCAGTATGTGTAAGGTATTGTAGAAGGCAGCAGTATGTGTATATAAAGAAGCAGCAGTATGAGAATCTGGTATAAGCACATAATGTGTAGTATATAGAAGCAGCAGTTATGTGTAGAATGGTAGAACAGCAGTATGTGTATATGTAAGAAGCAGCATTAAGTGAAGTAAATAGAAGCACAGTATGTGAAGTATGTAGAAGCAGGCAAGTATTTGTAGTATGTAGAAGCAGCAGTATGTGAAGTATGTAGAAGCAGCAGTATGAGTAGTATGTAAGCAGCAGTAGTGTAGTATGTGAAGCAGCAAGTATGTGTAGTATGTAGAAACAGCAGTATGTGAAGTATGTAAAGCAGCAGTATGTGTAGTATAAAGAAGCAGCAGTATGTGTAGTATGTAGAAGCAGCATATGGTGTAGTATGTAGTAGCAGCAGAAATGTGAAGTAGTAGAAGCAGCAGTAGTTTAGTATGTAGAAGCAGCAGTATTTGAAATAATGAGAAGCAGCAGTATGTTAAGTAAGTAGAAGCAGACAGTATGTGTAGTAGTAAAGCATCATTATGTGTAGTCTGTAGAAGGCAGCAGTATGTGAAGTATGTAGAAGCAGCAGTAAAGTGAAGTGTGAAGAAGCAGCACATGTGAAGTAATGTAGAATCAGCAGTATGTTATATATAGAACAGCAGTATGTGTAGTAAAAGTATAAGCAGCAGTATGTGAAGAATGAAGAACAGCATAAGTGTAGTATGTAGAAGCAGCAGTATGTGTAGTAATAGAAGCAGCAGTATTGAAGTATGTAGAAGCAGCAGTATGTGTAGTATAAAGAAGCAGCAGTATGTGTATATGTATAAGCAGCAGTATGTGAATTATGTAGAACAGCTGTATGTTAAGTAAGTAGAAGCAGCAGTATGTGTAGTATGAGAAGCAGCAGTAATGGTGAAGTATGTAGAAGCAGCAGTAAGTGTAGTATGTATAAAGCAGCAGTATGTGAAGTATGTAGAAGCAGCAGTATGTGTAGTATTAAAGCAGCAGTATGTGTAATAAATATAGAAAGCAGGCAGTATTTGGTAGTTATATTAAGCACCATTATGTGTAGTATGTAAGAAGCAGCAGTATGTGTAGTATATAGAACAACAGTATTGTGTATAAATAGAAGGCACAATTAAGTTAAATTAGATGTGTTATTAAATAGAAGCAACGATGTATGTGTAGGTAGTAGAAGCAGCCAGTATTGTAGTAAATAGAAGCAGCAGTATGTGAAAGTTATGTAGAAGCGCAGTTCTCATACACTTCCTCCTTTTACTTCCATGGACAAAGTATATGTGACCACAAATGTCACAGTGCATCACTCACAGTTTTCGCCTCGTCCAGTTCTATGGTTTGCCTCGTCTATCATAGACCCATCTACTGACAAGTCCACTCCCGATAACCTGAAACATTCACTTCCTCCAATACTCCCTCGGGGGGGGGGGGGGGGTGGTGGGTCCTATCAGGTATACAGTCTTTTCCCTACCTGGTAACATTTTTGAGTTTGCTGTGTCAGCCTGACACGATGATTAATCGTAAATAACGTTATACACTTCATTCACTATACAATATAAATGTCACTGTTTTAACTGTAAATCACACGTGAAAATACTTACACATATATAAATGTCACTGTTAATATATATTTTGATTGCTTACACTTCATGTATAAGTTCCTTAATATAACAGGTATATCTAATAAAACAACAAACTTTAACACAATCATGTCCTCTTAATTCTGTCTATAAACATTATAAACACTATGTGTATATATACACTCAGAGTATGTAGAAGCAGCAGTATGTGTAGTATATAGAATGCACAGTATGTGTAGTATGTAGAATGCAGCAATATGTTTGTAGTATGTAGAAGCACATATGCGTAGTAGTAGAAGCAGCAGTATGTGAAATATGTTGCAAGCAGCAGTATGAGTAGTATGTAGAAGCACAGTATGTTAAGTAAGGTAGAAGCAGCCGTATGTGTAGTAATGTAGAAGCAACAGTATGGTAGTATATAGAAGCAACAGTTGGTATATATAGAAGCAGCAGTATGAGGTGAATATGTAGAAGTAGCAGTAAGTGAAGTATGTATAAGTCAGCATTAAGTGAAGTATGTATAAGCAGCAGTATTGAAGTATGTAGAAGCGCAGTATGGTAGTATATAGAAGGCAGCAGTATGTGTAGTAGTAGAACGCAGTATGTGTAAGTATGTAGAAGCAACCAGTTATGTGAAGTATTGAGAAGCAGCAGTATGTGAAGATGTTGAAGCAGCAGTATGTTAGTATGTAGAGCAGCAGTATGTTATATGTATAAGCAGCAGTATGTGAAGTATATAGAACAGCAACTATTTGATGAATGTAAGAATCAGCAGTATGTGTAGTATGTAGAATCCAGCAGTATGTTAGTATGTAGAAGCAGCAGTATGTTTATTATATATAAGCGCAGTATGTGAAGTATGTAGAAGCATCAGTAATGTTGAAGTAGTAGAAGCAGCAGTATGTGTAGTATGTAGAAGCAGCAGTATGTGTAGTATGTAGAAGCAACAGTATGTGTAGTATGTAGAAGCAACAGTATGTGTAGTATGTATAAGCAACAGTAGTGTAGTTATATAGACAGCAGTATGTGTAGTATTGTTAAAGCAACATGATGTGTAGATCTAGAAGCAGCAGTCTGTGTAGTATGTTTAGAAGCAACAGTATTGTAGTATATAGAAGCAACAGTATGTTAGTATGTAGTAGCAGCAGTATGTGTAGTATGAAGAACAACAGTATGTGTATTATGTAGAAGCAGCAGTCTGAGTAGCATGTATAAGCAGCAGTAAGAGGTAGAATTATAAGCAACAGTATGTGTATTATATAGAAGCAGCAGTATGTGTAGTATGTAGAAGCAACATTATTTGTAGTATATAGAAGCAAACAGAGTGTAGTATGTAGAATCAGCAGTATGAGTAGTATATAAAGCCCTTTATTGTAGTAATACAGAGCAGCAGTATGTGTAGTAATGCAAAGCAGCATTATGTGAAGTAAGTAGAAGCAGGCAGTATTGAAGTATTAGAAGCAGCAGTATGTGTAAGTATAAAGAAGCAGCAGTATGTGTAGTATGTAAAGCCAGCAGTATGTGGAGAATGTAGAAGCAGCAGTATGTGTAGTAATATAAAGCAGCAGTCTGTGTAGTATGTAGAAGGCAGCAGTATGTGTAGTATGTAGAAGCAGCAGTATGTGAAGTATGTAGAAGCTGGCAGTATGTGTATATGATGAAGCACAGATGTGTAGTATGTAGAAGCAGCGTATGGTAAGTATGAAGAAGCAATCAGTATGTGAAGTATGTAGAAGCAGCAGATTGTGTATAGTAGAGCAGCAGTATTTTTAGTAAAAAGTAATCAGGCAGTATGAGTAGTATATAGAGCAGCAATATGAGCATATGGTAGAAGCAGCCAGTATGTGAATATTTAGAAGGCACAGTATGTGAAGTAAGTAGAAGCAGCAGTATGTGTTTGTATGTATTAAGCAGCAGTCTGTGAAGTATGTAAAGCAAGCAGTAGTAAGAATGTAGAAGCGGCAGTAAATGTGTATATAGTAGAAGCAGCAGTATGTTGATTATGTAGAAGCAGGCAGTATGTGAAGTATGTAGAGCAGCATTATGTGTAGTATGTAAAGCAGCAGTATGTGTAGTATGAAGAAGCAGCGCATGCGAAGTATGTAGAAGCACCAGTATGCGAAGTATGTAGAAGCAGCATATGTGAAGTATGTAGAGATCAGCAGTATTTGTAGTATTAAGAGCAGCAGTATGTGTAGTATGTAGAAGCAGCAAATAGTGAGTATGTGGAAGCAAGCATTATGTTAAGAAGAAGAAGCAGCAGTATGTTATTATGTAGAAAGCAGCTTATGTGAAGTATGTAGAACAGCAAGGTAATGTGTAGTATGAGAAGCAGCAGTATGTGTAGTATTAGAATCAGCAATTATGTGAAGTATGTGGAAGCAGCAGTTATGTGTAGTAATTTAAAAGCAGCAGTATGTGTAGTATGTAGAAGCAGCAGTATGTGTAGTGTGTAGGGAAATCAGCAGTATGTGAAGTAGTAGTAGCAGCAGTATGTGTAGTATAAGAGAGCAGTATTTTTAGTATGTAGAACGCAGTATTTATAGTATATAGAAGCAGCAGTATGTGTATTATATAGTAAGCAGCAGTATGTTTATTATATAGAATCAAGCAGATATGTGTAGTATGTAGAAGCATCAGTATTGTAAGTTATGTAGAAGCAGCAGTATGTATATTATGTATAAGCACAGAATGTGAAGTATGTAGAATCAGCAGTATGAGAAGTAAGTAAGAAGCAGCAATATGTGTTAGTATCTAAGAAGCAGCAATATGTTAAGTATGTAGAAGCAACAGTATGTAAATAAGTAGAAGCAGCAATCTGTGTAATATGTAGAAGCAGCAGATGTGAATAATGTAGAAGTCAGCAATATGTGTATTTATCTAGAAGCAGCAGTATGTGAAGTATGTAGAAGCAACAGTAATGTGAAATATTTAGAAGCAGCATATGTGTAGTATTTAGATGCAGCAGTATTTGTGAAGTATGTAAAGCAGCCAGTATGGTGGAGTATGTATAAACAGCAGTATGTGAAGTATGTCGAAGCAGCAATATGTTAGTATATAGAGCTGAGTATGTGAAGTAGTGTATAAGCAGCAATATGTGAAGTATGTAGAAGCAGCAATATGTGTAGTATGTAGAAGCAGCAATATGTGAAGTATGTAGAAGCAGCAATATGTGTAGTATGTAGAAGCAGCAATATGTGAAGTATGTAGAAGCAACAGTAGTGAAGTATGTAGAAAGCAGCAATATTGTAGTATGTAGAAGCAGCAGAATGAGAAGCATGTAGAAGCAGCAGTAGTGTGGTATTAGAAGCAGCAGTATGGAAGTATGTAAACAGCAGTAGTTGAGTAGTAATTAAGGCAGCAAGTTATTTTAGTATATAGAACAGCAGTAAGTGAAGTAAGTAGAAGCAGCAGTATGTGTAGTATGTAGAAACAGCAGTATGTGAGTATGTAGAAAGCAGCAGTATGTGTAGTAATGTATAAGCACCATATGTTTTAGTATTTGAGAAGCAGCAGTATGTGTAGTATGTAGAAGCAGCAGTAATGTGTACGTTATGTAGAGCAGCAGTAAGTGAAGTATTAAAGGAGCAGTATGTGTAGTATGTTAGAAGCAGGCAGTATGTGTAGTTATATAGGAAGCAGCAGTATGTGATTTATGTAGAAGCAGCATATTTAAGTATTAGAAACAGCAGTATGTGTAAATTAAAAAAAAAAAAAATAAGGGTTAAAAGAATCAGCAGTAAGTGTAGTATAAGAAGCAGCAGTATGTGTAGTAAATAGAACAGCAGTATGTTTAGTATGTAGAAAGGCAGGCAGCATGTGTAGCATTAGAAGCTACAGAATTGAAGTATGTAGAAGCAGCATTATGTGAAGTATTAGAAGCAGCAGTTGAGTAGTATGTAAGCAGCAGTATGTGTAGTATGTAGAAGCAGCAGTTTGTGTAGTATGTAGAAGCACAGTCATGTGTATTATGTAGAAGCAGCATGTATGTGTAGTTATATAGAATCAGCAATATGAGCAGTAAGTATAAAGCATCAGTATGTTGTATATGTAGAAGCAGCATTATGTTAAGTATGAGAAGCAGGCAGTATGTGAAGTATGTAAAGCAGCAAGTATGTGAAGTATGTAGAAGCAGCAGTATTTATGTATGTAGAAGCAGCAGTATGTGAAGTATGTAGAATCAGCAGAATGTAAGTATGTAGTACAGCAGTATGTGTTAGTATGAAAGAAGCAGCATATGTGTAGGATGTAGAAGCAGCAGTATGTGTAGTATGTAGAAGCAGCATTACGTATAAGTAATATAGAAGCAGCAGTATGTGTAGTATATAGAAGCAGCAGTATGTGTATTATATAGAAGCAGCAGTATGTGTAGTATGTAGAAGCAGCAGTGTGTGTAGTATGTAGAAGCAGCAGTATGTGAAGAAAATGTAGAAGCGGCAAGTGTGGAAGTATTTGAAGCAGCAGTATGTGTAGTATGTAGAAGCAGCATGTGTGTAGTAGTATAAGCAGCAGTGTGTGTAGTATGTAAACAGAGTGATGTGTATATGTAAAGCAGCAGTGTGTGTATTATATAAGAAAGCAGCAGTATGTTAGTAATGTAAGAAGCAGCAGTATGTGGAAGTATGTAGAAGCAGCAGTATGAGTAGTATGTAGAAGCAGCAGTATTGTTGTATGTAAAGCAGCAGTATTGAAGTATGTATAAGCAGCAGTAATGTGTAAGTATGTAGAAGCAGCAGTATGTGAGTATGTAGAAGCAGCAGTATGTTTAGTATGAAAAGCAGCAGAATGATGTTATTATGTAGAACAGCAGTAGATAAGTATGTATAAGCAGCATATGTGTACTATGTAGAAGTCAGCAGTATGTGACTATGAGAAGCAGCAAAATGAGTAGTATGTATAAGCTAGCAATATGAGTAGATGTAGAAGCAGAGTATGTGAAGTAATGTAGAAGCAACAGAATGTGAAGTTATGTAGAAAAAAAATTCAAAAAGCAATATGTGTAGTATGTAGAAGCAGCAGTATGTGAAGTATGTAGAAGCTTCCCCCATCAATATGTGTAGTATCTAGAAGCAGCATATGTGAAGTATGTAGAAGCAGCAGTATGTGTAGTATGTATAAGCAGCAGTATTGAATATGTAGAAGCAGCATATGTGTAGTATTGTAGAAGCAGCAAGTATGTGTAATCATATAGAAGCAGCATTATGTGAATTATGTAGAAGCAGCCAGAATGTGTAGTAGATATACACAGCATTATGTGTAGTATGTAGAAGCAGCAGTAAGTGTAGTAATGTAGAAGCAGCAAGTATTGTATTATGTTAGAAGCCGCAGATGTGAAGTTTGTAGAAGAGCAGTATGTGTATATGTATGATGCAGCAGTAAGTGTAGTATATATATAGCAGCAGTATGTGAATTATGTAGAAGCAGCAGTATGTGTAGTATGTAGAAACAGCAGTATGTGTAGTATGTAGAAGCAGCAGTATGTGTAGTATATAGAAGCAGCAGTATGTGTAGTATATCAAGCAGCAGTATGTTTAGTATATATAAGCAGCAGTATGTGTATATTAAGAAGCAGAAGCATGTGTATCATGTAGAAGCAGCAGAAGTGAAATAATGTAGAAGCAGCAGTATGAGAATTATGTAGCAGCAGCAGTATGTGTAGTATGTAGAAAGCAGCAGTGTTGTGTATTTATGTAGAAGCAGCAGTATTAGTAGTAATGTAGAAGCAGCAGTTATGTGTAGTATGTAGAATCAGCAGTAAGTGTAGTATGTAGAAGCAGCAGTGTGTAAGTATGTAGAAGCAGCAGTATGTGAAGTAGTAAAGCAGCAGTATGTGTAGTAATGTAGAAGCAGCAGTAAAAGAGTAGTATTAGATTCGGCCAGTATGTGTAGTATGTAAAGCAGGTGTATGTTTATTATGAAGAAGCAGCATATGAGTAATAAGTAGAAGCAAGCAGTAGTGAAGTATGGAGAATCATCATATGTGAAGTATGTAGAAGCAGCAGTAATGTGAAGTATGCAGAAGCAGCAGTATGTGAATTATGGTAAAGCAGCAGTATGTGGAAGCATAGAAGCAGCAGTATGTGTAGTATATAGAAGCAGCAGTATGTGTAGTATGTAGAAGCAGCAGTATGTGTAGTATGTAGAAGCAGCAGTATGTGTAGTATATAGAAGCAGCAGAATGTGTAGTTAAATGTATAAAGCACAGTATGTGTAGTATGTAGAAGCAGCAGTAGGTGAAGTATGTAGAGCTGCAGTATGTGAAGTATTGTAGAACAGCAGTATGTGTAGTATGAACGAACAGCATGTATGGTAGTATGTAGAAGCAGCATTCTGTGTAGTATGTAGAAAGCATCAGTATGTGAAGTATGTAGAAGCAGCAGTATTGTAGTAGTAGAAGCAGCAGTATGTGTATATATAGAAGCAGCAGTATGTTCAGTATAATAGAAGCAGCAATATGGAAGGTATGAAGAAGCAGCAGAAAGTGAAGTATTTAGAACAGCAGTAAAGTGAAGTAAGTAGAACAGCAGTATGTGTATATCATATGTAGAAGCAGCAGTCGTGAAGTATGTAGAAGCAGCAGTATGGAAGTATGTAGAAGCAGCAGTATGTGTAGTATTAAAGCAGCAGTAATGTGAGTATGTAGAAGCAGCAGTATGTGAAGTATGTAGAAGCACAGTATGAGTAGTATGTGAAGCAGCAGTATTGTGTGATATGTAGAGCAGGCAGTATGCGAAGTATGTAGAGTCACCATATGTGAAGTATGTAAAGCAGCAGTATGTGAAAGTAGTAAACAGTCAGTATGTTATATGAAGGAGCAGCAGTATGTGTAGTAATTTAGAAGCAGCCCAATAGTGAAGTATGTGAAGCAGCAGTATTTGTAAATGAAGAAGCAGCAGTAATGTGTAGTATGAAGAAGCAGCTGGATGTGAAGTATGTAGAAGCAGCAGTATGTGTAGTATAAGAAGCAGCAATATGTGTATATGTAGGAAGCAGCAATAATGTGAAGTATGTGGAACAGCAGTATGTGTAGTATGTACAAGCCAGCAGTATGTGGTAATTAGTAGAAGCAGTCAGTATGTGTAGTGTGTAGAATCAGCATATTGAAGTATGTAGTAGCAGCAGTATGTGATAGTATGAAGAAGCACAGTATGTGTAGTAAGTAGAAGCAGCAAAGTATGTGTTGTATTAAGAAGCAGCAGATGTATAGTATAAAATATATAATAAAGAAGCCGTAATTGTAGTATATAGAAAGCAGCATAATGTGAATTTATAATAGAAGCAGCATATGTGTAGTATGTAGAAGCAGCAGTGTGTGTAGTATGTATAAGCAGCAGTTGGTGTATAAATAGAAGCAGCAGTATGTGTAGTATGTAGAAGCAGCAGTATGTGAAGTATGTAGAAGCAGCAGTATGTGAAGTATGTAGAAGCAGCAATATGTGTAGTATGTAGAAGCAGCAATATGTGAAGTATGTAGAAGCAGCAGTATGTGAAGTATGTAGAATGCAGCATATGTGTTTGAATGTAGAAGCAGCAGTAATGTGAAAGTATGTAGAAGCAGCAATATGTGTAGTATGTAGAAGCAGCAGTATGTGAAGTATGTAGAAGCAGCAGTATGTGAAGTATGTAGAAGCAGCAATATGTGTAGTATGTAGAAGCAGCAGTATGTGATAGTATGTAGAAGCAGCCAGTATGTGAAAGTTATGTAGATGCAGCAGTAGGTGAAGAATGTAGAAGCAGCAGTATGAGAATTATGTAATAAGCAGGCAGTATGTGTAGTAGTAGAATCAGCAGTATGTGTATTATGTAGAATCAGCAGTATCGGAAGTAAGTTGTAGCAGCATAAGTGGTAGTTATGAAGAAAGTAAAGCAGCATATGTGAGAGTAATGTAGAAGTCATCAGTATGTGTAGTATGTAGAAGCAGCCGTATGTATAGTATATAGAAGCAGCAGTAGGTGTAGTAATATAGAATCAGCAGTCTGTGTATTATATAGAACAGCCAGTATGTGTATTTTATGTAGAAGCAGCAGTGGTGTGTAGTATGTAGAAGCAGCAGTATGTGAAGTATTGTAGAAGCAAGCAGTGTGTGTAGTAATGTAGAAGCAGCAGTATGTTGTAGTATGTATAAGCAGGTCAGTGTTGTGTAGTATGTAAAGCAGCAGTGTGGTGTAAGTAATGTAAACAGCAGTGTGTGTAGATGTAAGAGAGCATCATGGTGTGTAGTATTAGAAACGCAGTATGTGTAGTATGTAGAAGCAGCAGTATTGTGAAGTATGTAGAAGCAGCAGTATGTGTATTATGTAGAAGCAGCAGTATAGTGAGTAGTAGAAGCAGCAGTAAGTTAAGTAGTAGAATCATCAGTATGTGTATAATGTAGAAGCTGCAGTATGTGAATATGTAAAGCAGCAGTATTCGTAGTAAGTAAAAAAATAAGCAGGCATATGTTTTAGTATGTAAGAAGCAGCAGTATGTGAAGTATGTAGAAGCAGCAGTAGTGTAATCTGTATAAGCCGCATAAGTGTACCTATGTAAAAGCACAATATGTGTAGTATGTAGAACAGCATATGTGTAGTATGTAGAAGCAGCAGCATGTGAATTATGTAGAAGACAACATATGTGAAGTATGTAGAAGCAGCCAATATGTGTTGTATATAAAAGAAAAAAAAAACAGCAGTATGTGAAGTATTTAAAGCAGCAGTATGTGTAGTATGTAAAGCAGCAGTATGTTAAGTATGGAGAAGCAGCAGTATGTGTAGGTATGTAGAAGCAGCAGTATGTGTAAATATAGAAGCAACAGTATGTGAATGATTTAAGAACAGCATTATGTGTAGTATGTAGAAACAGCAGTATGTGTAGTATGTAGAAGCAGTCAGTATGTGTAGTTATGTATAAGCAGCATTTTTTATATTGTAGAAGCACAGTATGGAGTATGTAAACAGGCCAGTAATGTTTGTAGTATGTAGAAGGTGCATAGTTAAGTATGTAGAAGCACAGTATGTGTAGTATGTAGAAGCAGCAGTATGGTTTAGTATAATAGAAGCATCAAAGTGAATTAATTAGAAGCAGCATTATTTTTATATGATAAAACTGCAGTATGCGTAGTTGTAAAAGCAGCAGTATTTTAGTATATAGAAGCTCAGTTTGTGTAGTAATAGAAGCAGCATTATGCGAAGTATTTAGAAGCAACAGTATGTGAAGTATGAAAAGCAGCCATATGTGTTGTATATATGAAGCAGCAGTAAGAGTATTATGTTAGAAGCAGAAGCAAGTGTAGCATGAAAAGCAGCAGTATGTGAAGTATGTAGAAGCAGCATATGGAATATGTAAAGCAGCAGTATTGTATTATGTAGAAGCGCAGTATTGTGTAGTATGTAGAAGCACAGTAGTGTAGTATGTAGAAGCAGCAGTATGTTAGTATGTAGAAGCAGCAGTATGTTGTAGTATGTAGAAGCAGCATTGTGTTAATTATGTAGAAGCAGCAGAAAGTTGAAGTCTGTAGAAGCAGCATATGTGTAGTATGTAAAAGCAGCAGTAATGTAGTATTAAAGCATCAGTAAGTGTAGTATGTAGAAGCAGCAGTGTGTTTAGTATGTAGAAGCAGCATATGTTAGTATATTAGAAGCAGCAGTATGTGTAGTATGTAGAAGCAGTTTAGGTGTAGTATGTAGAAGCAGCGTATTGTAGTATGTAGAAGCACAGTATGTGAAGTATGTAGAAGCAGCAGTATGTGAAGTATGTAGAAGCAGCAGTATGTGAAGTATGCAGAAGCAGCAGTATGTGAAGTATGTAGAAGCAGCAGTATGTGAAGTATGTAGAAGCAGCAGTTATGTGTAAGTATATAGAAAGCAGCAGAATTAGGTAGTAATGTAGAAGCAGCATATGTGTAGTATGTAGAAGCAGCAGTATGTTAGTATAGTAGAAGCAGCAGTAAATGAAGTATGTAGAAGCAGCAGTAGTTTAGATTAGAAGCAAGCAGTAAATGTGGACGTAAAGAAGAAGCTGCAGTATGTGGAGTATTGTAGAAGCAGCAATATGTGTAGTAATAAGCAGCATCAGTATGTGTCGTAATGTAATAGCAGTCATTATGAGTAAGTATGTAGAAGCATCAGTATGTGAAATTATGTAGAATCAGCATTATGTGTAGTATGTAAAGCAGCATATGTGGTAGTAAATAGAAGCATCAGTATGTGTAGTTATATAGAAGCAGCAATATGAGAAGTATGTAGAAGCAGCATTTAAGGTGGAAGTATTTAGAACGCAGTATGTTAAGTATGTAGAAGCAGCAGTATGTGTAGTATGTAAAGCATCATTCTGTGAAGTATGTAGAAGCAGCAGTATGTGAAGTATGTAAAGCAGCAGTATGTGTAGTATGTAGAAGCAGCAGTATGTGAAGTAGTAGAAGCAGCAGATGTGAATTATGTAGAAAGCAGCAGTATGTGTAGTATGTAGAAGCGCAGTATGTGTAGTAAGTAGAAGCAGCAGTATGCAAGTATGTAGAAGCACCAGTAATTGAAGTATTAGAAGCAGCAGTAATGTGAAGTATGTAGAAGCAGCAGTATTTGGTGTATGAAGGAGGCCTCAGTATTTGTAGAATTTAGAAGCAGCAATATGTAAGTATGTGGAAGCAGCAAGTATTGAGTAGAATGAAGAAGCAGCAGTATGTGGTAGTAGAGAAGCAGCTGATGAGAAGTATGTAGAAGCCAGCAGTATGTGTAAAAGTATGCATAAGCGCAGTTATGTGTAGTATGTTAGAAGCAGCTATATGTGAAGTATGAGGAAGCAGCAGTGTGTGTATATGTAAATCAGCAGTATGTGTAGTATGTATGTAGCAGCAGTAGTGTATTGTGTAGAATCAGCAGTAAGTGGAGGTATGTATAGCAGTCAGTATGTGTAGTATGAAGAAGCAGCAGTATGTTAATATGTAGAAGCACAGTATGTGAAGTATGTAGAAGCAGCATTATGTAAAGTATATAGAAGCACAGTATGGTGAGTATATAAAGCAGCAGTATGTTATTAATATAGAAGCATCAGTATGTGTAGTAAGTAGAAAGCAGCAGTGGTGTGTAGTAATGTAGAGCAGCAGTGTGTGTAGATATAGAAGCAGCAGTATGTGTAGTATGTAGAAGCAGCAGGATGTGCAGTATGAGAAGCAGCAGATGTGAAGTATGTAGAAGCAGCAATATGTGTATATCTAAAGCAGCAATAAGTGAATTATGTAGAAGCAACAGTATGTGAAGTATGTAGAAGCCAGCATATGTGTTGTATGTAGAAGCAGCAGTATGTTAAGAATTATAAGCAGCAATATTTGTAGTATCAATAAAGCAGCAGAATTGAAGTATGTAGAAGCAACAGTATGTGAATATGTAGAAGCAGCAATATGGTAGTATGTAGAAGCCGCAGTATGTTGTAGCATGTTAAAGCATCAGTATGTGAAGTATGTAGAAGCAGCAGTATGTGAAGTAATAAAACAGCAATATGTGTAGTAACTAGAAGCAGCAGTATGTGAAAGTATGTAGAAGGCAACAGATTGAAGTATGTAGAAGCAGCAATATGTGTAAGTATGTAGAAGAAGCAGTATGTGAATGTATGTAGAAGCAGCAAATGGTGTAGTATCTAGAAGCAGCAATATGTGAAGTACGTAAAGCAGCAGTATGTTAGTATGTAGAAGCGCAGTATGTGAAGTATGTAGAAGCAGCAGAAATGTGTAGTATGTATAAGCACAGTATGAGTGTAGTATATTATAAGCAGCAGTATGTGAAGTATGTAGAAGCAGCAGTAGGTGTAGAAATGTAGAAACAGCAGTATGTGTAGTATGTAAAGCAGCAGTATGTGTAGTAATGTAGAAGTCAGCAAGTATTGTAGTATGTAGAAGCAGCAGTATGTGTATTAATTTCGAAGCAGCAGTATGTGTAGTATATAGAACAGCAGTATGTGAAATATGTAGAAGCAGCAGTATGTGTATTATGGTAGAAGCAGCAGTATGTGTATATATAGAATCAGCATTATGTAATTATTGTAGAAGCAGCAGTATGTGTATAAGTAGAAACAGCAGTAATGTGTAGTATGTAGAAGCAGCATATGAGGTATATATAGAAGCAGGCAGTATGTGTAGTATATAGAAGCAGCAAGTATGGTATAATGTAGAAGGCAGCAGCATGTGTAGCAATTTAAGAAAGCAGCAGTATGTGAAGTATGAAGAAGCAGCAGTATGTGAAGTCTGGTAGAAGCAGCATTTTGTGTAGTAGTAGAGCAGCAGAAGTGTAGTATGTAGAAGCAGCAGTATGTAATAGTATATAGAAGCCTGCAATATGTGTAGTAATGTAGAAGCAGCAGTATGTGTAGTATGGAAAGCACATTCTGTGGAAGTTTAAAAGTATGAAACCCAGCAGCAGAATGTGAAGTATGTAGAAGCAGCATATGTGAAGTATTTAGAAGCAGCAAGTATGTGTAGTATGTAGAAGCAGCATATGTGATTAAGTAAATCAGCAGTAGTGAAGTATGTAGTAGCAGCAGTATGTGTAGTATGAAGAAGCAGCTGTATGTGTAGTAATGTAGAAGCAGCAGTATGTGAAATTATGTAGAAGCAGCAGTATGTATAGTATATAGAAGCAGCATGCAAGTGTAGTATATAGATGCATGCATTATATGTATTAAATAGAAAGCAGCAGTATGTTAGTATGTAGAAGCATCAGTGTGTAGTATTTAGAAGCAGCATTATGTTAAGTATGTAGAAGCAGCATGTGTGAGTAGTATGTAGAAGAAGAGTAGTTAGTATGTAGAAGCAGCAGTGTGTGTAGTATGTAGAAGCATCAGTGTGGGTAGTACGAAGAAGCAGCAGGTGTTATTATGTTAGAACAGCAGTGTGTGTAGTATAATAGAAAGCAGCACAGTGTAAGTATGTAAAGCAGCAGTATGTGTAAGTATGTAGAAGCAGCAGTAGTGTATTATGTAGAAGCATCGATTATGTGTAGTATGAAGAAGCAGCAATTATGTGAAGTAGTTAGAAGCATCAGTATTTGTTATATGTAGAAGCAGCAGTATTGAAGTATTTAGAAGCAGCATTATTGTAGTATGTAGAAGCAGCAGAAGTGTAGTATGGTAGAAGCATCAGATTAAAGTATGTAAAGCAGCAAGTATTGTACTAAGTAGAAGCAGCAGTATGTTACTATGTAGAAGCATCAAAAATTGTGTAGTATGATTAAGCAGCAATTGTGTAGTATGAAGAAGCAGCAGTATGTGAATTAAGTAGAAGCAACAGTAATTGAATTTGTAGAACAGCAATATGTGTAGTATGTCGAAGCAGCAGTATGTGAAGTATTAGAAGCAGCATAATGTGTAGTATGTAGAAGCAGCAGTATGAAGTATTAGAAGCAGCAGGATGTGTAGGATGTAGAAAGCAGCAGTATATGTAGTATATAGAATCAGCAGTATGGAAGTATTAGAAGCAGCAGTAATTGATATTTAAACAGCAGTATGTGTAGTATGTAGACCGAGCAGAAAGTGTAGTATGTAGAAGCAGCAGTATGTGTAGTATGTAGAAAAGCAGCAGTATGTGTAGTATGTAAAGCAGCAGTATGTGTAGTATGTAGAAGCAGCATATGTGAAGTATGTAGAGGCAGCGTATGTGTAGTATGTATAAGCAGCAGAAGTGGTAGTATATAGAACAGCAGTATGTGTAATATGTAAGAAGCAGGAAGCAATGTGTAGCATGTATGAACAGCAGTATGTTAAGTAAGTAGAAGCAGCAGTAATGTGGAAGTATGTATAAGCAGCAGTATGTGTAGTGTGTATAAGCAGCATATGTTATAATGGTAGATGCAGCAGTAATGTGTAGTATGTAGATGCAGCAGTATTATTAGTATGTAGAAGCACAGTAATGTGTAGGTAGTGGGAACGGGTGGGTGGGAGGGGTATTTAGAAGCATCAGATTGTGAAATAAGTAGAAGCATCATATGTGAAGTATGTAAAGCACAGTATGTGTATTATGTAGAAGCAGCCGTATGTGTAGTATATAGAAGCAGCATAGGTGTAGTAATGTATAAAGCAGGTGTAAGTTGTAGTATGTAGAAGGCAGGCAGTATTGTGTAGTATGTAGAAGCATCAGTATGTGAAGTATAGTAGAAGCAGCAGGAGTGAAGTTATGTAGAAGCAGAAGTATGTGAATTATGCAGAAGCAGCATTATGTGAAAGTATGTAGAAGCATCAGTAATGTGAAGTATGTAAACAGCAGTATGTTTAGTATTCAGAAGCAGCAGTATGTGTAGTATGTAGAACAGCAGTATGTGTGTATAGAGCAGCAAGTATGTGAAGTATGTATAAGGCACAGTAAGTGAATGTATGTAGAAGCAGCAAGTAAATGGTGAAGTATGTAGAGCAGCAGTATGTTTAGTATGTAAGAAAGCAGCAGTATGTGTAGTATTATAAGCAGCAGTATGTGTATATGTAGAAGCAGCAGTATGTTAAGTATGTAAAGCAGCAGTATGGTGACGTATTTAGAAGCATCAATATGTGTAGTATGTAGAAGCAGCAGTGGTGTGTAGTATGTAGAAGCAGCAGTATGTGAAGTATGTAAGCAGCAGTATGTGAATATGAAGAACAGCAGTATGTTTAGTATGAAGAATTCAGCATATGTGTAATTAAAAAGAACGCAGTATTTTGTAATTATATAGAACAGCAGTATGTGAGTATGTAAAAAGCAGCAAGTAAAATGTGTAGTATGTAGAAGCAACAGTATGTGTAGTAGTAGAAGCAGCATATGTGTAGTATGTAAAAGCAGCAGTATGTGTAAGGTATTGTAGAAGGCAGCAGTATGTGTATATAAAGAAGCAGCAGTATGAGAATCTGGTATAAGCACATAATGTGTAGTATATAGAAGCAGCAGTTATGTGTAGAATGGTAGAACAGCAGTATGTGTATATGTAAGAAGCAGCATTAAGTGAAGTAAATAGAAGCACAGTATGTGAAGTATGTAGAAGCAGGCAAGTATTTGTAGTATGTAGAAGCAGCAGTATGTGAAGTATGTAGAAGCAGCAGTATGAGTAGTATGTAAGCAGCAGTAGTGTAGTATGTGAAGCAGCAAGTATGTGTAGTATGTAGAAACAGCAGTATGTGAAGTATGTAAAGCAGCAGTATGTGTAGTATAAAGAAGCAGCAGTATGTGTAGTATGTAGAAGCAGCATATGGTGTAGTATGTAGTAGCAGCAGAAATGTGAAGTAGTAGAAGCAGCAGTAGTTTAGTATGTAGAAGCAGCAGTATTTGAAATAATGAGAAGCAGCAGTATGTTAAGTAAGTAGAAGCAGACAGTATGTGTAGTAGTAAAGCATCATTATGTGTAGTCTGTAGAAGGCAGCAGTATGTGAAGTATGTAGAAGCAGCAGTAAAGTGAAGTGTGAAGAAGCAGCACATGTGAAGTAATGTAGAATCAGCAGTATGTTATATATAGAACAGCAGTATGTGTAGTAAAAGTATAAGCAGCAGTATGTGAAGAATGAAGAACAGCATAAGTGTAGTATGTAGAAGCAGCAGTATGTGTAGTAATAGAAGCAGCAGTATTGAAGTATGTAGAAGCAGCAGTATGTGTAGTATAAAGAAGCAGCAGTATGTGTATATGTATAAGCAGCAGTATGTGAATTATGTAGAACAGCTGTATGTTAAGTAAGTAGAAGCAGCAGTATGTGTAGTATGAGAAGCAGCAGTAATGGTGAAGTATGTAGAAGCAGCAGTAAGTGTAGTATGTATAAAGCAGCAGTATGTGAAGTATGTAGAAGCAGCAGTATGTGTAGTATTAAAGCAGCAGTATGTGTAATAAATATAGAAAGCAGGCAGTATTTGGTAGTTATATTAAGCACCATTATGTGTAGTATGTAAGAAGCAGCAGTATGTGTAGTATATAGAACAACAGTATTGTGTATAAATAGAAGGCACAATTAAGTTAAATTAGATGTGTTATTAAATAGAAGCAACGATGTATGTGTAGGTAGTAGAAGCAGCCAGTATTGTAGTAAATAGAAGCAGCAGTATGTGAAAGTTATGTAGAAGCAGCAGTTCTCATACACTCCCCTTTTTACTTCCATGGACAATGTTTTTGTGTCCACAGATGTCTCAGTGCATCACTCACATTTTTCGCCTCGTCAGTTCTATGGTTTGCCTCGTCTTTCATAGACCCATCTGCTGACAAGTCCACTCCCAGATAACCTGAAACATTCACTTCCTCCAATACTCCCTCGGGGGGGGGGGGGGGGTGGTGGGTCCTATCAGGTATCCAGTCTTTCCCTACCTGGTATCAGTTTTGAGTTTGCTGTGTCAGCCTGACCACGATGATTAATCGTAAATAACGTTATACACTTCATTCACTATACACTATAAATGTCACTGTTTAACTGTAAATCACACGTGAATATTACTTACACATATATAAATGTCACTGTTAATATATATTTGATTGCTTACACTTCATGTATAAGTTCCTTTAATATAACAGGTATATCTATAAAAAACAAACTTTAACACAATCTTGTCTCTTAATTTCTGTCTATAAACATTATAAACACTATGTGTATATATACACTCAGACAAACTGAACATCAGTTGGGTTGTTGTCTTTGTCAGCGATTTTCGAGATTGGAGCAGTGGATGCAGGGTGCCATCCCCCGTTTTCTTGTTGGGTGAGTCACCCAGCTCCCGTTTTCTTTGGGTGAACGCTGGATGAGTGCCCGTTTTCTTTTGGCTGCCTATTCTCTGTGATTGAGTCTGGAGGGACTCATTTATACTGATTTATATTGTAAAACACTAGTTTTATAGCTTTTTTCGAAGGACCTTGGCTCGTAGGTTATTTGTACACTGTAGTACAACATATTTGGACCACAGTGTGGCCTTTATCCGGTTCGAGCACGACCAATATGTTGAGAAATGGCATTACCAGTTAAGTTTAAAGAGTTTGTACTTAACTTAGAAAAACAACTCATCGCCTGCACAGCCGTCCCTGAAGACGAGGTCTTGAGAAGCTGTCGAATTCATCTCTCAACGGGCTGTAAAGATTTATAATTTGTAAACAATAAATTACCCCTAGGGGATGTTATGTCAGCATATTTCATTCACTGATGGCTGACAAACTTACTTGTGTGGACTCAAAAGTCCGCCCCTTACTGCCGACTATAGGTTGATTACAAACTCCTTGCGACTCAAGAACTGCGCAGTCCCCCGTACTACAAGAAATTCGTAACCTACCTTGCTCTTGTAGCGTGAGCTATGGTGTTCTTCACACCTTCGACAGGTATCGGTGACTTGATAGAAGCTGAAGTGTCCTGGATGTCCACGTCTTCCATAGTCTAGGAATACGCACACTGGTACACTATGTTCCACAAGATTTGTCTTTATTGTTCACATTCTTATCACTAAAGAAGCTGATCACACTTCTCTTAAGTGTTTATTGTGTTTTATGAGATACTTTGTTCACACTAACGCACAGATCGTTCTTTGTTGGTTATCCTGGCGTCAGTGTCACTCTCAGTAGAGTCAAAAGTAATCTGAAGACACCACAGCGCCCCACGCAGTCACTCCGCTAGTACAAATAAAAAGGCTGACATAGTACTTTTGCTTCCTTGCCACTTCCTCGATGAAGCAAAGCAGAATGTTTGATTCTTGCTGTCTTAAGCATAGACAACAATGTCCACTATCTTTACCATGGTAATAAAGTGGAAGCAGGATTTTCCTTAATTAACTGTCCTGCTAAAGTAAGAGATGAACTGTCTTTTATTAAGCTACACTTTGCAACACAGGACTGCAAGGAGCAGCGGTCACTTGACCACGTCACATACTCGTACGGCATCTGTGATCAATTACTCACTGTAGCAGTAAACAAGACGCTTTCCCCTTCTGAGAGGGCTGGGCCCCTCAGGGCTGAAAGGGCTGAAGGGGCTGAAGGGGGCTGATACCCCCCTCCTGGAGAAAATTTCTCCACACATGTGGCCCTCGGGCCACATGAGATAATTCACATGCGACCACCACATCTGTAATGTCGGTAGAGGGTTGGAACTAAAAGCCATATATGCAAATATCAGGAGCAGAGATGGTCCGAGTCGCATGTGTAATGTTAACTCGATATATACTGTACTTTTCTATTAATTAGTAAATATATTAAATATTATTCTCTCTATAACTACAAATTTTTAATCAAAAGGTCATTCAATATTGTCTGAAATATTTGACGTATGATTCGTTTTTATTTTCAATAAAATATTTTTAAATTTTTATTATTGTTGTATGGGTGGGTCCCTATAGTTCATATAGTCTTAGAGGAACTGGAGGTTTGATTCTCCATTCCTAATAAGAAAACGAAAATTCTATTTCTCTCTCCCATAAAATTTCAAATATTAATGACAAAACGACAGGTTATTTAGGTGGTTATAATGAAACAGGCAGCCACTGTCTCCTTATTGGTCTGAGGTCTATATTGGTGAGATTACTGTAGACTCATCAGAATAGACTAATGATTTCCAGTCAATCAGTACGCCAATGAGTGCGGGAGGACGGGGAATATTTACACCACAGCCTTCTGTTCTTAGACAGGGGAATATCCACTGCGTCCAACCACTCCTTGCTTGCAGCATTCCACACCCATATAGAGTGGTACTATTCAGGGTACATACTATTATACTTCTTATACCATTCCCTTCTTTGCCTCCATAGATGAACATTTTTTGCCTCCATATTTACCCAATTCACCACTTACCTTTTTTTTTCTTTCATCAAATTCTATGATTAACCTCATCTTTCATAAACCATCGCTGGGGACACTCATAACTCACAAATCATCTGAAAACTTCAGTTCTTCCATACTCCTCCTCCCCAAATTTGAATAATCATATTTTCTTTATCTAAAACATGATACTTCTCATCACCTTACTCTTTTCTATGATCACTTTTCTGACTTCTACGTTACACACTTTCCCAAATTCGTCCAACTAACCTTTGCAATTTTCTAGAGTAGAAATCTCCTCATAAGCACAGATATCATCAGCAAAAAGATCACTTCCATTTTGTATTTAGTTCCCCATAATTTAATCCCACCCACTCTCCCGACAACCCTAGGCATTTACTTCTTTTTACAGCCCCATCTATAAATATATTAACAACAATGGTGCCATTACACGATCCCGTCTAAGGTCTACTTTTACCGGGGAAGTATTCTCTCCCTTCTACAAACCTAACCTGAGCCTCACTTTCCTCATAAAACTCTTTACAGCATTTAGTAAACTTGCCGCCTATATCAATATATTGCCAACATCTGCACATTGCTCCCTATAAACTTCTTCTTACGCTTTTTCTAAATCCATAAATGCATTAAAAACTTTCCCTACCTTTATCTAAATACTGCTCACATATATGCTTCAATGTATACACCCTTGATCTACAATCCCTACCCTCTCTAAACTCCTGCTCATCCGCAATTTCTACATTCTGTCTTGCTCTAATTCTTTCAATAATAACCCTACGTACACTTTCTCTTGGTATACTCAGTAAACTTATTCCTCTCTAATTTTTACCAATCTCTTTTGTACCCCTTCCCGCGTTATATTAAAGGGACTATACACGCTCTCTGCATTCCATAGGTACTTTCCCCTTTTCATAAATTTATTAAAACAAAAATACCACCCACTCCAACTCTATGTACCCTGTGTTTTAACATTTCTGTCATTTGTTCCCGTCAGTTCCACTTGCTTTACACCCTTTGCATTCTACTATGCCTCACGCACCTCCCCCACCACTCACAATCCCTGGTTCTTCTTCACTCCTTAAAGAATCGATATACCTCCCTGGCCAGTGCATGAAATTACCGCCTCCCTTCTTCGTCGACATTTAAAAGTCCTCCAAAATATTCTCGCCATCTACCAAAACCTTCCCATCTATCCCATCTACTAACTTCCCTTCTCTGTTTTTAACTGATAAATCCATTTGTTCCCTAGGCTTTCTTAACTTGTTTAAACCTCAAAATTTTTTTTTATTTTCTTAAAAAGTCCTTTGTAGTACCTCTCCCACTCTATATCCGCTCTCCTTTTTGCACTCTCTCACCACTTCTTTACTTTCTTTACTCTCCAGATACTCTACTCTTCTTTAATAAAACTTCCTTGCTTGTAACCACCTCTCAGAAGCTACTTTTTCTCTTTTATCACACCCTTTACTGCATCATTCCACCAATTACTACCTCTTTCCTCCTGCACCACCCTACCTATAACCACAAACTTCTGCCCGCCATTTTAATACTGCATTTTTAAAAAACTAGTTCAACCCTTCTTCAAACCCACTCCATACTCATACCTGCAATACAGCCATCTTTATGCCAATATTTTGCTTTCATTCTCAGTCCCCGGAACTTCCTCATTTTAAGTTTATACACCTTTCACCTCCTCTTACTTGTTGTTAGCCATTTTCCTCTCATTCCATCTACCTCTTACTGTAACTGTAGCTACAACTAAATAATGATCCGATTTATTAGTTGCCCCCTCTATAAAGTGTACCATCTGGAGCCTACCCATCAACTTTTTATCCACCAATACATATCTAACAAAGTACTTTCAGGAGTGCTACAATCATACCAAGTATATGTATGTTATCCTCTTTCATAAAATATATATTACTTATTACCAAACCTCTTTCTGACACATAGATCAATAAGACTCCCCATTTTTCATTTACCCCGGCACCCCAAATATACCTCTACTCCCTCCACAACATTTTTTCCCACGTTAGCATTAAAAATCCCCTACCACAAGTATTCTAACACCTTGGTTTTCTAAACTCCCCACGCAATTATCAACATTTCCCAAAATCTCTCTCTCTCTTCTATACTTCTCTCTTCCCAGGTTGCATAACGCTTACTCATAACCACTTCTCACATCCAACCTTTATTTTACTCCACATAATCTTGAATTAATTACAATTAAGCCCCCTCTTTCCTGCCATAGCTTATCCTTCAACATTTATTGCTACTCCTATCTTTAATTCTACCTCTATTAGAAACCCTGACATATCCCATTTATTCCTCTCCACCCCCTGAAAACTCACCCACCCCCTTCAGCTTTGTTTCACTTAAGCAGGACATCCAGCTTCTTCTTATCATAACATCCAACAATCACTATTTCTTATCATTCGACCAACATCCACGCAATTCAAACTTCAACTTTGACAATTTTCTTCTTATTTCTTTTATGTGATTTTGCACAGGGAAAAGGCGGCTTAACTAGCCCATCGTTCCGGCATTTTAGTTGGACAAACCATACACCACGGGCGAGATTTGAACCGCGGTCAGAGAGTCTCAAAAATTCCAGACCGATCTCCGCGTTAGCCACTGCGACCAGTAGCTAACGCGTCGGTTCTGGAGTTCTGAGGAACTTCTGACGACGGGTTCAAATCCCGCCCGTGGTTAAGGTTTGTTTGCAATCGTGTCATTACGATTTCCAGCGAGTCATTTTTAGTTGACTTTTACAAACACTCTGGTTACGGAAGGAAAGATTCTATATTCCACCTTCCTTCTGGATTTAAAAGGAAAGTAATTTTAGAACAAGAACTAAGATAAAATCAAAGCGTGTTTAACATGTATGTTAGTGTGCACCTAAGTGTAAGTCGAAGTAGCAAGGACGTACCGCTGTATATTTGCATATTTATGAGACAGACAAAGTCTCCAGCATTCCTACCATATGTAATAACAATTTCAGGCTTTCGTTTTACACTCACTTGCTAGTTACGGTTGTACCCCCCTGGGTGTTGTGTCTACCACACCTACTACGTATATGACTTCTAAAAAATATGTTGTAGTCTGTGGTACCTCTGCAAAAACAGTGATTATGATTGTGTCAGTGAGGTGAAAGTGTTGATATGGATGATGAAAGTATTTTATTTTTGGGGATTTTCTTTCGCTTTGGGGCCACCCTGCCTCGGTAGGAGACGGCCGACTTGTTGAAAAAAAATATATATATACATACATAATGATATATATATATATATTTATATATATATATATATATACTAATATATATGTATATATATATATATATATACTATTTTCAACAAGTCGGCGTCTCCCACCGAAGGCAGGGGACCCAAAAAAGAAGAAAATCCCCAAAAAAGAAAAATACTTTCATCACATTCAAAACACTTCACCACACTGCACATTATCTTTTTTTGCCAGTGGTGCTCAGAATACTGACAGTCTAGAAGCATACACAATAAAGATACACAGCATATTACAAACTGCAATATCCCAAACCCCTCCTTAAAGTGCAGGCATTGTACTTCCATTTCCAGGGACTCAAGTCCGACTATATGAAAAATAACCGGTTTTCCATGAATCCCTTCACTTAAAGATTACCCTGCATCACACTCCAACAGATCGTCAGGTCTCAAGACACCATTCGTCTCCATTCACTCCTATCTATTCACGACTCACGGCGCTGCACTTGCTGGAAAGAAGTCAAGCTTCCTTGCCACATAAACTCTCCTTACCCCCTCTCTCCAACCCTTTAGAGGACGACCCCTACCCCGCCTTCCTTCCCCTATAGATTTATATGCTTTCTCATTTCTTTACTTGATCCATTCTCTCTAATGACAAACCACCCAACAAACCCTCTTCTGCCCTCTGACAGTAATACGTTTATTAACTCCACACCTTCTCCTAATTTCCACACTCCGAATTTCTGCATAATATTTACACCACACATTGCCCTTAACAGACTTCTCCACTGCCTCAACAGTTTCCTCGCTGCTGCATTTACCACCAAGCTTCACACCCATATAAGAGTGTTGGTATACTATACTTTATACATTTCCTTCTTTGCCTCCATAGAATAACGTTTTTTTCACTCCACAGAACTCAACGCCACACTCACATTTTTTCCCTCATTCAATTCTATGATTAACCTCATCCTTCATAAATCCATCCGCCGACACGTCAACTCCCAAGTATCTGAAAACATTCACTTTCCATTACTCCTCCTCCCAATTTGATATCCAATTTTTCTTTATCTAAATCATCTTGACACCCTCATCACCTTACTCTTTTCTATTGTTCACTTTCAACATTTAACTTTACACACATTCCCAAAATCATCCACTTAATCTTTTGCAATTTTCTTTAGGACATCTCCCAATAAGCACAGTTATCTTTCAGTCAAACAGTAACTGTGTCAATTCCCATTTTGAATTTGCATTCCACCAAAGATTTAATCCCACCACCTCTCCCGAACACCCTAGCATTTACTTCCTTAGACAACCCCATCTATAAATTTATTTAAACAACCATGGTGATATTACGCGTTCCTTGGTCCTAAAAAGACCTACTTTTACCGGGGCTAGTAGTCTCCCTCTCTTCTACACACCCTAACCTGAGCCTCACTATCCTCATAAGAACTCTTTACAGCATTTAATATACATACACCTATTCCATATACTTTGCAAACATCTGCCACATTGCTTCCTCTATCCACTTCTATTAATATGGCATTTTCTAAATCCATAAATGCAATAAAAACTTCCCTACCTTTATCTAGATTTCTGTTACATATATGCTTCAATGTAAACACTTGATCTACACATCCCTACCCACTCTTAAACCTCCTTGCTCTTCCGCATCCTACATTCTGTCTTACCTTAATTCTTTCAATTATAACCCAACCGTACATTGTCTGGTATATCCTCGGTATATAATAATATATATTATTATTACACTGGCCGATTCCCACCAAGGCAGGGTGGCCGTAAAAGAAATACTTTCACCATCATTCACTCCATCACTATCTTGCCAGAAGGGTGACTTTACCACTACCAGTTTTTAAACTGCCAACATAACATCCCTCCTTCAGAGTGCAGGCATGTACTATCCCATCTCCAGGGACTCTGTCCGGCCTCTGCCGGTTTCCCTGAACCCATTTTCATAAAAAATGTTACTGTTAGGGAGTGGTTGGTAGACATAGCATAATCAACAGGAAAGTACTACCGTCCTGGCCAGATGACTGTGAAACAGAACCTGTAACTGTCTTTGCATTGATGGTAGGATTGCTGGTTTCTTTTTCTTTCTCATAAACACGCTAGATAACAGGGATATCTTGCTACTCCTATTTACACTTAGGTCACACTTTCATACAGACACGCACATGGCATATATATATATCATACTTACATCTAAGTTTTCTCCTTTTTCTAAATAAGCTCTTGTTCTTCTTTATTTCTTCTATTGCCCTGGGGAAGTGGGGAAAGGAATCCCCTTTTTTTTACTCGTAGCCTCTGCGCTTGATCGTATGGGCACGACTAAAATGCCGGGAGGGAAAGGGTAGATAACCCTTCTCCTGAAGACATTTACTTATAACAAAAGAGAAAGAAGAAAAACTTTATATGTATATATATATATATATATATATATAGATATATATATATATATATATATATATATATATATATATATATATGGTCGTGCCGAATAGGCATAACTGCGACCTTGGCTTACGACGAAGTGAAATTTGTGTATGCTTAATTTCGCCAAAAATCATCTGAAACCTAACGAAAAAAAATATATAGTTCAACTGTGTTTGTTTGATATTAAATTACTCGTAAACAAATCTAAAATATATATAGTTGGGTTAGGCTAGAAATTAAAAGTTGCGCTTGTTATAATAGGGTAGGTAAGGTTTCTAAGAATTCTTTTACTTAAAAATTAGAGAAAAAAACTTACATCTAACATTAATGAAAAAAATATATCTTTAAACGTATAAGCGATAATTTTAGAAAGGACTTAATTTTAGATGAGTTCTTGCTATCGACCAGTTTATACCTATTCGGCACAGGAATATATATATATATATAATATAAGTTATATATTACTATTATATATATATATATATATATATAGATATATATATATATATATATCATTATATTATATATATATTTATTTTGATTAACAAGTCGGCCGTCTCCACGACGGCAGGGATGACGCAAAAAGAAAGATTATCCCCAAAAAAGAAAATACTTTGAAAATCATTCAAACACTGTTCATCGTCTCGTCTCTATCCTTAATCACTGTTTTTTCAGAGATGCTCAGAATAAAAAACCAGGCCTGTGGTTGCTAGCAGTCATCAACTCCAATTTGTTGTGGCCCCCATCGCCCAAAATCCAACATATGCATCACAACATACCTGATGAATATTATATATATAGATATATAATATATATATATATATATATATTATAAATATTGAATATATATATATATTTATTTATATATTATATATATTATTATATATAATATGTCGTGCCGAATATGTAAAACTGTCGATTGGCAAGAACTCATCTAAAAATTAAGTCCTTTGGAAAATTTGTCTATTTTAGTTTAAAGATATATTTTTTTCATTAATGTTAATCGTAATTTTTTTTGATTTTTCTGTTAAAAAGAATCTTAGAAACTTACTCTAGCCTTATTATAACAAGAGCATTTAATTTAGCCTAACCCAACTATATATATTTTAGATTGTTTACAGTTAATTTAATATCAAACAAAACACAGTGAAGTATATTTTTATTCGCTTAGGTTCAGAATGATTTTGGCGAAATTTGCATACAACAAAGTTTTTCATCGTCGTAAGCCAAGGTCGCAAAGTTATGCCTATTCGGCACGACATATAGTATATATATATATATATATATAATATATATATATTTATATATATATAATATATATATTATATATATATTAAGTTTTTCTTCGTCTTTTTTTTAGGCTAAATGTCTAAAGGAGAGGGGTTACTAGCCATTCCTGTCCGGGTTTTGGTCGCCTCATCGACACGCATGGCTTCGGAGGAAAGATTCTTTTCCCCTTCCCAGGGCAATAGAAGAAAAATAAAGAGAACAAGAGCTATTGAGAAAAAGGAGGAAAAAACTTAGATGTAGATATATTAATTTATATATGCATGTGCGTGTTGTGAAGTGTGACCTAAGTGTAAATAGGTGTAGCAAGATATTCCCTGTTATCTAGCGTGTTTATGAGAAAGAAAAAGAAAACTGCCCATCCTACCATCATGCAAAACGTTACTGGTTTCTTTTACAGTCATCTGGCAGGACGGTAGTACTTTCTGGTTGGTTGCTGTCTACCAGAACCTACTACCTAACATGTAAATATATGGATGGGTTCAGGGCGAAAACGGCAGGCGGGATTGAGTCTTGGAGGATGGAAGTACAGTGCCTGCACTCTGATGGAGGGATTGTGATTGTTGCAGTTTATAAAACTGTAGTGTAAAGCACCCTTCTGGCAAAGATAGTGATGGAGTGAATGATGGTGAAAGTATTTCTTTTTGGGCCACCATCTGCACTTGGTGGGAATCGGCCTGTGTAATAATTAATATATATTTATATACCAGGAGTATTCCAGGAAAGTGTACGGTTGGTTAGTAATTGATAGAATTAGAGGTAGACAGATGTTAGGATTGCGGATGAGCAAGGGAGGTTTCAGAGTGGGTAGGGGATGTGTAGATCAAGTGTTACATTGAAGCAGATATATGTGAACAGTATTTAGATAAAGGTAGGGAAGTTTTTATTGCATTTATGGATTTAGAAATAGGCATATGATAGAGTGGATAGAGGAGCAATGTGGAAGATGTTTCAAGTTTATGGAAATAGGTGGTAAGTTATTTAAATGCTTTAAAGAGTTTTTATGAGGGATAGTAGAGGCTCAGGTTAGGGTGTGTGAAGAGAGGGAGACTACTTCCGGTAAAAGTAGGTCTTAGACAGGGATGACGTAATATCACCTCGTTGTTAAATTATTTTAGATGGGGGTTGTAAAGGAAGTAAATGTCTAGGGTGTTCGGGAGAGGGGTGGGATTAAATTTGTGGGAATCAAATTCAAAAATGGGAATTGACACAGTTTACTTTGTTTGATGATGTTACTGTGCTTATGGGAGATTCTATAGAGAAAAATTGCAATGATTAGTGGATGAGTTTGGGATGTGTGATTAAGGTAGAAAGTTGAAAGTGAACATAGAAAAAGAGTAATGTGATGAGGGGTGTCAAATGATTTAGAGATAAGAAAAATTGGATAGTCAAATTGGGGTGGAGGTGTATGGAAGAAAGTGAATGATTTTTCAGATACTTGGGAGTTGACGTGAGACGGCGGATGGATTTATTGAAGGATGTGTTAATCATAGAATGAGGAGGGAAGAGTAAAGGTGTGTGGTGCGTTGAGTATATGTGGAGTGAAAAAAAACGTTATCTTATGGAGGCAAAGAAGGGAATGTATGAAAAGTATAGTAGTACCAAACACTTCTTATATGGGTGTGAAGCTTGGGTGGTAAATGCAGCAGCGTGGAGACGGTGGAGGCAGTGGAGATGTCCTGTTTAAGGGCCAATGGTTGGGCCGTGGTTAATATTATGCGCAGAAATTCGGAGTGTGGAAAGTGGAGAAGGTGTGGAGTTATAAAAGTATTAGCTCAGCAGGGCAGAAGTGGGGTTGTTGAGGTGGTTTGGTCATTAGAGAGAATGGATCAAAGTTGATTGAATGGGAAAAGCTTATAAAAATCTTATAGGGGAAGGAAGGCGGGGGGTAGGGGTAGTCTCGAAGGGTTGGAGGAGAGGGGGGTAAAGGGAGGTATTTTGTGGGTCAAGGAGTGGACTTCCAGCAAGCGCGCGTGAGCGTGTTAGATAGGAGTGAATGGAGGACGATTGGTATTGTGGAACCTGACGATCTGTGGAGTGGAGCAGGGTAAATATTTAGTGAAAGGGGATTCAGGGAACCGGTTATTTTCATATTGTCAGGACTTGAGTCCTGGAAATGGGAAGATACAATGCCTGCTCACTTTAAAGGAAGGGGGTTTGGTGATATTGGCAGTTTGGAGGGTTGATGTTGTTGTATCTTTATTGGTTGATGCCTTTGACTGTTGTTTTCTGAGCACCTGTGCAAAAACAGTGGTTAATGTGCGAGTGTGGTGGAAAGTGTTGAATGATGATGAAAGTATTTTCTTTTGGGGATTTTCTTCCTTTTTGGGTCACCCTGCCTCGGTGGGAGACGGCCGGACTTGTTGAAAATTAGATATATATATATATCATATATATTTATATTATATATATTATATATGAATATATATATTTATATATTATGTATGTATATATATATTTTTTTTCAACAAGTCGGCCGTCTCCTACGAGCAGGGTGACCCAAAGAGAAAAGAATAAATCCCAAAACATTAAAATACTTTCATCATCATTGCAACACTTTTCACCTCAACTGACACTAATACTGTTTTTGCAGATGGTTCAGAGGTAACCCTGAAACAGTTTAGAAGTATATACGAAGTAGGTTGGTAGGACAGCAAACACCCAGGGGGGTAACTACCGTACTGCCAAGTGAGTGTAAAACGAAAGCCTGTAATTGTTTAACTTGATGGTTGGGATTGCTGGTGTCTTTTTGTCTGTCTCATATATATGCAAAAATTACAGGTACGTCTTGCTACTTCTACTTACCACTTAGGTCACACTAACATACATGTACACGCTTTGATTTTTATCTTAGTTCTAGTTCTTTATTACTTTTCCTTTTATATCATTGTGGAAGTGATGGAATAATGAATCTTTCCTCCGTAGCCAGTGAGTGTGTAAAAGTCAACTAAGAAAATGACTCGCGAAAATCGTAATGATCACGATTGCAAACAAACCTTACCACGTGGCGGGATTTGAACCCGCGGTCAGAGAGTCATCAGAACTCCAGGACCCGGTCGGCACGCCAGTTTAGCTTGCTGGTCCAGTGGCTAACGCGACGGGGGGGTTGGATTTTGAGACTCTCTGACCGCGGGTTCAAATTCGCAGTGGTATGGTTTGTAAACTAATATGCTCGGGAAACGATGGGCTAGTTAACCCCTTTTCTGTCAAAAACCACTAAAAAGAATAAGAAGAAAATGTAAGTTGGGGAAGTGTTGAATGTGCGTGGATGTTGTGCGAAGTGTTAAGTAAAGAGTTGATTGTGGATGTTATGAATAAGAAGAAGACTGGATGTCCTGGTCTTTAAGTGAACAAAGCTGAAGGGGGTGGGTGAGTTTCAGTGGGAGGAATAAATGGGATTTATGGTCAGGGGTTTCTAATAGAGTTAGAATTAAAGAGGTGTAGCAATAATGTTGAAGGGATAAGCTATGGCAGGAAAAGAGGGCTATAAATGTAGTAATTCAAGGTTTATGTGGAGTAAAGTTAAAGGTTGGATGTGAGAATGGGTTATAGTAAGCGGTTTATTGCACTGGGGAAGAGAGAAGTATAGAAGAGAGAGGAGATTTTGGGAAATGTTGAGTAATTGCGTGGAGAGTTTTGAACCAGTGTTGAATACTTTGTGGTTGGGGATTTTGTATGCTAAAGTGGGAAAAAAATGTTGTGGAGGGATGTAGTAGGTAAATTTGGGTTGCGGGGGTAAATGAAAATGGGGAGTCTTTAATTGAGCTTTGTGTAGAAAGAGGTTTTTTTTTTTTTTTTTTTCTGGTAATAAGTAATAATATTTTTATGAAAAAGAGGATATCATAAATATACTAGGTATGATGTAGCACGTAATGAAAGTACTTTGTTAGATTATGTATTGGTGGATTAAAGTTGATGGGTCAGGCTCCAGGATGTACACGTTTATAGAGGGGACAACTAATATATCGGATCATTATTTAGTTGTAGCTACAGGTAGAGTAAGAGGTAGATGGGAATGAGAGGAAACTGGCAACAACAAGTAAGAGGGAGGTGAATGATGTATCAACTTAGAAAGGAGGAAGTTGGGTGAGAATGTAGCAAATACTGGCAGAAAAGAATGGGCTGTTGCAGGTATGTAGAGGGGGGGTTGAAGAGGGTTGGATTAGTTTTAAAAATGCAGTATTAAAATGCCGGGGCAGAAGTTTGTGGTTATTAGGAGGGGGGGTGCAGGAAGGAAAGAGGAGTAATTGGTGGAATGAGAAGTAAAGGTGTGATACAAGAGAAAAAGGTAGAATATGAGATGGTGTTGACAAAGCAGAAGTTTTATAAGAGAGTAGGAGTATATGGAGAGTAAAAGAATAGGTAAAGAAAGTGGTGAGAGAGTGAAAAAGGAGAGCGGATCCCCCAGAGGTAGGGAGAGGTACTATCAGGACATTTAATGAAAAGTAAGAAAAAATAGTTTGGAGTTAAAAAAGTTAAAGAAAAGCCTAGGGAACAAATGGATTTATCAGTTAAAAACCAGAGAAGGGAAAGTAGTAGATGGGAAGATGGAGGTTTTGGGTAGATGGACGAGATTATTTTGAGGAACTTTTAAATGTCTGACGAAGAAAGGGAGGCGGTAATTTTCATGCACTGGCCAGGGAGGTATAGCATCTTTTAGGAGTGAACAGAAGAAACAGGTATGTGTAGTGTGGGGGAGGTGCGTGAGGCAATATGTAGAATGAAAGGGGGTAGAAAGCTGCTGGAACTGGAGGGATCATGACAGAAATGTAAAAGCACAGGGGTACCATAGTAGTTGGAGTGGTTGGTATTTTTGTTTAACTAATTAATGTGAGGAACGAGGGGAAAGTAACCTAGGGATGGCAGAGAGCGTGTGTATAGTCCCTAGTTATGATAACGGGAAGGGGGGAAAAAAGTGATGTTGTAAATAATTAGAGAGGAATGAGTTTTACTGAGTATACCAGAAATGTGTACGGATAGGGTTATTATGAAGGATGAGCAAGACAGAATGTAGACTTGACGCGATGAGCAAGGGCGCGCGCGCTAGCCCACCGTGGGTCAGGGGATGTGTAGATCAGTGTATACATTGAAGCATATATGTGAGCAGTATTTAGATAAAGGTAGGGAAGTTTTTAATGACATTTATGGATTTAGAAAAAGGTATGATGAAGTTTATAGGGGAGCATGTGGACAGATGTTGCAAGTATATGGAATTAGGTGGAGAAGGTACTAAAATGCTGTAAGAGTTTTTATGGGATAGTGAGGCTCAGGTTAGGGTTTGTTCTAGAAGGAGGGAGAATACTTCCGGTAAAAGTAGACGCTTAGACAGGATGTGTAATGTCACCAATGTTGGTTAATATATTTATAGTGGGGCTGTAAAAGAAGTAAATGCTAGGTGTTCGGGGGAGGGTGGGATTAAATAGTATGGGGAACTAGAAATACAAAATGGGGAAGTGACTTTTTGCTGATTGAGTACTGTGCTTATGGGAATTCTAAAGAAAAATTGCCCAAGGGTTAGTGGACGAATTTGGGAATGTCTGTGTAACGTAGAAAGTTGAAAGTAAAACTGATCATAGAAAAGGTCAGGTGATGAGGAGGTATCAAATGTTTTAGATAAAGAAAAATATGAATATCAAATTGGGGAGGAGGAGTATGAAGGAAGTGAATGTTTGATATCAGATATTTGGGAGTTGAAGTGTCAGCGGATGGATTTATGAAAGATGAGGTTAATCATAGAATTGATGAAAGAAAAAAGGTAAGTGGTGAATTGAGGTATATATGGAGGCAAAAAATGTTATCTATGAGGAGGCAAAGAAGGAATGTATGAGTATAATAGTACCTAACACTCTTATATGGGTGTGAATGCTGCAGCAAGGAGGTGGTTGGAGGCAGTGGATATGTCCTGTCTAAGAACAAATATGTGGTGTAAAATATTATGCAAAAAAATTCGGTGTGGAAGATTATGAGAAGGGTGGAGTTAATAAAATGTATTAGTAAGGAGGGTACTGAAGGAGGTTCGTTGAGGTGGTTTGGTCATTTAGAGGAGAATGGATCAAAGTCGAATGACTTGGAGAGCATAAAAATCTTTAGGGAAGAACGGCGGAGGAGGGTAAAGGTCGTCCTCGAAAAGGTTGGAGGAGGGGGTAAAGGAGGTGTTGTGGCGAGGGGTTTGACTTCTAGCCAAGCGTGCGTGAAAGCGTGTTAGGACAGGAGTGATTTGTATTTGGGACCTGACGATCTGTTGGAGTGTGGCAGGGTAATATTTTAATAATGGGGATCAGGAAAAAAAAAATAAAAATTTTTTCCCGGGTTTTTAAAAATTTTATATACCGGACTTGAGTCCCGGAAATGGGAGTAAAATGTCTACACCCCAAAGGGTCCCCAGAGTTTGTGGTATTGGCAGTTTGGGAGAGATTATACATGTGAATTTCTTATCTTACCTAATTTACATATATATTCTACTATATATATATATATATATATATATATTATAAGATGATATATATATATATATTATTTTTATATATATATATGTATATATTGAAAAATATTATTAATAGTCAGAATATTCATTAGGAAAATCACCAAACTGAATACAGTGGTACAATGTATTAAAGATAATGAATTCCTCCCATATCCTCCGAGGCCGACGCGAGCTCGAAGTATGTAGCAAGTTTTCCCTCTGGTTAGCCACGCTGAGGCGCTGGAACAGGAAATTGGCTGCCTTTGGGTTCCCTGGTGTGTGATGAGCTGGAAAACATATTCATTTAAGGAAATGAGTGGCATTTTGTCCCCATGATCCCAAGGTCTCTGTTCCCACTGGACAAAAGTGATACTGTTGGTTAGGTCCCTGCATATTGCCTATGTGGGTATATTGACACTCTGTCCCTGTGCAAGTCAGCAGCTCCTGCCTATGTCGCCCGTCTTGAGTAACTATTATAAGACTTCGCTATATCCTTTATCAAGGTAGGTGAGAGTGCTGATTGTGTATCACGGTAGGTAAAGTGTGCGACATTGTATCAAGGTAGGTGAGACTGCTGGCTGTATCTTTAGGTAGGTGAGAGGGTGACTGTGTATAATACGTACACCCCCCCCCCCCCCCCCTAGGGAAGAGTGTGCTGTTATCAAGGTAGGTGAGAGTGTTGCTTGTATTATCAAGGATAGTGAGTTTGCTGACTGTGCATTAGGTAGGTCGAGAGGGCAGGCTGTGAATCAAGGTAGGAGAAGGGTAGGGACTGTATAAAGTAGGTGAGAGAGAGTGCTGGATGTTTATCAAGGTAGGAGTATGTGTAGTGACTGTATCAAAGTAGGTGAGAGTGCTGGCTGTGCATCAAAGTAGGTGACAGAGCTGACAGTGTAACAAGGTTGGTGAGAGTGGTGTCTGTATCAAGGTAGGTGAGAGTGCTGACTATGTATCAAGGTAGGTGTGAGAAGTGCTGAGTTGTGTATCAGGTTGGTGAATACTGCTGACTGTATATCATGGTTGGTGAAGAGTGCATCAGCTTAAAATTACAAAATATTATCTTTTTAAATTTAAGGATGCGAATCAAGAAGTAAGTCGTCATTTGAAATTTAAAGTTGAGACAGGACGACACTAATTTCAAGCTGGTCATGATCTGGAGAGCTGTGTCCTTCTGTTGCTTTAACATCGTAAGGAAAAAAAATGTGAACCTATGTGAAAAAGAAGATGGAACCTAATGATGAAAAATGGTATTAATGAAAAAAAAAGGATTTTTCTCCTTCTAAGTAATTTTGTTATGCCTTCCCTGGTTACCGTGTCATGGTGGTGTGGTACACATGGGGGGCCCTTTCCAGACGCAAAATTCCCAGCAATTCAGGAGCATCCTTACATTGTTAAAAATTCTAGTAGGCTGATGCATGAAGGGGAGGAAATGGAAAAAACTGTAAGCTTCTCCCTGGAAGCTGGATGCCGTGGATCAAAAGTCTAGGACAAGCTGGACGCCAGGTAATTATTGGTCCAGTTTGGTGGGAATTGTAAGGGCACTGCCGTACTTGTTCCAAGAGTTCGTAGGTTCGAGTCTCTTTCATCCTTTCAGCAGAGATCATGTGTATATCTATTATATATATATATATAAGATATATATATATATTATATATATATATACTATATATATACAATACCCACAACCCAGCAAAATCGCCCCACGGGATCTCACCATCTGATTCTTAGAAGGATGACAAGCTCTTAGCATGGGGGACCTATACCTGCGTGTCCACACTGCTGACACCTATTATCAATCAGTGTCGGGCGAGGCGACAGCGGGTGGAGCTGTGACCACAGGGAAGAGTGCAGATCAGCATTTGCAGGGAACATAAGCAACAGTATCTTTTTGTCCAAGTGGGATCAGGAGACCTTGGGGATCTTGGGGACCAAAATGCCACTTCAATTCCTTAAAGAATTTGGTTCCCAGGCTCATCGACACCACAGGGAAACAAAGGCAAGCATATTTCATGTTCCAGAGCCTCAGCGTGGCTATCCAGAGGGGAAAATGCTTGCTACATACTTCGCTCGCTCCGGCCTCGGAAGGATCTGGAGGTAATTCTTTATTTTAATACATTGGTACCACTGATTCATGTTTGTATTTTCTCTAAATGATTCTGTTAGTAATATATTTTCATATATACATATATATACTATATATATATATATATATATATAGATATACTATATTATTACTATATATATATATTTATAATATATATATTTGTATATCTATATGTATTTTTAGGTATGTATAAAAAATTCACAAATTATGATCTCTCCAAAGGCCAATATCACAACACTCCTCCTTTGGGTGTAGACATTGTACTTCCCATTTCCGGACTCAACGTCCGGTTGATATAAAAATTAACCATTTTCCTGAATCCCATTTATTTAATATTACCCTTGTCTCACTCCAACAGATCGTCCGGTCCCTCAAATACCCATTCACTCCTGTCTAAACACGCGCTCACGCACGCATGCTAGAAGTCCAAACTCCTCGAACCACAACACCGCCTTTTACCCCCTCCTCCAACCTTTTTCGAGGGAGACATTTACCCGCCTTCTTTTCCCCTATAGATTTATATGCTCTCCATATCATTCTACTTTGATCCTTTCTCTCTAAATGATCAAACCACCTCAACAACCTTCTTCATCCCTCCTGACTAATACTATTTATTAACTCCAAACCTTCTCATAATTTCACACCGAATTTTTTGCATAATATTTACACCACAGCCTTCTGTTCTTAGACAGGGGAATATCCACTGCGTCCAACCACTCCTTGCTTGCAGCATTCCACACCCATATAGAGTGGTACTATTCAGGGTACATACTATTATACTTCTTATACCATTCCCTTCTTTGCCTCCATAGATGAACATTTTTTGCCTCCATATTTACCCAATTCACCACTTACCTTTTTTTTTCTTTCATCAAATTCTATGATTAACCTCATCTTTCATAAACCATCGCTGGGGACACTCATAACTCACAAATCATCTGAAAACTTCAGTTCTTCCATACTCCTCCTCCCCAAATTTGAATAATCATATTTTCTTTATCTAAAACATGATACTTCTCATCACCTTACTCTTTTCTATGATCACTTTTCTGACTTCTACGTTACACACTTTCCCAAATTCGTCCAACTAACCTTTGCAATTTTCTAGAGTAGAAATCTCCTCATAAGCACAGATATCATCAGCAAAAAGATCACTTCCATTTTGTATTTAGTTCCCCATAATTTAATCCCACCCACTCTCCCGACAACCCTAGGCATTTACTTCTTTTTACAGCCCCATCTATAAATATATTAACAACAATGGTGCCATTACACGATCCCGTCTAAGGTCTACTTTTACCGGGGAAGTATTCTCTCCCTTCTACAAACCTAACCTGAGCCTCACTTTCCTCATAAAACTCTTTACAGCATTTAGTAAACTTGCCGCCTATATCAATATATTGCCAACATCTGCACATTGCTCCCTATAAACTTCTTCTTACGCTTTTTCTAAATCCATAAATGCATTAAAAACTTTCCCTACCTTTATCTAAATACTGCTCACATATATGCTTCAATGTATACACCCTTGATCTACAATCCCTACCCTCTCTAAACTCCTGCTCATCCGCAATTTCTACATTCTGTCTTGCTCTAATTCTTTCAATAATAACCCTACGTACACTTTCTCTTGGTATACTCAGTAAACTTATTCCTCTCTAATTTTTACCAATCTCTTTTGTACCCCTTCCCGCGTTATATTAAAGGGACTATACACGCTCTCTGCATTCCATAGGTACTTTCCCCTTTTCATAAATTTATTAAAACAAAAATACCACCCACTCCAACTCTATGTACCCTGTGTTTTAACATTTCTGTCATTTGTTCCCGTCAGTTCCACTTGCTTTACACCCTTTGCATTCTACTATGCCTCACGCACCTCCCCCACCACTCACAATCCCTGGTTCTTCTTCACTCCTTAAAGAATCGATATACCTCCCTGGCCAGTGCATGAAATTACCGCCTCCCTTCTTCGTCGACATTTAAAAGTCCTCCAAAATATTCTCGCCATCTACCAAAACCTTCCCATCTATCCCATCTACTAACTTCCCTTCTCTGTTTTTAACTGATAAATCCATTTGTTCCCTAGGCTTTCTTAACTTGTTTAAACCTCAAAATTTTTTTTTATTTTCTTAAAAAGTCCTTTGTAGTACCTCTCCCACTCTATATCCGCTCTCCTTTTTGCACTCTCTCACCACTTCTTTACTTTCTTTACTCTCCAGATACTCTACTCTTCTTTAATAAAACTTCCTTGCTTGTAACCACCTCTCAGAAGCTACTTTTTCTCTTTTATCACACCCTTTACTGCATCATTCCACCAATTACTACCTCTTTCCTCCTGCACCACCCTACCTATAACCACAAACTTCTGCCCGCCATTTTAATACTGCATTTTTAAAAAACTAGTTCAACCCTTCTTCAAACCCACTCCATACTCATACCTGCAATACAGCCATCTTTATGCCAATATTTTGCTTTCATTCTCAGTCCCCGGAACTTCCTCATTTTAAGTTTATACACCTTTCACCTCCTCTTACTTGTTGTTAGCCATTTTCCTCTCATTCCATCTACCTCTTACTGTAACTGTAGCTACAACTAAATAATGATCCGATTTATTAGTTGCCCCCTCTATAAAGTGTACCATCTGGAGCCTACCCATCAACTTTTTATCCACCAATACATATCTAACAAAGTACTTTCAGGAGTGCTACAATCATACCAAGTATATGTATGTTATCCTCTTTCATAAAATATATATTACTTATTACCAAACCTCTTTCTGACACATAGATCAATAAGACTCCCCATTTTTCATTTACCCCGGCACCCCAAATATACCTCTACTCCCTCCACAACATTTTTTCCCACGTTAGCATTAAAAATCCCCTACCACAAGTATTCTAACACCTTGGTTTTCTAAACTCCCCACGCAATTATCAACATTTCCCAAAATCTCTCTCTCTCTTCTATACTTCTCTCTTCCCAGGTTGCATAACGCTTACTCATAACCACTTCTCACATCCAACCTTTATTTTACTCCACATAATCTTGAATTAATTACAATTAAGCCCCCTCTTTCCTGCCATAGCTTATCCTTCAACATTTATTGCTACTCCTATCTTTAATTCTACCTCTATTAGAAACCCTGACATATCCCATTTATTCCTCTCCACCCCCTGAAAACTCACCCACCCCCTTCAGCTTTGTTTCACTTAAGCAGGACATCCAGCTTCTTCTTATCATAACATCCAACAATCACTATTTCTTATCATTCGACCAACATCCACGCAATTCAAACTTCAACTTTGACAATTTTCTTCTTATTTCTTTTATGTGATTTTGCACAGGGAAAAGGCGGCTTAACTAGCCCATCGTTCCGGCATTTTAGTTGGACAAACCATACACCACGGGCGAGATTTGAACCGCGGTCAGAGAGTCTCAAAAATTCCAGACCGATCTCCGCGTTAGCCACTGCGACCAGTAGCTAACGCGTCGGTTCTGGAGTTCTGAGGAACTTCTGACGACGGGTTCAAATCCCGCCCGTGGTTAAGGTTTGTTTGCAATCGTGTCATTACGATTTCCAGCGAGTCATTTTTAGTTGACTTTTACAAACACTCTGGTTACGGAAGGAAAGATTCTATATTCCACCTTCCTTCTGGATTTAAAAGGAAAGTAATTTTAGAACAAGAACTAAGATAAAATCAAAGCGTGTTTAACATGTATGTTAGTGTGCACCTAAGTGTAAGTCGAAGTAGCAAGGACGTACCGCTGTATATTTGCATATTTATGAGACAGACAAAGTCTCCAGCATTCCTACCATATGTAATAACAATTTCAGGCTTTCGTTTTACACTCACTTGCTAGTTACGGTTGTACCCCCCTGGGTGTTGTGTCTACCACACCTACTACGTATATGACTTCTAAAAAATATGTTGTAGTCTGTGGTACCTCTGCAAAAACAGTGATTATGATTGTGTCAGTGAGGTGAAAGTGTTGATATGGATGATGAAAGTATTTTATTTTTGGGGATTTTCTTTCGCTTTGGGGCCACCCTGCCTCGGTAGGAGACGGCCGACTTGTTGAAAAAAAATATATATATACATACATAATGATATATATATATATATTTATATATATATATATATATACTAATATATATGTATATATATATATATATATACTATTTTCAACAAGTCGGCGTCTCCCACCGAAGGCAGGGGACCCAAAAAAGAAGAAAATCCCCAAAAAAGAAAAATACTTTCATCACATTCAAAACACTTCACCACACTGCACATTATCTTTTTTTGCCAGTGGTGCTCAGAATACTGACAGTCTAGAAGCATACACAATAAAGATACACAGCATATTACAAACTGCAATATCCCAAACCCCTCCTTAAAGTGCAGGCATTGTACTTCCATTTCCAGGGACTCAAGTCCGACTATATGAAAAATAACCGGTTTTCCATGAATCCCTTCACTTAAAGATTACCCTGCATCACACTCCAACAGATCGTCAGGTCTCAAGACACCATTCGTCTCCATTCACTCCTATCTATTCACGACTCACGGCGCTGCACTTGCTGGAAAGAAGTCAAGCTTCCTTGCCACATAAACTCTCCTTACCCCCTCTCTCCAACCCTTTAGAGGACGACCCCTACCCCGCCTTCCTTCCCCTATAGATTTATATGCTTTCTCATTTCTTTACTTGATCCATTCTCTCTAATGACAAACCACCCAACAAACCCTCTTCTGCCCTCTGACAGTAATACGTTTATTAACTCCACACCTTCTCCTAATTTCCACACTCCGAATTTCTGCATAATATTTACACCACACATTGCCCTTAACAGACTTCTCCACTGCCTCAACAGTTTCCTCGCTGCTGCATTTACCACCAAGCTTCACACCCATATAAGAGTGTTGGTATACTATACTTTATACATTTCCTTCTTTGCCTCCATAGAATAACGTTTTTTTCACTCCACAGAACTCAACGCCACACTCACATTTTTTCCCTCATTCAATTCTATGATTAACCTCATCCTTCATAAATCCATCCGCCGACACGTCAACTCCCAAGTATCTGAAAACATTCACTTTCCATTACTCCTCCTCCCAATTTGATATCCAATTTTTCTTTATCTAAATCATCTTGACACCCTCATCACCTTACTCTTTTCTATTGTTCACTTTCAACATTTAACTTTACACACATTCCCAAAATCATCCACTTAATCTTTTGCAATTTTCTTTAGGACATCTCCCAATAAGCACAGTTATCTTTCAGTCAAACAGTAACTGTGTCAATTCCCATTTTGAATTTGCATTCCACCAAAGATTTAATCCCACCACCTCTCCCGAACACCCTAGCATTTACTTCCTTAGACAACCCCATCTATAAATTTATTTAAACAACCATGGTGATATTACGCGTTCCTTGGTCCTAAAAAGACCTACTTTTACCGGGGCTAGTAGTCTCCCTCTCTTCTACACACCCTAACCTGAGCCTCACTATCCTCATAAGAACTCTTTACAGCATTTAATATACATACACCTATTCCATATACTTTGCAAACATCTGCCACATTGCTTCCTCTATCCACTTCTATTAATATGGCATTTTCTAAATCCATAAATGCAATAAAAACTTCCCTACCTTTATCTAGATTTCTGTTACATATATGCTTCAATGTAAACACTTGATCTACACATCCCTACCCACTCTTAAACCTCCTTGCTCTTCCGCATCCTACATTCTGTCTTACCTTAATTCTTTCAATTATAACCCAACCGTACATTGTCTGGTATATCCTCGGTATATAATAATATATATTATTATTACACTGGCCGATTCCCACCAAGGCAGGGTGGCCGTAAAAGAAATACTTTCACCATCATTCACTCCATCACTATCTTGCCAGAAGGGTGACTTTACCACTACCAGTTTTTAAACTGCCAACATAACATCCCTCCTTCAGAGTGCAGGCATGTACTATCCCATCTCCAGGGACTCTGTCCGGCCTCTGCCGGTTTCCCTGAACCCATTTTCATAAAAAATGTTACTGTTAGGGAGTGGTTGGTAGACATAGCATAATCAACAGGAAAGTACTACCGTCCTGGCCAGATGACTGTGAAACAGAACCTGTAACTGTCTTTGCATTGATGGTAGGATTGCTGGTTTCTTTTTCTTTCTCATAAACACGCTAGATAACAGGGATATCTTGCTACTCCTATTTACACTTAGGTCACACTTTCATACAGACACGCACATGGCATATATATATATCATACTTACATCTAAGTTTTCTCCTTTTTCTAAATAAGCTCTTGTTCTTCTTTATTTCTTCTATTGCCCTGGGGAAGTGGGGAAAGGAATCCCCTTTTTTTTACTCGTAGCCTCTGCGCTTGATCGTATGGGCACGACTAAAATGCCGGGAGGGAAAGGGTAGATAACCCTTCTCCTGAAGACATTTACTTATAACAAAAGAGAAAGAAGAAAAACTTTATATGTATATATATATATATATATATATATAGATATATATATATATATATATATATATATATATATATATATATATGGTCGTGCCGAATAGGCATAACTGCGACCTTGGCTTACGACGAAGTGAAATTTGTGTATGCTTAATTTCGCCAAAAATCATCTGAAACCTAACGAAAAAAAATATATAGTTCAACTGTGTTTGTTTGATATTAAATTACTCGTAAACAAATCTAAAATATATATAGTTGGGTTAGGCTAGAAATTAAAAGTTGCGCTTGTTATAATAGGGTAGGTAAGGTTTCTAAGAATTCTTTTACTTAAAAATTAGAGAAAAAAACTTACATCTAACATTAATGAAAAAAATATATCTTTAAACGTATAAGAGAAAATTTTAGAAAGGACTTAATTTAGATGAGTTCTTGCTAATCGACCAGTTTTACATATTCGGCACGACATATATATATATATATATATATATATATATATTATATATATATATATATATATATATATAATATATATTATATATATATATATATATATATATATATATATATATATTAACAAGTCGGCCGTCTCCACCGAGGCAGGGTGACGCAAAAAGAAAGAATATCCCCAAAAAGAAAATACTTTGAAAATCATTCAACACGTTCACCTCACTCACACATAATCACTGTTTTTTCAGAGATGCTCAGAATACAACCAGGCCTCGTGGTTGCTAGCTTCATCACTCAAGTTGTTAGTGGCCCACCGCCCAAAATCCAACATATGCATCACAACATACCTGATGAGGAACTATTTTGATGATTCTGTCGAGTTCCCATGTAAACACAGCTAGGAGTTTGTTGGTGATTCCCTTTATTCATGAAGAGAGGCTGCTGAAGAGTCGTTCTCTCTCAATGCGCTCTTACCTCACCTGCTTTTCATTAGAGGTATCCTGCATCCTCTGTCTAGAATGTTGTGTTCATAAGTAGTAGTAATTTTGGTTTGCAGATACAGGACTAATCGCTCTAATATCTTCCAGATGTAGATTATGTAATGTAACTATCAAACCTATGTTTATTATAGTTGTTTAAGTTCTTTATACTTTTTCGAGCTCAGCAGTTATGCTGCCTTAAAGAGGCCGCTAGTACACATCAGTATTCCATCCACGAGAAACTGACCTGAAGAGTATCGTCACTGGATTGTTATCTCCTGTTTTGAAGGTTCTGGTTATCCAACCAATCATTTTTTTTGCATTTGCGATAATAACATTGTTGTGCTCCTTGAACATATGATCTGATAGTATCTCTTTCAAGCCTCTCACTTATGTTTTATCGAGTTATTTGAATCTGACTTGTACTCCAATCTCGTTTTTATTTCTTCTATTCTTCCATGAAGTAGAAATTGAAATATGTCCTCAATGAACATCATATGGTTGTCATTTGCCTATTGGAAGACTTGGTTTATGTCACCTTGGAAGCTTGCAGTGTATTCTGTGGTTGTATACAAATTTTATTATCGTTAGTATCGTTCCACGAGTTTCGGTCTCGCTAATGGCTTCTCCTAAATCAAGTGACTCATTCACGAAGAACTCATTGTGGTCATTAATTTTTACTCTGATTAATGGCTCACTGAGCACTGATTCGTGTTAGGACGTATGTCAAGCATTTCTTTTGTTGTCATCTGTGTATGTACTATCTCCTTCCCCATCAACAAAAAAATGGGAGAGGCAGATCCCCAAATCGTTACACTGAGCAAAAAACTGAAGAGGGCAACACAGTGGGCATAATCAGGATAATCACTAGCAAAGTTACATTTGTTCTCAAACATGCTGACAACTGCTCAAGCATATTAAAAAAAGCATCCTGCCAGGGAAATCAGAGGTACCAACAGTTCTAACACCAGTGTCCCCACTGTGGAGCCACTGTCTGTGCAAGAATCAGTCGTTTACAAAGTAATTGTGTCGTCACCGTCTGGCTCTTCTGGAGGCTACACTGGAATACGTCCGTAGCGTATAAAAGATGGTTAATCCAATTCTCGGGAAGACGCAAAGACACTCCTATTGAAGATCACATTGTTCATTAACACTACTTGGCAGGTTTTATTCCTGACAAAATTGAACATTTTTACTTAGGTGCATTGCTTAGTGCCCATATAAAGAAAGTTGGAGGAATTAGCTCCATTGCCTCACTTCTAAAGCTGCTGTCCGAAGTATTCGCACAGAGGCGGAAATGATGTTTCAACCAAACCTGTTTGACTTTGGGGTCCCTCAAGGCAGTAAAGCAGCGGTTCATGTAACAAGGTTTTTGTCAATAACCTCCCTGTGGACAATGCAGTAGTAAGACTAGACTTCAAGAATGTATTTAATCTCTTGAAAAAAAAAAGACGTGGTGTTAACAGCTGTACAAGAACATTTCACTAGTGTCTTCCCTTTTGTTTCAGCTGGATACAGCAAGGAATCAATGATCCCATTTAGAAAGCAAACAATCACTTCAATGGAGGATGGCCATAATTCACTCAGAATTGCTCAAGAAGTATCAAAATACTTTATCCACAATGGCATCTTGCCAACAATTCTGGAAAAATACCCTGACTTTGCACAGCGTAAATAAAGTATAACCACTTAAATTTTATACAAGCGTTCCTTGCTAAAATACAAGGTAATATTATTTGATGTCTGTACAAATAACTCATTAGGATAACCAGCAGATATAAACATGTACATAGTTCTGGACTTCGGGTAACCATCAGGTAATGACATTGTGAGTTATTTATAAATAGAAAATACTTAAATGACTGGTTCAAAATCTCTACACTCTGATATAATATTTTTATGAGAGCTGAAACATAGCAGATGACGCAAAAAATCTCATATAAAAAGTACAGGTAACACGAAATTCACTAGTAAATAACTTCCAATTATGTCTGCTTAAGGTTAATAGCTCCAGGGGTCATCGCCCCCGTGGCTCATCTCGGAATAAACTTCCTGAATTACAACTGAATTATTAGATTATTAAAACTATTAATAAACGAAGAAGAAGGCAACGAAAGTGTGTACTTAGTGTAAATAGAAGTCTATAGGACTTACCTGTCGTCTTGCTCGTTCTTGAAACAGAAAGATGCACAAATAATCCTGCCAGAGTGTGATCGAACCCTCGGTACGTGTGAAACGCTGGGCATGTTTCCTTACACCTGCTGCCACTGTTCACCTAGGAGTGAGTAGGTACCTGGGTGTTAGCTGGCTGTTGTGGGTAGCATCTCGGGGGAAAAGATTTACCTAAGAGGGGGAGGAATGGTTTTGCCTTTTTTTTTTTTTTGTTTTTGTTTTCTCTCTAATTTTGATGAAATTTTTCCTATGAATTAAGCAGCATTTGAAACCTACACAACGTGTTTCTTTTCACTTTTTTCCTTAAAGTTAGATATAAAAAAAATAAAATTGTCATATTCTATAGGTCTTACACCATTCCTTTTTCTATAAATTTGGTAAGATGTACAATGTTCTAGTTGACATCAGACGAAAAATAAAGAGCTAGATAATCATCGAACAGAAGAGGATGAGTGAAATGTTAATAGATTGCATTATACATATTGTTGAAATTTGCTTTTTTTTTGAGGAAAAAAATCCATAAAAACAAAACGGTAATACCTATCACAAATCCCTTCTCTACTTTAATAGAACCATCATTCCTCAATAACATGTGAAAAATCATGATGCTCCTACAAAAACTCTTCGCAGGAGAAGGAAAATAACATCAATAACTTATTCCTTAGTTATTGACTGACATGTTTTTGCATGAAACTCTATTGTGGCCGCGCGCCACCTCTCACCCACCATCATAACCCCAATCTCATTGGCGACTCGTAAGTTACTGAGGTACTGGTGGTGTGTGCAGTCATCACAAGTCCACTCAGAAGATGCCAACATGTATATTTGGACAGAAACAATCATAAAAATCGTAATTTTTGGAGTAAATAAACCCTAATTGGCATCCTGTCGTCTTGATGACCTCAGCAACAAAAATATCGATCAAGATACTTAGAAATGTGCTAGAAACAAGCTATTACATCAAAATGATGCCAGAATTATGCACTATTTTTTGGTAAGAAAACTTCTTTTTTTTTCAAAATTTTTCGATTTTCTTCCCTGATAGTCTCGCAGAGCGTTCATCCCCCCCCGCTTCTCCAAGTTGTCCGAAATGCTCTGCATAACCAGGGACTATATTATTATTATTATCATTATTATTATTATTAATATTATTATTATTATTATTATTATTATTATTATTATTATTATTATTATTATTACATTGCATACTTTCCCTCTCCCCTTACAATAACTGTTTGATATTCTCCCTTTTCCCCATATAATACCTGATTAATACTCTCCTTCATCTCCTTATATGATATGGGGTCTGGTTCAACACTTTCCTTTTACCCTTTACGATATCTGAGATATAGTTCAATTCCTTCCCTCTGTCCCTTACGAAATCAGTCTTAACCAGATCTGAAATTCGAGCTGACATAGAATTTTGACTCAACAACCCATCACAGACTATTTTAAGCAGCATAAACTTTATTATAAATAAATATAAGTGTGCATGCATTTTTCTATGCTAAACAATTTATCATAATCACAAAAACAACGTAGTGTTGTTAGCTGGCGAGAAATTACGTCTGGTCAAAGTTAATGTGTATGAAAGAGGAAGTATGAAAGAGGAAGTAGTGAATGAAAGAGGCAATCGGACGTTTTGGAGCACTAATAAAATATTGGGACCCCGAGTGCACAGTCACATTACTACTGTGTAAACCACAGTAAAAGCTGACATTCTTTTGTATTATTATCAGAAATTTGTAGAATGACTTAAGTTATTTATGAATCGAGACCAAGAATCTTCACTTTACTAATTATTACATGTAAAGCATTCGCATTTTGTTTAGAATATCAACAATTTTCTACCAATGTTCTGGTACCGGAAACGATGAAACATTAACAATCACTCTCATTCCTTGTCTGTATTTTCATTAGTGCAATTCAAACTACCGCACTCGCCCTACTGGAGAGTGTTGTCGCACTACTGGAGAGTGTTGTCGCACTACTGGAGAGTGTTGTCACACTACTGGAGAGTGTTGTCACACTACTGGAGAGTGTTGTCACACTACTGGAGAGTGTTGTCACACTACTGGAGAGTGTTGTCACACTACTGGAGAGTGTTGTCACACTACTGGAGAGTGTTGTCACACTACTGGAGAGTGTTGTCACACTACTGGAGAGTGTTGTCACACTACTGGAGAGTGTTGTCACACTACTGGAGAGTGTTGTCACACTACTGGAGAGTGTTGTCACACTACTGGAGAGTGTTGTCACACTACTGGAGAGTGTTGTCACACTACTGGAGAGTGTTGTCACACTACTGGAGAGCGTTGTCACACTACTGGAGAGCGTTGTCACACTACTGGAGAGTGTTGTCACACTACTGGAGAGTGTTGTCACACTACTGGAGAGCGTTGTCACACTACTGGAGAGTGTTGTCACACTACTGGAGAGTGTTGTCACACTACTGGAGAGTGTTGTCACACTACTGGAGAGTGTTGTCACACTACTGGAGAGTGTTGTCACACTACTGGAGAGTGTTGTCACTCTATATACAATTTACTTATTAATTACAAAACGCCTCTTTGACATGTAGATTCTCATATTTTTCTATTCAAAAGATAAAAGTAAATTAGAACTTCACAGACTACAGACAGATCCAAGTTATAATATTTTGAGGGTAATGCAATTTAACATGATTGTATAAACACTTTTCAAGATTTTTTCATAATTGGAATTCCCAGTATTTCTTTTTTTTTTCCTTCGGTGATTAGTGTTCACATTTCTGTAAAGCGACTGAACTTTTTAAACTTAATTTTACTCATAAATGATGATTTAGTTTCGATTATGCTAATAAATTATCACACGTTCCTGTGTTACTGATCTCTAATGCATAGTTACTCTAGGATAATTACTTAGACCCATTTCCTCTTCTTAGTGATACGTACTATACGGCAGGATAACCTCGGGAGTCTGTGCATAACATCCTGTCCATCCCGCACTCATTGGCGTGACTGATTGACTGGAACTCATTAGTCTATTCTGATGAGTCTACAGTATCTCACCAATATAGACCTCAGACCAATAAGGAGACAGTGGCTGCCTGTTTCATTATAACCACCTAAATAACCTGTCGTTTTGTCATTAATATTTGAAATTTTATAGGAGAGAGTATAGAATTTTCGTTTTCTTATTAGTGAATGGAGAATCAAACCTCCAGTTCCTCTAAGACTATATGAACTATAGGGATCACCTCATACAACAATAATAATAATAAAAATATTTTTATTGAAAATAATAACGAATCATACGTCTAATATTTCAGACAATATTGAATGACCTTTTGATTAAAAATTTGTAGTTATAGAGAGAATAATATTTAATATATTTACTAATTAATAGAAAAGTACAGTATATATCGAGTTAACATTACACATGCGACTCGGACCATCTCTGCTCCTGATATTTGCATATATGGCTTTTAGTTCCAACCCTCTACCGACATTACAGATGTGGTGGTCGCATGTGAATTATCTCATGTGGCCCGAGGGCCACATGTGTGGGGGAAATTTTCTCCGGGAGGGGGGTATCAGCCCCTTCAGCCCCTTCAGCCCTTTCAAACCCTGAGGGGCCCAGCCCTCTCAGAAGGGGAAAGCGTCTTGTTTTTCTGCTACAGTGAGTAATTGATCACAGATGCCGTACGAGTATGTGACGTGGTCAAGTGACCGCTGCTCCTTGCAGTCCTGTGTTGCAAGTGTAGCTTTAAAAAAAGACAGTTCATCTCTTACTTTAGCAGGACAGTTAATTAAGGAAAATCCTCTTCCACTTTATTACCATGGTTTAAAAATAGTGGAATTGTTGTCTATGCTTAAGACAGCAAGAATCAAACATTCTGCTTTTCTTCATCGAGGGAAAGGGGAAGGAAGCAAAAGTACTATGTCAGCCTTTTTATTGTACTAGCGGAGTGACTGCGTGGGGCGCTGTGGTGTCTTCAGAAATTTCTTTTGACTCTATGAGAGTGACACTGACGCCAGATAACCAACAAAGAACGATTCTGTGCGTTGTGTGAACAAAGTATCTCATAAAACAATAAACACTTAAGAAAAAGTGTGATCAGCTTCTTTAGTGATAAGAATGTGAACAATAAAGACAAATCTTGTGGAACATAGTGTACCATGTGCGTATTCCTAGACTATGGAAGACGTGGACATCCAGGACACTTCAGCTTCTATCAAGTCACCGATACCCGTCGAGGTGTGAAGAACACCATAGCTCACGCTACAAGAGCAAGGTAGGTTACGAATTTTTTTGTAGTACGGGGGACTGCGCAGTTCTTGAGTCGCAAGGAGTTTGTAATCAACCTATAGTCGGCAGTAAGGGGCGGACTTTTGAGTCCACACAAGTAATTGTCAGCCATCAGTGAATGAAATATGCTGACATAACATCCCCTAGGGGTAAATTTTTGTTTACAAATTATAAATCTTACAGCCCGTTGAGAGATGAATTTGACAGCTTCTCAACCTCGTCTTTAGGGACGGGGTGTGCAGGGGATGAGTTTTTTTTCTAAAGTTAAGTAAAACTCTTAAAATTAACTGGAATGCCATTTTTTTTCAA
>NC_069422.1:2081317-2098385 GCF_026875155.1 Cherax quadricarinatus | reverse complement strand
TAACCCAAGAAAGGGGCCTAGCTTTGGGATTTAACTTAGCTGGGTCCGTTCCTGTCTTTCGACAATTGTTGTCCCTTCCCTATTATTGGGGAAAAGAATGGTAATATTTTTGGAGGCCCAAAATTAATTTAGCAACGGAGAAAACCAATTTAAAACTCCCTGTTACTTTTTAAACGAAAAATAGGAATAGTGGGGTGTTAAACAAATGCATTAACAAGGGAAAGGATTTATTCAGCGGGTTTTGCCAAAAGGGCGTTTTGAATTATAGATATATATTATAGTGAAAGGGTAATGGACGATGGTTTATTGTGGAAGAGGGTAGTATGAAATATTAGTGAAAAAGTAAAGCGGCCTTTGGCTAAATAGACCCACGCCTTTAACTATAAGGGAAAACCCAGAAAGTGTTTTGCCAAATTTTCGAAAATCATTCTGTTAACTATATTCAAATTTCATTGGGTGTTTTTTTAAATTATTAAAAAACGTAAAAGGGATAAAATTATTTAATTAGATAGGCAAAGTTGATACTATGACTTTTTATAATTAATTTAAGGGAAAGTCTAACCGGTACGATTTTAATTTTCATATACAAGAAAAAAAGATATCCACCTGTTAAACTATAAAGGAAAATTGTTTGGAAAAACTTTTTAAAGGGTTTTGTATTGACCAGCTTTGAATGGCACGGAATAATTTTACTCAAATTTTAATATATTGCAAGAAGTTTTATATAATATAAAAATTTTCCAATTATTTAATATATATAATAATATTATATAATGAAAAATTGGCCTTAACACAGGGGACCAGACGCCTTGAATCCGAATTACCCCCTGCCTTTTAAAACCCTACCCTAGGGGGCTAATCCCTGGTCCTAGCTTTTAAAAACAGCCTGGGGCCCAGGTCTGTAAAGGAATAGTTTCCGCTTCTATTGACCATTCCCCAAAACAGTCTGATACCAGGAATACGACTTCCACCTGTTAACTTCAGGGCACCGGGGACAGGTCTGATCCAGGAATACGACCTCCATCTGTTAACTATCAGTGGCACCAAGGGTCTCATACCTGGAATACGACTTCCAGCCTGTTAACTATCATGGAACCGGGGACGGGCCCTGATACCTGGAATACGACCTCCGCCTGTTAACTTCACTGGAACAGACAGGTCTAATACCTGGAATACGACTTCCACTGTTAACTATCAGTCCCAGTGGCACCAGACAGGTCTGATACCTGGAATACAAATTTCCACCCCTGTTAATTGCCATTTGGCACCAGATGGGTCTGATACCAGGAATACACTTCCAGCCTGTTTACTGTCAGTGGCAACCAGAAAAGGTCTGATACCAGGAATAGACCCCATCCTGTAACTTTTTAGTGGCACCAGACGGGTCTCATACCTGGAATACGACTTCCAGCCGTTAACAAATCACTGGAACCAACAGGTCTTGATACCTGGAATACGACCTCCAGCCTTTTTAACATCACTGGAACCAGACAGGTCTGATACCAGGAACACGCCCTCCAGCATGTTAATTATCAGTAACACCAAACAGGTCAGGACTACTCTAAAAAGTAATATTTCGTGTTTTAAGTAATGGACACCACCATTAATACAATATTTCACTGTTTTTTAATTTCCTTATCACATTATATTAATGCGTTGCCATTTTTTCTCCGAAATAAATATACAAATTATCGTTAAACCGTCAATATTTCCCTAAACTAGTATGTAAAAAAATAATGGTGACGATAAGTGAAACGTAAAAACCCTCATACATTTCTGACCGTTAATTCAAACCTTTATACCCATAAATTTCCTCGTCTTTATATCGGAGTATCCGAAGAACATTATCAATATTTTTGCATTTTAAAACCGGCAAATATCTCTGACTTTCAAATAAATTTCTCGCTAAAGCCAGTTCAGGGCCACACATATCAACTGTCTCTCTCCAAAAAACACACTATCAGCAGTTTACTGCTCGCTCACACAGTCCGTTCACACCCAATTTTTCCTTAGGGAAACAAATCTCTCGCTCACACGGTAATCTTACAAGATACCAGTCGCATTCTCACATGACTGCCTTCACTCATCAGTCTCTTGCTCACGTTGACGCCTCATCATCATCTCTTGCTCACGTTAACTCCCCTCATTTCATCATCTCTTGCTAAAGTTGGACCTGCCCACTCATCAGTCTTTTGCCACATGAGCCTCACTCATCAGTCTCTTGCTCACATTAAAACAGCCTCACTCATCAGTCTCTTTCTCATTTGACTGCCCCCCCTTTCCACGTACTCCTCATCACGTTCTTGCTAAACGTTGACTGCCTCACTCATCAGTCTCTTGCTCACTTGACTGTATGCCTTTTCCACTCACCCCCATCTCGTTTTGGCTCACGTTGACTGCCTCACTCATCAGTCCTTGCTCACATTGACTGCCTCACTCATCAGTCTCTTGCTCACATTGACTGCCTCACTCATCAGTCTCTTGCTCACATTGACTGCCTCACTCATCAGTCTCTTGCTCACATTGACTGCCTCACTCATCAGTCTCTTGCTCACCTTGACTGCCTCACTCATCAGTCTCTTGCTCACCTTGACTGCCTCACTCATCACTCATCACTCCGGGTCAGATTTGTCTGTCGCGCTACGTCTTTTCATATTGTTGGGCCCCCCTTCTTACCTGTGCATATTCATTTCTGGCTCTACGACTGCTCTCCTTTTTTCCTGAGCCCTGTGCGTTCTATATGTCTTCCATTCCCTATCACATTTGTTTTTTGGCCTCCCTGCACCTCTATGTGAACCATGGGCTCATCCTGGCTTTTTCATTATTCCTGTTACCCTAGGGAACAAACCTCTGCTCAACTTCCTTTCATATTGTTGTCACGTATTCCATCATCTCGTTTACTGACTTCCCTGCCAGTTCTGTGTGTGTGTGTTGTGTGTGTGGTGTGTGTGTTGTGTGTACTCACCTAGTTGAGGTTGCAGGGTCGAAATCCAAGCTCCTGCCCCGCCTCTTTTACTGGTCGCTACTAGGGCCCCTCTCCCTGAACCGTGAGCTTTATCTACCTCTGCTTACAGCTATGTTTGGATCCTGTGTGTGTGTGCGTGTGTGTGTGTGTGTGTGTGTGTGTGTGTGTGGGGTTTTGTGGTTGTGTGTGTGTGTGGTGTGTGTGTGTGGAGGAGAGAGAGAGAGAGAGAGAGAGAGAGAGAGAGAGAGAGAAAGGCAGGGTCAAATGAAAATATTTAAAGGGCTTTGTGAATAAAAGATAGTGTGTGGAACTGAATAACGAGGAGAGGGAACATTGCGAGGAAGAGAGGAAGAAAAGTGGATAAACACACATATATGAACACGGAACTTTGTGAGTTATAAGATCTACTTATCTTGAGACAGAAAAAAAAAAACAAGCAATTTATTAACTATCCATCACCATAATTTCAAATAATCATCAACCATCCCTCACTATCACTCACAAATATGTAGGCACCACTACACGGTTAACTGTTATGCGAAAGGTTAATGTTTATGAACCGGGAAGATTAGAAATGTGTTGGGCAATATTCAACAAATGATGAATAGGAAGAAAAACAGATTCGAAACAAGGAAGAGGAGAGAAACTCCAGACCTCTAGATCAAGAACTCTTCACCAGCGAGACACTTCCCTCAAGCTCACTAAGCAGCGAGAACTGTAAACCTCACTGTGGGGGCCCATCACCTTCACCAGGTCCAGACTACATTCTCATCATTCCCTTTTGCTGTTTTAAAAAACTCTGGAGACTGAATGAATTATATCTCCGCTGAAATCCTGGATGCCATTGTAATAATTGAGGACACTCCAAAAAAAATCTGAACATCAATTCAGATGTTCATATGTAAAACAGAAAACTAATAACGTTTTAGATGGTGGTAAAAAGTATGTTTTAATGCGTCGAACCCAAAATCAATGTAAGGTGGGGGGAAAGAAATCTTCCAGCACATCATCTGTTATCAAAAGATTGAAAGACTGCTTGCTTATAAATAGTCACTTTGTCAGTTGATAAGACATCTAAATTATCATTATTTGCGACCACTGTCACCCTCAGAGTCATCTCTGAGTTACCAGACTTTGCCACGTGGAGGCCAGTGGTTCGTCTTAAGGTCCGTCTACATATTTACTGTTTTTTTTATGCTTTCCTCGGTTCATGTGTCCAGGAGTCCATCTGTGCCCCCTCAGATATTCTCCTTTCCTCACTTCCCAAGGTCTGCCTCAACAACCAGTATCCTCGTCTTTCCAGGTCCATGTGTCCAGGAGTCTATCTGTCCGCTTCAGATATTCTCCCTTTCCCACTTCCCCAAGGTATCCTCGCCTTCCCCAGGTTCATGTATCCAGGAGTCCATCTGGTCCCCTCAGATATTCTCCTTTCCTCACCCCCCCAAGGTTTGCCTCAACACAGTATCCTCGTCTATCCCAGGTCCATGTGTCCAGGAGTCCATCTGTGTCCCCTCAGATATTCTCCTTTCTCACTTCCCCAAGGTTTGCCTCAACAACCAGTATCCTCGTCTATCCCAGGTTCATGTGTCCAGGAGTCCATCTGTGTCCCTAAATATTCTCCTTTCCTCACTTCCCCAAGGTTTGCCTCAACAACCAGTATCCTCGTCTATTCCAGGTCCATGTGTCCAGGAGTCCATCTGTGTCCCATCAGATATTCTCCTTTCCTCATTTCCCCCAAGGTTTTCCTCAACAAACCAGTATCCTAGTCTTACCAGGTCCATGTGTCCAGGAGTCTATCTGTCCGCCTTCAGATATTCTCCGTTTCCCACTTCCCAAGGTATCCTCCGCCTTTCCAGGTCATGTGTTCAGGAATTTCCCATCCGTGGGCCCCCGGATGTCTCCCTTCCTCACTTCCCTTAGGATATTTCCAGTCTCGCTTTCCCCAGGTTATGTATCCCGAAGTCAGCTCAGCACCTCAGTGATCTAGCCAGATGGAACGAGGTCTTGTCTAGCTGCTCTACGGTAGAGACTGTCCAGGTGGGTGGAATTACAGGAGGGGAAAACAGAAATCTGGTCCTGTAATTATACCACCAAAGACAGACTAGACCGTAAGTCACCTAGACGCAGCCAAACTACCCTCCAGTTCGGCACAAGGTCTGGCCACTCAGTGAAATTTTGGGAGTTCTATTTTTATTATACATTTCATATGCATTAAATAGAGTTTTTTGTACTTAATTAGTAGTTTGTGTTGATAATGTTTTATTTTTGTGTTTATGAGTTCTCGTGATTTTAAATTTGTTTGTCCACCTCAACCCGAACTGCAATAAACCTTGAACTTCAATTTTTATTTGGCTTTTTATCGTTTAATTGGGAGGACGAGCAGTTACAAGCGCCCGCCACGATGGAAATAAGTCACTTTGTCTGACATTTTTTAGTTATCCTAGGAAATTTACACATATGATATTATGCATGATAATTTGCGTAACTAATAAAATTACTTACTTACACACACACTTATTTTCCCCACCCCTTTCTCATTTCCACAAAGGGAAATTTCTGGCCCATCATTTATAAAAAACACAAGGGAACGCCACGCGCAGCACTACATTGATGAAGCCACTTATCGCCTCTTAAATAAAATGAATGTTATAAAACAACACACCACACACACACAAAACCACACACAACATCAACAGTTATCTTCGAAAAAACCTCGTTGCAGTTAACGGGTATACACGCCTTATAACGTACACAAACGCATACTTCTTATACATTTAATCTGCACTTTCTTCACCCTTTTAAAATTAAATTATATTTTTACAGACAAGAAAAAGAAATAAATTCTTAAAGAAAATATCGATTAAATTTAAACAAACCAAATGGGGAATGTTGTTATAGAGAATTTTCAAGATACAATATGAAAAATGTGTTGATAAAATAAGGAAAAGTGAGAACATTTGTTTTTGAAAGACAAAAAAGACTCTTGCAGACTATCTTACAAAAGTAAAGAATTGTCAAAAAAATATTTGTTAAATAAGTTTCTTTCAGTTTTTTTTCTTTTCCTCTTCACTTTTCTGACTTTTTAGAAACTAGAACTTTGAAACTCACACTCGCACTCTCAGATAACTACACCTCGGACTCTCAGAAAACTACACACTCGCACTCTCAGATAACTACACACTCGCACTTCAAAAACTCCCCACTCCCCTCAATAACTACACATTCCATCTCAGATAATACACACTCGCACTCTCAGATAACAAAACCTCGCCTCTCAGATAACTAAACACTCGCACTCTCAATAACTACACACTCGCACTCTCAGATAACACACACCGCACTTCAGAAAACTACAACTCACACCTCAGATAACTACCCCTCGCACTCCAATAACACACACTCGCCCCCTCAGATAAACACACTCGCACTCTCAGATAACTAAAACTCCACTCTCGAAACTCCCCAATCGCATCTCAAAGTACATACTCGCACTCTCAGATAACACCCTCGCCCCTCAGAAAACTAAACTGCATTTAAGAAACTACCACTCGCACTCTCAGATAAAACACATCGCACCCTAGATAATACACACCGCACTCTCTAACTATATACCGCACTCTCAGATAACTACACCAATCGCCCTTCAGAAAGTAATACCGCACTCTAAATAATACACGTCGCACTCTCAAAAATACACACTCCACTCTCAGATAACTACACACTCGCACCTCAGTAACTACACACTCGCACTCTCAGATAACTACACACTCCATCTCAGATAACTACCACTCCACTCCAGAAAAACACACATTCGCACCTAAAGATAACTACACACCGCACCTCAAAACTAACACTCGCACTCTCGTAACTCCACTCGCACCTCAGATAACTACACACCGCACTCTCAATAACTACACACCCGCACTCTCAATAACTACACACTCACACTCTCGATAACTACACACTCGCACCTCAGATAACACCCTCCACCCCAGAAAACTAACACTCGCACTTTTAGAAAACTTAACTGCACTTCTTTAACTACAAAATCGCACTCCAATAAGACATACTCCACCTCAGATAACAAAACCCGCCGCACCTCAAAAAACTACACACTCGCACTCTCGATAACTACACACCGCACCCAGAAAACACCCCTCGCCCCCTCAGATAACTACCACACTCGCACTCTCAGATAACTATTACCGCACTCTCAGATAACTACACATCGCACTCTCAGATAAGTAATACTCGCACTCTCAAAACTACACGCCGCCCTCAGAAAACTACACACTCGCACTCTCAGATAACTACACACCGCATCCAATAACTACACACTCGCCCCTTTCAATAATACACACTGCACCTCGAAACAACACTCGCACTCCAGTAACTACACACTCGCACTCTCAAAACACACACTCGCACTCTAGATAAACCACCGACCCTGATAACAACCCACACTCGCACTCCCCAGATAACTACACAATCGCCCCTCAGTAATACACACTCGCACCCTCAGATAACTACACACTCGCACAATAACTATTACTCGACTTCAATAACACAAATCCACTTCAATAATACAACTCCCCCTCGATAACTACACACCCCCGCACTCTCGATAACACACACTCGCCTCTCAGATAAACTACACACTGCACTCTCAGATAACTACACACTCGCACCTCAGAAAAAAAATGAAACTCGGGTGAAGAAAATAAAATCTTCAGTCGGGGAGCTCGACGTCCTGAAAAAGAGAATTTCAGGACGCATCTTATACTTCCGGCGGGTCTTACTTTTAAATGTTCTTACAATATTATATTTACTACTGAAGTAGTTCCTCTACTGTTACTATATATGTTTTGTTTTGTTATTGTATGTTGTTGTAGATACCTGAGTGTTGCTTTTACTGTTGTATGTTACTGTGCTGTTTCTTGGGGCGTTACTGTACAGTTTCTCGTCTGTTCTTTTACTGTTTTCGTGGATTTTTGTACTGTTTTTATATACTACTTACTGTTTTTGAAAAAATACAACATAGTGATTGACCATAATGGTCCTTGTGCAGATCATTTGTGTATTGTCTTTTGTAACAGCATTGTTTTAAAGTTATTATACTTGTTACCATACTGTTCATCATGTTACTGTTCTTGCTTTTTAGAGTATCGTTGTTCTGTGTTAACTGTATTTTTCTTCTGTGTCACTGCACTGTCTGTGTGGTTTACGGTGCTTTTTTATTTGTTAGTGTACTGTTCTTGTTTGTTACCATTCTTGTATGCTGATGTACTGTTCTTACATGCTGTAGTTCCTATCACATCTTCCACAAGTATCTCCCGTATTGACATTCATGTTTCCCAAAACTATTATGTTGAGTCAAAAATTCCCAAAACCTTCACTTAACACTTCTCAGATCCATATTCTTCTCTCATCCACACTCATCTCTCCAATACATTAATAATCCCAAATAACACTATATACAACACACAAAACAATAACTCTCCAGTTATAAAGTCAAACCATCAGGTTTCTCCATCTTTCGACAAAACAATTTCACCAGTGATCCTGCAATCTTGCAAATTCACTTCATTATTAATGTCTCTTAACTGCTGTATTTATGCACTTACAATTTTCCCTATTCTAAACATTTCCAATCCTAGCAACAACAATGTATTCTTTCGCAACAATTCGCTTCTTTGTATGTCTAACTGTGCTAATTTTATGCTGTCCCTGCCCTTGTTAGTCTCTGCTCTTCATTATGATCCGTATATTCTCTGCCTTTGTTAGCCTATGTCTGGTCTTCATTATTTAAACTCTGTGTTGGATATCAGTGTGTCAGTCACAGTTCTGACATACACATTGCCTGGTATACTCAGCAAACAATACACAAACATCTAACTGCTTATTTTACTTAAAAAACAATGTTTTTAAATTTCCCTGTCTAGCACTGTTTTATTTTTTTTAAATGAATCGTGTTTTAGTTATTCTCGTCTGTTTACTAACTCTGAAATTATTATACTACAGCAACAAGGCATGAATAGTTTCGACAGTTTTAAAGTTTCCTTCCAGCAGCATTAAGGTCTACGAGTACAATAACTATGACAGTTTTAAAGGAGTGCTTCTTGTTGGGAAACACCTGAGGGTCATAAACACAGAATTACATTTCTATTCACCATTTTAAGGATCTTTATAACAAGTACAATATACATCTGAATAAAGGGCATTTTGAACAATTTTGTTTACATTCTGAATGAGAAATAATCACAATACAGATCAAATCTGACGAAAATCCTGATCATAAATCAAAAACAACCCATATACCAAATATGAGTTAATCAACTTGTCAAAGTTCAACACCAGACTAACAATATTAAAGGTCCATCACACAAAACTTTTAGGACTCACAACAGTATCAGGGAGTACAACTCATTAGCACTCTACTCGAGTCCACACAGTGTATGTGCGTACCAACTCATCAGTGACAAACAGACTAAATCTATACGATCCTAACATAGACCGAGTCTACAAAGTTGAGTAAATACATAATCCTTTCACTTCTCAGAATGCCCTGAAACTGAGTGCTAACAGTAAACATACTAATAACGCCGATAATGTATAAATCTGTTAAAATATAAACATTCATGAAAATATAAAATTTTCCCATGCTGGTGAAGGTCAATTATTCCAAGGTGTTTCAGCTGCCGTCATTTTTATCCATCAACACGAAAAGTTTGAACTTTCACATCAGTTCTAAAAATTAGGTCAATATAATATGTCTCAGTCGAACGGAAAGAAGAAAAAATGATAAAAGAAGTCTCCGCGAGGAGTCGAACCTGACTCTATCGCTTCAAAGGCGGCCGTGCTAACCAATGCACCACAGAGCCATTATCTTCAGTAGTTTAGTTTTACTATAAGTCAAGAGTGAGGCTGGCACCCAGGTGGTCAGTTTTAATAATCAGAACCGACGTTTTTGTTGCAACAAACCTGGATGTTACTCTTGACCACAACAGTAACCTACAGGAACAGTTCAGCTGGAACAAACCTGGATGTTACTCTTGACCACAAGAGTAACATACAGGAACGGTTCACCTGGAACAAACCTGGATGTTACTCTTGACCACAAGAGTAACATACAGGAACGGTTCAGCTGGAACATACCTGGATGTTACTCTTGACCACAAGAGTAACATACAGGAACGGTTCACCCGGAACAACCTGGATGTTTACTCTTGACCACAAGAGTAACATACAGGAACGGTTCACTGGAACATACCCTGGGAAGTTACTCTTGACCACAAGAGTAACATACAGGAACGGTTCACCTGGAAACAAACCTGGATGTTACTCTTGACCACAACAGTAACATACAGGAAGGGGTTTACCTGGAACATACCTGGATGTTACTCTTGGCCACAACAGTAACATACAGGAACGGTTCACCTGGGAACATACCTGGATGTTGCTCTTGGTCACAACAGTAACACACAGGGAAAGGTTCACCTGGAACATACCTGATGTTTCTCTTGGCCACAACAGTAACATACAAAAGGCGGTTCACCTGGAACATCCTGGATGTTAATCCTTGGCCACAACAGTAACATACAGGAACCGGTCACCTGGAACATACCTGGATGTTACCCCCTTGGCCACAACAGTAACATACAGGGAACGGTTCACTGGAACATACCTGGATGTTACTCTTGGTCACAACAGTAACATACAGGACCGGTTCACCCTGGAACATACCTGGATGTACTCTTGGCCACAACAGTAACATACAGGAACGGTTCAGCTGGAAAAATACCTGGATGTTACTCTTGCCCACAACAGAACATACAGGAAGGGTTCACCCGGAACAAAACCTGGATGTTACTCTTTACCACAACAGTAACATACGGAACGGTTTTACCTGGAACATACCTGGATGTTACTCTTGGCCACAACAGTAACATACAGGACGGTTCACCTGGAACATACCTGGATGTTACTCTTGGCCACAACAGTAACATACAGGAACGGTTCAGTTGGAACATACCTGGATGTTACTCTTGACCACAACAGTAACATACAGGAACGGTTCACCTGGAACAACCTGGATGTTACTCTTTCCACAACAGTAACATACAGGAACGGTTCACCTGGAACATACCTGGATGGGTTTCTCTTGGCCACAACATTTAAAATACAGGAAAAGGTTTACTGGACATACCTGGGTGTTTAAATTTGGCCACAACAGTAACATACAGGAACGGTTCACCTGGAACATACCTGGGGTTTACTCTTGGGCCCCAACAGTAACATACAGGAACTGTTCACCTGGAACATACCTGGATGTTACTCTTGGCCACAACAGTAATATACAGGAACGGTTCACCTGGAACATACCTGGATGTTACTCTTGACCACAACGTAAACATACAGGAACGGTTTCAGCCCGGAACATACCTGGATGTTACTCTTGACCACAACAGTAACATACAGGACGGTTCCCTGGAACATACCTGGATGTTACTCTTGGCCACAACTTAACATACAGGAACGGTTCAGCTGGAACATACCTGGATGTTACTCTTGACCACAACAGTAACATACAGGAACGGTTCACCTGGAACATACCTGGATGTTACTCTTGACCACAACAGTAACATACAGGAACGGTTCACCTGGAACATACCTGGATGTTACTCTTGACCACAACAGTAACATACTGGAACGGTTCAACCCTGGAATAAAAACCTGGATGTTACTCTTGACCACAACAGTAACATACAGGAACGGTTCACCTGAACATACCTGGATGTTACTCTTGACCACAACAGTAAAAAAAATACGGGAACGGTTCACCTGGAACATACCTGGATGTTACTCTTGACCACAACAGTAACATACTGGAACGGTTCAGACGCAGCAATCAAGTAATTCTAATGAGCAGCTTATTATATTTTTATTACGCCTATGGAAATTTTAATGAGATAAAACAAGTTACCTCAACAACAAATGTATAATAAAAATATTATCACCAAAATGTTTAACTTAAAAAATCATTTTTAAGAAAAAATGGGAAGGAGGAACAAGTGTGAAGATTTAAAATAACAAACCTAAAAAACATTATATTTAATTGTGTATTTATCTGCATATAACTGAAATTCATGGAGTCCTAATTATTATGCTTTAAGTAAAAGTAAAATCTTCATATCTAATTTTTAGGATTCAATTTTTAAAATATGTTAAATGAAAAAAAAACACGTTTTAAATAAAACAATAATGCGTTTTATTTGATCATAATTCTGTGCGTCATACAAGATGGTGTAGGAGGAGGAATTTGATGTTATAAATGGCCTTGTTTTAAGGACTGAGCCTTCCATTCCCGGCATCAAATTACTTCCAGCCATTCCCCATGCTGCGTCAGACCTCACTACTCAACCCTAATGTAGTTATTTTCCCTTCAAATTCAAAATTCATATACATGTTCATAATGAAGAAATGTTGACATTATTTGTAAGAAAAATAGGAAAATTGGTTACATCTGGTATATAAAGAGGGAAAAGAAAATAGGAATTAAAGGAACAAAATGGGTTTCTTGCCTTAGACTGTTGGTTAAATCCCAGATGACGCTGTATCACAAAGCTGATTTCCTCAATGACTGATTTTCTATGTAAACCTGTTTTTCTTTCACTCGATCCCGTTTTTCACTTTAACCTTCACTTGGGAAGTTCATCCAACACTTTTATTGAGTTAAATTTCGTCTTAACGTGTTGTACCACTTTGCCTTATTAACCTTGTGGCAAGTATTAAAAGTTTGAAAACTGTAAACATATCAGTAGTGGAGAATAAGAAAAATTGAAAACAAATAAATAGTTTTGGTCCTGTTTTGCTCCAAGATTTTTAGAGAACCGATATTAAAAGAGAAATTTGAATGTTTAGGAATACCTTGCAATTTTAAAGCAGAAAATTCATTGCAAGAGATATAGGTAGCAAGGTGATTTAAAGGCCAGTTGATGCCTGAAACACGACCAATATGGTTCCCCCTCGACCCTTTTTCCCAGCTGCAAGACATTAAGACCATAGTTCTGAAGGGGAAAGACATTAAACACAGTTGTCTTCAAAGGTCATCATCATCATCAGGCAAACACAAAACTGAAATAAAATATAAACTGGTTTTTTATTATAATGATTTAACACTAAATAGCAGCAGTAGTGACGCCAGTTACTTATAAAAGGGTAAAAGAAAAACATTCATCATTTTTATAAGGGAAAAAAGAAAATGAAAATTTTATTGAAATTAATTTCATCACCCCCAAAATGTTTTAAGACAAAGTAAGAATGATATTATCTTAAATTAATTATGAATCTCGGGAACATAATTTCCCTTTTTTAAAATCCTCTTCCAAAGAAATCGGATGTTGGTGAACAATTTTTAAAATAAATATCCAAAAGAGAAATATTCATTTATTTTGTAGGAATCAAAACATCTTTATTCCACAACTTTTCTAACAATGAAGATATTTAAACTTTCAACAAACATGGATCAAGGATACAAAGTTGTGCTTTGCTACCTAACTTTTACAACTTTTTTATTTCTGAAAAAGTCCCTCCTACTTTTTTAAATCGTTTAAAAACTTTGTTCAAGTCTTCAGAACCTTGCATGAGAAATTTGCTTCTATATTTACCAGTCTTGGTGCATAGTTGTTCTGGTGGGAGTTTTAATACGCTTGACTGAAGAATGAACATTCGATTTGCATGATCACGAAATCGTAATGACACGATTGCAAATAAGCCATACCACGGGTGGGGATAGAACCCGCGATCAAAAGAGTCTCAAAGCTCCAGACCGTCGCGTTAGCTTTTTTTTCAGATTTGCAATTTGTGACTATGAATGTTTAAAATATACGCAAGATAATGTTTACATTTCGGGGTTCGCACTATCAAGTTTGGGCTCGAAATAATTTTTAAATTCAATTGATGAATCTGTTTTAAAGTTTTTGTTACACGAACTTACGCCGCAAGAAAAATTGTTTGGCTCGAACACATCCCTGGGGGACACTTCAGCTTGATAAAGCGGGAAAAAGCACATTATTAAACCGAACACGGAAAATGTCTGTCAGTTAAAAAGTTCTTAAGAAGGATGGTAAGATTGCCTCGGAGGCCTAAGGAGTGGGGTTTGTGTCAAAATATATACTCCAAGCTGTCATATGCTTCTCAAGGTCAAAAATATTGTTATAACTGAGTGGTTATTCGCAAAGCATTACGAACATAGGATCCAAGCGTTGAAGGGTCTATGGGAGAACACCCTTACGAAAGCCATATTGAAAGAAATGGAGAGACTTGTGTGTCTCTTAAATACCACACTAAACGTCTTTTTACCAGGGGTTCCACACTTTGCAAACTGCCTGGGATGAGCAATGGGACGATGTGGGGGCTTCATGTCCGTAGTACCCGTTGGGGGAAATGGAGAACAATGGCAGATTTCCACAGCTGTGGAAGAACCCCTGTGACCAAAAAGATTGAAAAAAGGGATAAAGGACCCGCAAGGCTGATGATATGAATGTTGTAGCATACGAAATGAATGTCGTCGGGCCCCGCTGCCCATGATCGGCAAACTGAGAGTGTTGCTCCAGTTCCCGAAGTGTAAAAGCACATTATACTGTTCTTTTCCCGAGAGAAAAAAAAGTCCAAGGGTGCTAACTCTTCAGGACTTTCGAGGAAAGAAACGGGGGCATAGACGGAGCTCCTGAGAAATACGGACCAGGGTGATAGCCAAATTTCATTGGAACATCAAGTGGTTTGCTGTATCAAAACCCGCAACCCGCAGAACAGGACCCGCATAACATACACACAATATAAATACACACCATTAACATACACACATATCAGCATATCATGCATTATACTTACACACACACACACACACAGTTTGTGTGTGTGTGTGTGTGTGGGTTGGTGTGTGTGTGTGTGTGTGTTTTGGTTGGTGTGTGTGTTGTGTGCTGTCTGGGATGTATAAAGTGTGTGTGTGTGTTCTGTCGTATGATATGTGTGTGTGTGTGTGTTTGTGTGGGTGTGTGTGTTTTGTGGTGTGTATGAGTATGTGTATGAGTGTGTGTGGGTGTGGTTGAGTGTGTGTGTTGTTGTGTGTGTGGGTACTCACCTAATTGTGGGTTGCAGGGGTCGAGACTCAGCTCCTGGCCCAGCCTCTTCACGGACCGTATAGTCCTCTCTCCCCTGCCATGAGCCTTATCATACCTCTCTTAAAAAACTATGTATAGTTCTCTCCACTACATCGTTGCCGACTATTCCACTTCCTAATTACACTATGACGAAGAATACTTCCTAACACCCCTTTGTTCATGGGGGAGTCTTCAGCTTTCATTGTTGACCCTTGTTTCTGTGTCTTCTCTGAACATCCTGTCTGTCCACCTTTTCTATTCCACGCAGTATTTTGTTTTGTCGTTATCATGTCTCCCTGACCCTCCTGTCCTCCAGTGTTGTCAGACGTTTACCTTCCCTTTCTTTCATAGGACATTCCCTTTGCTCTGAACTAGCCTTGTTGCAACCTTTGCACTTCTCTAATTCTTGACATGTTTGACCAGGTGTGGTTCCAAACCGGTGCTCCATAATCCATATGGCCTGACGTACACATGGGTTGGGGTGTGTTAGGGGGTTTTGGTGTTGTGTTGGTGTGTTGGTGTGGTGTCTGTGTTTGTGTGTGTTTGTGTGTCTGTCTGTATGTAATTTGTGTGTGTGTTCTGTTTTTTGTATTGTGTGTGTTTTGTGTTTTGTGTGTGGTTTTGTATGGGGTGTAATAGTGTGTGGGTGTTGGGGGTGTGTGTATGTGTGTGTGGGGTACACACTAATTTGGTTGCAGGGGCGAGACTCACTCCTGGCCCCGCCTCTTTACCGACGCTAAATAGGTCCTCTCTCCCCTGCTCCATAGCCTTATCATACCTCGTCTTAAACTATGTATAGTTTCCCGCCTCCCCTACATCGTTGCCAACTATTTCCCCTTCCTAATTTCACTAGACTGAAGAATTACTTCTTAACATCCCTTTTGACTCTATGAGTCTTAGCTTCCAATTGTGACCCTTGTTTCTGTGTCTTCTCTGGAACATCCTGTCTGTCCACCTTGTCTATTCCAGCGTATTTTGTATGTCGTTATCATGTTCCCCTGACCCTCTGTCCTCCATGTTGTCAGACGATTTTCCCTTACCCTTTCTTATAGGCATCCCTTGCTCTGGAACTAGCCCTTTTTGCAAACCTTTTGCACTTTCTCTAATTCTTGACATGTTGACAGGTGTGGGTTTAAACGGTGCCCATATCCATTATGGGCTAGTACACAGTGGGTTTGGTGTGTGTGTGTGTGTGTGTGTGTGTGTGTGTGTGGTGTTGTGTGTGTGTTGTGTGTGGTTGCTGTGTGTGTTGTGAGTGTGTCTGTGTGTGTGTGTGGATATATGTGATTACATGCATATAGTGTAAGAGCGATGAGTGTGTTTTTTACACGTGTGTGTGGTTGTGCACGCCGCGCGCTCACGTGATAGTTCTGTGTATATATGATGTGAATCATGAACTATTTTGTGAAAATGCACAAATGAGCTAAAAGTAAGTGTGTTTGTAAGTAAGTTTGTTTAGGTACAGGTACACGTAAAAACATTACACAAATTATTATTTCATAGAACATATGTTTTAAATTACCCAGGAAACCCAAAGAAGTCAGATAAAGTGACTTTTTTTATTGTCTGTCTTGCAACACTAAGGGCAAATAACCAAAATAAACTAAAAGTTCAACACTATTACAGTTCTGGTGGAGGTGAACAAACACATTAACACACAAACACCATCAACACACAATTAAAACATTCACAAACACACTTAACCTGCCTGGGTTTAAATATAGAAACTTTTTTAATGTAAATGAATTGAAATAAATAGAACACCCCCAAATTTCACTGAGTGGCCAGACCTTGGTGGGGGAACTGGACGGTAGTTTGGTGCCTGGGGACTTACGGACTAGACTGTCTTGGTGGTTAATACAGGACGCAGATTTCTGTGTGTCCCCTCCTGTAATTCAACCCATGGACAGTCTCTACCCGTAGACCGCTAAACAAGGCCTCG
>NC_069422.1:2007611-2080817 GCF_026875155.1 Cherax quadricarinatus | reverse complement strand
GTATAAAAAAACCACCGGGTGCAAGTGGACATATATCACCTGGCAGGGGGGCGTATATACCATCCTGGTGCAGGTAGACTAATCCCCAGCCTTAGCAGGGGGATATATACCCCCTGGTGCAGATGGATATAACCAGCCGGTGCAGGAAAGTAACACCATCCGGGTCGGGTAGAGTAATACCACCGGGGGCGGAAGTATATACCTCCGGGGCAGGTGAGTAAACCATCCGGGAGCAGGGGGATATATCCACCGGGTGCAGGTGGAGTATATAGCACTGGTGCGGTGGAGTATATACCACCGGGTGAGGGGGAGTGAACCAACTGTGCAGGTGGAGTATATACCACCTAATGCAGGGGGGAGTATATACCATCCTAATGCAGGGAGTATATACCAACCTGGTGCAGGGGGAGTAAAACCTCCGTTGAGGAAGATATAAAAGCCGGGAGCATGTGTATAAAATCCAGCCTGGTGAGGTGGACATATGCCATCATGGTGCAGGTGGATATTACCATCCGGGTGCGGTAATATATACAGCCTGGGCAGGTGGATAATACCACCTGGTACAGGTGGAGTTTATACCATTAGGGTGCAGGTAAGTATATACCACCGGGGTCAAGGGAGTAACCACCGGGTGCGGGTAGAGTATATACCATCCGGGGCGGGTAGAAATACCAGCCTGGTGCAGGGGGGGCTATACCATCCTGTTGCAGGGGACATATCCCATCCTGGTGAGGTGGGTAATACCATCCGGGTGCAAGTGGAGTAATTCACCCTGGTGAAGGTGGAATTACCAGCCGGTGCGGGTGGAGTATATACCAACGGGTGCAGGTAGGTAAATGCCATCCTTTTTGCAGGGGAGCATACACCGGGTGCGGGAAGAAATATCCCGTTCTGGTGCGGGGAGTATATACACCGGGTACAGGGGGAGTAAATACCATGCTGGTGCATTTTGGGAGTTATACCATCCTGGTGGGTGGGTAGTAGCATTTAATGCGGGTGGAGTATAACCACCGGAGAGGGGGATAATACCTTCCTGGTGCAGGTGGGGGTATATACCACCTGGTGCAAGGGGGAGTATACCCCATCCTGGTAAAGGTGGAGTATAACCCCTGGGCAGGTAAGTATATACCATCCTGGTCAGGTTTAGTATTTACCATCCTGGTGCGGGTTTGAGTGTATATCAGCCGGGTGTGGGGTGAAGTATAACCAACCTGGTGCAGGTGGATTATATCCACCTGGTGCGGGTAGAGTATCCCAGCAGGTGCAGGTTATATATACCAGCCTGGTGAGGGGAGTATTTCCAGAATGCAGGTGAGATATACCATCCCGGTAAAAGGTGGAGTATTACCATCCTGGTGCAGGGGGAGTATTACCATCCTAGGCGGTGAGAATATACCACCGGTGCGGGGGAGAAAACCACCTTGTGCAGGTAAGTAATACCTCCTTCTGCAGGTACGATACACGACCTGGTGCGTGGAGTATATACCTCCTGGTGCAGGTGGACTAAAACCACCTGGTGCAGGGGGATAAAAAACCACCTGGTGCGTGGAGGATAAAACCACCGGTGCAGGTGGAGATGTACCAGACTGGTGCAGGGGGATATTACCACCTGGTGCAGGGGGAGTATATCCACCCGGGGCAGGTGGATTTAAAATACCATCCTGGTGCGGTGGAGTATATACCCCTGGTGCGGTAGGGATGCACCAGTCGGGTGAAAGGGAGTATTACCAGACTGGTGCGGTGGAGTATAAACACCGCTGCAGGGGGGAGTAATTTCCCCCTGGGGCAGGGGGATAAACCATCCGGGTTTACATACCTAAAGAGTTTTCCGGGGGTCAACGCCCCCGCGGCCCGGTCTGTGACAGGCCCCCTTAGGTCAGTGTCCCGGAGCGCCCACACCAGTCGACTAACACCCGGGTACCCCATTTTACTGAGGGGGAACTAGACAACGGGTGAAAGAAACACGCCCCAATTTTTCCCTTTTCTCGGCGGGGAATCAAACCCAGGCCCCACCGTGTGAAGCGAGGCTTTAACCACCGGGCCACCAGGTGCAGGGGGGAGTATATACCAGCCGGGTGCAGGGGGATATATAACATCCTGGGCAGCTGAGTATATACCAGCCGGGACAGGTGATAATACCACCGGGTGCGGGTGGGGTATATACCAGCCTGGACGGTGGAGTTAAAACCACCGGGTGCGGGTGGAGTATATACCACCGGTGCAGGTAGTATATACCCTCGGGTGCAATTGGATTATAACTTCAGGGTGAAGTTGTGTATATACCACCTGTGCAGGTGGGGGATATACCAGCCGGTGCAGGGGGGAGTAAATACTAGACGGTGCAGTGGAGTATACCCCACCCTGGTGCGGGTGGAGTATATACCACCCTGGGCAGGGGGAGTATATACCATTTGGTGCGGGTGGAGTATATGCCATCCGGGTGCAGGGGGAGTAAAACCATCCGGGTGCAGGGGAGTAGGTGCAGGGGGGAGAATACCAGCCTGGGCAGGTAGATAACCACCTGGTGCAGGAGAGTATATACATCCGGGTGCGGGTAGAGTAAACCAGCCTGGAGCAGAAAGGTGTAATCACCTGTTGCGGGTGTAGTATATACCACGGGTGCAGGTCAGTGTAACCTCCGAGCAGGTGGAGTATAACCATCCTGGTGGGGTGAGTTATACCACCTGGTGCAGGTGGAGTATTACAGACTGGTGCGGTGGAGTATATGCCATGCTGGGGGAGATGGAGCATACCACCTGGTGCGGGAAAGAGAATATCCTTCCCGGGTCATTTTGAGTATTACCTCCGGGTGCAGTGGAGTATATACCCTCCTTGTAAAAATTGGGAGTATATAACTTCATGGTGCAAGTTGTGTATATACTAGCCTGGTGCGGGTCGGGTTTAACCCCCCTTGCAGAGGGATATAACTAGACGGGTGAGTTGGAGTTTCCCCACCCTGGGCAGGGGGATAATACCACCCGGTGCAGGTTGAATTACCACCGGTGCAGGTGGTGAATATACCAGCCTGGTGCAGGTGAGTGTGTACCAACGGTGCGGGTGGAGTAACCCCACCCTTGCAGTGGATTATACCACCCGGTGCACTGAGTTTTTAAACCAACGGTGCAGGTCTAGATATACCTTGGGGCGGGGGAGAAAAATACCATCCGGGTCAAGGGGAGTATATACATCCGTGCGGTTGATATAACCATCCTTGCAGGGGGATATAACCATCCTGGTCTGGGGGAATATATTCCATCCTTGCAGGAGTAATAACCATCCTGGTGCGGGTGCAGTATTTTCCAGCCGGGGTGCAGGGGGATATAACCCGCCTTGCAGGGGTGTAATCCAGCCGGGTCAGGTAGGGTATGCACCAGCCTGTGCAAGGAGTTTAACCAGACGGTGCAGGGGGATATAAAACATCCTCTGCAGGTGAGTATATTCCATCCTGGGCGGGTGGAGTATATACCAGCCTGGTGCAGGGGGAGTATATACCAGCCGGACGGGTTGGAGTAAAAATACAGCCTGGTGCGGGTGGAGTATATACCAGCCTGGTGCAGGGGGAGTAATACCAGCGGACGGGTGGAGTAAACCAAGCCGGGGCAGTGGTATATACCACCTGGGCGGTGGAGAAATATACCCCCTGGTGCAATTGGAGTATATAACTTCAGGGAGTATAAAACTTCAGGGACTGCTTCCCGAGGAAAAGGGAAAATGTTCGCGTTTTTCACTGAGACGCCTAAAGGAATTTGGGACAACGAAATATGGATCCCAGGTTACAAAAATACAGATGCGACGAGTGAACAGGCAAAAGGGGGGGTTGGCCTTACATTGCAAGCACTTTTTTTTCACAGAACTGCTTAAAAACCTCAAATGAGAGGGGAAATTTTTAGCAGTAAAGGGCGAGAAAACCCAAAACTAGTCTTGTGGTAGTCTACAAGCCTCAGGATGCAACATCCCAGCAATTCCAGGAACAGCTGTTAAAAATTTCCCCCTGGCTGGAAAAAACTTTCCCAGCTCCGCACCCAAAATCTTGCTCCCGGGGGATTTCAACTTTTAACACCTAAAATGGAGGAATATACAAATAATATTGTTGCAGTAAAAACACCAGAGGCAGCTCTGATGAAAAATCACACTCGCACAGCTTTTTAACTCTCACAAAATTCAATTTAAACCACAATAAAAGCCTACAGACTGGAAATCACTAACCCATCTTCACTAACAAGATGATCTGATAAAAATGTCACCCTATCAAAAACAATAACTCAGATCACAACAAATTGGGGTTTAGACATGTATGCGTGGAGCCCCAGACCGAAAAAAAGAAATAGTCACGAGGACATTCACCAAATTCAAATTCAATAACAAAAACATAAAGTGGACCAAGAAAAACCATCCCAACCGATATAACTGGGAAAGGGACACTAAGCAACACAGACCCCAACTTATGCCTAGAACAGATTAACTCGGTGGCACCGTGTATGCAAAAAGGGTTTTTCCCCTAAGAAAAAAGGAGGGGTAAATGTAAAAAGAAAGAGACAGCCTCCCTTTAAAAGGGGACGGAAAAAAAAATAACAGAGCGGCTAAAAAAAGGTCAATATATCGAAATGCTAGGGGGACACGGTCAGAGAAATAGCAACTCGAACTTAACTAAAAAAATCCTTTTGGTCCGGAATCGGGGAAAACAAAAACCATAAATAAACGAAAGAAAAACCCCAAAAATTTCTTCTCCAGCCAAATCAAAATCGAGAACAACGTCCATATTGGGCCCCCCACTTAAACAAGAGGGTCCCCACACAGAGACACAAGGAAATGATGAGCTACTCAAGTCCCCCAAAAGACTCAGTTTTTTAGCAACCGCAACCAGACTGAAGCAAGATCAAAAGAAATTTTTTTTGAGAGCCACAAAAATTTTTATTTAAAACCCCCTATCCGATGTTATCCTGACGCCAAAAGACTTCGAACAGGCGATAAAACATGCCCATGCACCTCCCCCAGGGCCCGACTCATGGAACCTGTGTTCTCAAAAACGCAAGAAGCCCCTATCACGAGCCTTTCCTCCTAGGAGAGGGGGCAGGACACGGGGTTTCCCCCCAGTTACAAAAACAACAACATAGCCCCCCTCCCAAAGGGGGCAGTAAAGCAAAAGCAAAAAACACAACCAAAAAGCACTAACACCCAATCAAAAAAACTTTGAAAGGGTCCTAAGAAACAAACACCACCCCTTAGAAACCCACATTACACAACCCAGGGGAACATGGGTTTAGAACGGGCCCTCCTGTCTGTCTCAACTATTGGATCAACTACGGAAAGGTCCTAAATGCACTAGAAGACAAAAAGAATGACAGATGTATATCTACAGACTTTGCAAAAGCCTTCGACAAGTGTGACCATGGCGTAATTGCGCACAAAATGGTGCTAAAGGAATAACGGGAAAATCGGTCGATGGATCTATAATTTTCATCCTAACAGAAACACAGAGTAGTCGTCAACAGGAGTAAAGTCCGAGGCAGCTACTGTGAAAAGATCTGTTCACTAGGCCACAGTACTAGCTCCACATCTTGTTTCCTCTCCTCATATCACGACATAGACAAGGTGTCAGCCACAGCACCGTGTCTTCCTTTGCTGATGACACCGAATCTGCAAGACAGTGTATTCCTGGCAGACACTGCATAGGCTCCAGGCGGACATCAACCAAATCCTTTCAGTGGGCTGCGGAAAACAATATGAAGTTTCAACGATGAGAATTTCAATTACTCAGATATGGTAAACATGAGATAAATTAAATCTTATCAGAGTACAAAACAAATTATCTGGCCACAAAATAGAGCGAAAACACCAACACGTCAAAGAACTGGGAGTGATTATGTCGGAGGAATCTCACTTCAAGGACCATAACATTGTATCAAATCGCATCTGCTAGAAAATTGACAGGTGATATGAGAAACTTCAAAACTAGGGGCCAAGCCCATGAGACACTCTTCAGGTCACTTGTTCTATCTAGGCTGGTTATTGCTGCACTCTTACAGCACCTTCAAGGCAGGTGAAATTGCCGACTAGAAAATGTACAGGAACTTTCACGGCGCGCATAATGGAGATAAGACACCTCAATTACTGGGAGCGCATTGAGGTTTCTAAAACACTGTATTCCCTGGAACGCAGGAGGAGAGATCACATGATTATATACACTGGAAAATTCTGAGGGACTAGTAACCCCGAACATGCACACGAAAAATCACTCACTATGAAAGCAAAGACTTGGCAGACGATGCACCATCCCCCCAATGAAAATAGCAGGGGTGTCACTAGCACCGTTATTAAGAGACCATACAATAAAGTGTAGGGGCCCGAGGGGGACTGTTCAACTGCCTCAGCACACATAAGGGGGATTACAATAGAACCCCTGGCCAGTCTTTTCAAGCTGGCCACTGGACAAGCACCTAAAGTCGTTCCTGCTCAGCCGGCCTGTGGCTAGTACGTTGGTTTGCGTGCAGCCAGCAAGCACAGCCTGGTTGATGAGGGGCTGATCCACCAGGAGCCTGGTAAGACCGGGGCGCGGGGGCGTTGACCCCCGGGACTCTCTCCAGGTAAACTCCAAGTATACGAGCCAGGTGCAGGTGGAGGATATACCAGCCTGGTGCGGTGAGTATATACTAGACTGGTTAGTTGGCAGTATACCCCACCTGTGCAGGTGGGTATATTCCACCCTGGTGCAGGTTGAGTATATACCAGCTTGGTGCAGGTGGAGTATATGCCATCCTGGTGCAGGTGGAGTATATACCATCCTGGTGCAGGTGGAGTATAGTGCAGGTGGAGTATATACCAGCCTGGTGCAGGTGGAGTATACCAGCCTGGTGCAGGTAGAGTATATACTATCCTGGTGCAGGTAGAGTATATACCAGCCTGGAGCAGGTAGAGTGTATATCATCCTGTTGCAGGTGTAGTATATACCATCGTGGTGCAGGTGCAGTGTATACCATCCTGATGCAGGTGGAGTATATAGCATCCTGGTGCAGGTGGAGTATATACCAGCCTGGTGCAGGTGGAGTATGTACTAGACTGGTGCAGGTGGAGTATATGTCATGCTGGTGGAGATGGAGCATACCAGCCTGGTGCAGGAAGAGAATATACCTTCCTGGTGCAGTTGGAGTATGTACCAACCTGGTGCAGGTGGAGTATATACCATTTCTGGTGCAGGTGGAGTATATACCGTCCCGGTGCAGGTGGAGAATATAGCATCTTAATGCAGGTGGAGTTTATACCAACCTGGCACAGGTAGAGTATATACCTTCCTGGTGCAGGTGGAGTATATACCAACCTGGTCGCAGTGAGATATCCCATGTGCTTGCAGGGTGGAGTATATACCATCCTGGTACAGGTTGAGTATATACCATCCTGCTGCATGTAGAGTATATACTAGCCTTGTGCAGGTGGAGTATATACCAGCCTAGTACAAGTGGAGTATATACCAGACTGGTGCATATGGAGTATATACCATCCTGGTGCAGGTGGAGAATATACTATCCTGGTGCAGGTGGGGTATATACCCTCCTGGTGCAGGTGGAGTATATACTTTCCTGGTGCAGGTGGAGTATATACCAGCCTGGTGCATGTGGAGTGTATTCCAGAATGGTGCAGGTGGAGTATATACCTGACTGGTGCAGGTGGAGTATATACCAGCCTGGTGCAGGTGGAGTATATACCAGACTGGTGCAGCTGGTAGCTGATAACATCCAGGTATGTTCCAGCTGAACCGTTCCTGTATGTTACTGTTGTGGTCAAGAGTAACATCCAGGTTTGTTCCAGTTGATTCGTTCCTGTATGTTACTGTTGTTGTCAAATGTAACATCCAGGTATGTTCCAGCTGAACCGTTCCTGTTGTTATTGTTGTGGATCAAGAGTAACATCCAGTATGTTCCAGCTGAACCGTTCCTGTATGTTACTGAGTTGTAAGAGTAGCATCCAGGTATGTTCCAGCTGATCTGTTCCTGTATGTTGAGTTGTTGTCAAGAGTAACATCCAGGTATGTTCAGCTGAGCGTTCCTGTTGTTACTGTTTTGTCAAGAGTAACATTCAGTATGTTCCAGCTGAGCCGTTCCTGTATGTTACTCTTGTTATCAAGAGTAACATCCCAGGTATGTTCCAGCCCATGCACAACCGCTTCTGTATGTTACTCTTGTTGTCACGAGTACATCTATGGTATGTTCCAGCTTAACCGTTCACTGTATGTTACTGTTTTGGTACTAGAGTACAATCAGGTTTGGTTCCCAGGTGAACCGTTCCTGTATGTTATTGTTGTGTCAAGAGTAACATCCAGGTTTGTTCCAGCTGAACGTTTCTGTTAGGTTACTGTTGTGGTCAAGAGTAACATCTTTACAGGTTTGTTCCAGCTGAACCGTTCTGTAGGTTACTGTGTGGTCAAGAGTAAATCAGGTTTTTCATGCAAAAAACGTCGGGTCCTGATTATTAAAACGACCAACTGGGTGCCAGCCTCACTCTTGACTCTACATATTTAAAACTAAACTATGAAAGAATAAAGGCTCTGTGGTGCAGTGGTTAGCAACGGCCGCCCTTTGACAGTCAGATAGAGTCAGGTTTCGACTTCCTCACGGAGACTTCTTTTATCTTTTTTTGTTCTTTGTTGGACTGAGACATATTTAATATTGACCTAATTTTTAGACTGATGTGAAGTTCAAACTTTTCGGGTTGATGGATAAAAATGATGGCAGTGAAGCACTTTAGTCTTACAGACGGCGATAGTGTGCTTCTACATATGTATGTTGTCTGCGCGCGAGCGTACTTGTATTTATGAATGAAGGTGGAATCAGCATAGGTTTCCTTTGTGGAAATGAGGAAATGGGTGTGAAAATAGATAGTGTGTGTGTGTGTGTGTAAGTACGTGATTATTTAGTTACGCAAAATTATCATGCATTCATATCATGTGAAAATTTCCTAGGATACTCAAAAATGACAAAGTTGACTTATTTCATTGTGCGGGCTCTTGTAACTGCTCTCTTTGCAAATCAAACAGAGAAATGACCTAATAATAACAAGAAGTTCAAAACACTTATTGCAGTTCTCGTTGAGGTGGGACAAACAAATTAACACACGAGAACTCATAAACACACAATAAAAAGTCACAACACTTAAAACTCACTACTTTAAGCACAAAAAACTATATTTAATGATATGAAATATTAGAATATAACTAGAACTCCCCAAATCACTGAGTTGGCAGACCTTGGTGGCCGAACTGGACGGTTGCTTGGCTGCGTCTCAGCTGACCTACGGTTTAGACTGTCTTTTTGCTTTAATTACGGACGCAGATTTCTGTGTGTCCCCCCTCGAACTTGTGTATTCCACACCACCTGGCACAGAATCTCTACCGTATAGCAACCAGCTAAAACAAAGGCTCGTTCTCACCTCTGGCTAGATCACTGGGGGGTGGCTGAGCTGACTTCGGGTACATAACCTGGTGAACGATGAAAAGCGAGACTGGAAGATTATCCTAAGGGAAGTGAGGAAGGGGGGACGACATCCGAGGGCCCCCCCACGGATGGAATTCCTGGACACATGAACTGGGAAAGGGGAATGATACCTTGGGGAAAATGAGGAAGGCGGGAATTCTGAAGGCGGACAGATGGACTTTATTCGGACACCATAGACCTTGGGAAGGAAAAACAAAGACGAGGGAAAAGACGAGGATACTGGTTGTTGGGGACAGACCTTGGGGATGTGAAGAAGGGAGATATCTGAAGGGGACACAGCAGATCGGAGACTCCTGGAAACATGGACCTGGGAAAAGACGAGGATACTGTGTTGTTGGGGCAGACTTGGGAATGAGGGAAGGGGGAATATCTGAAGGGGACACAGATGGACTCCCCTGGACACATGGACCTGGGAAAGGAAGACGAGGATACTGGGTTGTTGGGGCAAGGGACCTCTTGGGGAAGTAGTGAGAGAGGGGAGGAAGATGAGGAAGCGCGAGAATATTGAATGAGACACAGATGGGACACATGGACCTGGTAAAGGGCGAGGAGGATACTGGTTGTTGAGGCAGACCTCGGGGAAGTGGAGGACGGGAGAGAGAATATCTGAAGGGGACACAGATGGAACTCATGGACACATGGACCTGGAAAGACAAGTAATAGACTGGTTGTTGGTGCTGACCTGGGGGGAAGGAGGACGGGCGAATATCTGAAGGGGACACAGATGGACACATGGACCTGGGAAAGGCGAGGATACTGGTTGTTGGGGCAGACCTCGGGGAAGTGAGGAAGAGAGAATACCTGAAGGGGACACAGATGGACTCCTGGACACATGGACCTGAGGAAAGCATCATAAATACAGTAAATATGTGGGTGGACCTTAAAGACGAGCCACTGGCCTCCACGTGGCAAGGTCTGGTAACACTGGCCTCCACGTGGCAAGGTCTGGTAACACTGGCCTCCACGTGGCAAGGTCTGGTAACACTGGCCTCCACGTGGCAAGGTCTGGTAACACTGGCCTCCACGTGGCAAGGTCTGGTAACACTGGCCTCCACGTGGCAAGGTCTGGTAACACTGGCCTCCACGTTTGCAAGGTATGGTAAACACTGGCCTCCACGTGGCAAAGGTTGGTAACATGGCCTCACGTGGCAGGTCTGGTAACACTGGCCTCCACGTGGCAGGTCTGGTAACACTGGCCATCCCACGTGGCAGGTCTGGTAACCCTGGCCTCCACGTCATGGCAAGGTTCTGGTAACACTGGTCCTCCACGTGGAAGGTCTGTACCACTCGGCCTCCCGTGGCCAGGTCTGTAAATCAGAGATGACTCTGAGGGGTGACAGTGGTCGCTAATAATAATAATGATAATTTAGATGTCTTCTCAATGAACTGTGACTATTTATCAAGAGATCTTACAATTAAATATACAATATTTTGATAACAGTGTGGTGCTGGATGGATTTCTTTAAAACACACCTTACATTTGATTTGGGGTTCGACCTCATTAAAACATTACTTATACACCATCTACAACGTTTTTTTTTAGTTTGTTTCTTTTTTTACATTCTGACTCTGATTAATGTCTTCAGATGTTTTGGAGTGTCCTCAATTATTACAATGGCATCCAAGGATTTCAGCGGAGATATAACTTCATTCTGTTCCCAGAGTTTTTTAAAACAGCGAAAAGGAATGAAGAGAATGTAGTCTGGACCTGGGAAGGTGATCGTCCCCTCACAATGACGCTACAGTCCTCACTGCTAGTGAGTTGAGGGAAGTGTTCGCTGGTGAAAGAGTTCTTGATCCAGAGGTCTGGAGTTTCTCATCCTCTTCCTTGTTTCGAAACTTCTGATTTCTTCCTATTCATCAATTGTTCGAATATTGCCCAGCACATTTCGTAATCTTCCCGGTTAATAAACATTAACTACCACCTCTCGCATAACAGTTAACCATGTAGTGATGCTACATATTTGTGAGTTTAGTGAAGGATGGTTGATGATTAGTGGGGAAATTATGGTGATGATAGTTAATAAATTGCATGTTTCTTGTCCAAGATAAGTAGTTCTATAACTATGAAGTATACGTCTTATAATAAAGTTGGTTAGATTACCCACAATATGTAAAATATAAGGACAAATGTGCAACTAATGTGACATTTTATTGTGGCAACGTATTGCTCTCCAGGAGCTTTATCAAGCCATTACAAACAATACATGGACACGGGGTATATAAGGCTCAGAGTGAGGTGCAATTACTAGTGGGGTAATAGTAGTGTAGTTAGTAGTAGTAGTAAGTAGTAGTAGTACCAGTAGTAGTAGTAGTAGTAGTAGAAGTTACATACAATATGTTAGAAAACATTAACCTGCGCATGAGGGGTAAACGAGTAAAAGCTATTACTTGGGAAAACATAAAAATTAGTTAGACATATTTCTTGTTTTTTTGGAGGCTGGATAGAGAAGGTCTGTATCAGGTTCACTCTCTGTAATGTGCTTGTGTAGTATTAACAGAGAGACTATGTGATGCAGAGTTTACTGTTTTCAGGAGGGATTCTTGTAAGACTTCAAAGATGGTGAAGCTGCCTTTCTTTTGTTTAATTGTATTAGAAAACAGCTTTGAATCTTCACTGATCGCTGTTTCTAATACAATTAAACAAAACAAGGCAGCTTCACCATCTCTGGAAGTTCTTAGCAAGAATCCTCCTGGGAAAACAGTAAACTCTGCCATCACATAGTCTCTCCTTGTTATACTACACAAGTCATTACAGAGACTGAACACTGAACAGACTTCTCTATCCAGCTTCCACACACACACACAAACACACACACACACAACACACACACACACACACACACACACACACACACACACACACACACAAATTGGTCATTGCAGTGATGTATAATCCACCATGAAATGCAGGAGGCCAAGAGAGGAATATCTGTAGAGAGCAACAGGAGCAATGGTGGACACACTTGCTGATGGGTGCAAGAAGAGCTCACTCCAGCAGAGCAAAGTTGCTGGTTATGGGGGATTTCAACCACAGGGAGATTGATTGGGAAAACCTGGAGCCACATGGGGGTCCCGAAACATGGAGAGCCAGGATGTTGGAGTGGTGGCTGGAAAACCTCATGCTCCAAACTGTTAAGGGACACTACCGAGTGAGAGGGGAGGATGAACCAGGCAAGATTGGACCTTGTGTTCACCCTGGAGCTCAGATATTGAGGACATCAACCAAATCTTTCAGTGGGCTGCAGAAAACAATATGATGTTCAACGATGAGAAATTTCAATTACTCAGATATGGTAAACATGAGGAAATTAAATCTTTCATCAGAGTACAAAACAAATTCTGGCACGAAATAGAGCGAACACCAACGTCAAAGACTGGAGTGATTATGCGGAGGATTCACCTTCAAGGACCATAACAGGTGGATAATGAGAACCTTCAAAACTTAGGAGCCAAGCCTCATGAATGACACTCTTAGAAGTCACTTGTTCTATCTAGGCTGGAATATTGCTGCAACTAACAGCACCTTTCAAGGCAGGTGAAATTGCCCCGACCTAGAAAAATGTACAGAGAAACTTTCACGGCCCGGCAACATAACCAGAGATAAAACACTCAAATACTGGGAGCGCTTGAGGTTTCTAAACTGTATTCCTGGAAACGCCAGGAGGAGAGATTAGATTATATACACCTGGAAAAATCCTAGAGGGACTTAGTACCGAACTTGCACACGATAATCACTCTCTACGAAGCAAAAGACTTGGCCCACAGGGACGATGCACCATCCCCCCAATGAAAAGCAGGCGGTGTCACTAGCACGTTAATGAGACCATACAATAGTGTCAGGGCCCGAGACTGTTCAACTGCCTCCCAGCACACATAAGGGGGATTACCAACAGACCCTGGCAGTCTTCAAGCTAGCAACTGGACAAGGCACCTAAAGTCAGTTTCCTGATCAAGCCGGGTGTGGCACTTACGTTGGTTTTCGTGCTGCCAGCAGCAACAGCTGTTGATCATGGCGCTGATCCCCAGGAGGCCTTGTTCACAGACCGTGCAGCGGGGGCGTTGACCCCCGAACTCTCTCCAGGTAAACTCCAGGTAAACATCAAGTATTGAGAGTCCCTAGAGTAGGCGACCATGTGTTCTGTGGCTTTGAATACATAGTAGAGCTGCAAGTGGAGAGAATAACAGGAGTTGAATGGGAAAAAGCCTCTGACTATAAAGAGGGGGACTACATAGGGTTGACGACTTCTTCGGGAGGTCCAGTGGGGAACAGAGAACTGCGCAGGGAAAGCCAGTAATGAATGATGGAATATTGTAAAAAATAAATGGCAGGAGCAGTGGAAAGGTTTATTCCCAAGGGCACCAAGTAACAACGGGAAAGAACAGAATGAGCCCCTGGTTTACCCGACGGTTTGTCAAAGGAGGCAAAAACAAAATGCATAGAGATGGAAAAAAAAGTACAGGAAGAGCTGAGAAACACACGAAAATAGGGAGATCAGTCGCAGAGCCAGGAATGAGTACGCACAGGGAGGAGGGAGGCCCAGCAACCGTATGGAAAATGACATAGCATCGAGAATCAAGACGACCCGAAAACTGATGATAGCACACATCAGGAGGAAGACATCAGTCAAAGACCAGGTGAGATCAGATTAGGGACAGAAGGTGGAGAACTCACAGAAAGATCAGTTAGGTATGTGAGGAGCTGAACAGGAGATTTAAGGAAGTTTTTTACAGTTAGAGACAGGAAGGGCTTGTGGTAAAGAAGGGAAGGGCTGTGGAGACAGCCACAGAGGGAACATCAAGAGGGAATATACCAACAAGTGTTGGATGACATACGAACAACTGAGGAGGAGGTATGATGAAGAAGCTACTTAAGTGACCTTGACACCTCAAAGGCGATGGACCGGACAAACATCTCCCCATGGGTCCTTAGAGAGAAGGAGCAGAGGATGCTGTGCGTGCCTCTAAACACCAAATCTTCAACACATCCCTTGAAACTGGGCATACTACCTGAGAAATGGAAGACAGCTAATGTAGTCCCCATATTTAAGAAAGGAAACAGAAACGGAGGCACTAAACTACAGACCTGTGTCTCTGACATGTATTGTGTGCAAAGTCATGGAGAAGATTATCAGGAGGAGAGTGGTCGAACACCTGGAAGGAACATGATTATAAATATGAAACCAGCATGGGTTCATGGAAGGCAAATCTTGTATCAAAAACCTCCTGGAGTTTTTATGACAAGGTAACAGAAGTAAGACATGAGAGAGGAGGGATGGGTCGATTGGTTTTCTAGACTGCAGGAAGGCCTTTGACACAGTTCCCCAAAAGAGATTAGGTGCAGAAGCTGCGAGGATCAGTGTGCACGTAAAGAGAGGCGCACTGCAATGGATAAGGGAAATACCTGACAGGGAGGCAGCAAACGAGTATGGTACGTGAAGAGGTATCACAGTGGGCGCCAGTACGAGCGGGGTCCCACAGGGGTCAGTTCTAGGAACGTTGATATTTTTGATATATGTGAACGACATGATGGAAGGAATAGGACTCTGAATTGTCCCTGTTCGCAGATGATGTGAAGTTGAATGAGAAGAATTTAAATCGGGCGCGGATGAGCAAGGACTGCAAGAGACCTGGACAGGCTGGACATGTGTCCAGCAAATGGCTTCTAGGATTCATTCCAGCCAAAATGCAAAGTCAATGAAGATTGGAGGAGGGGCAAAGAGAGCGACAGAGTATAGGCTAGGTGACAAGACTACAGACCTCACTCAGGGAGGAAGAAAGAAAGACCTTGTGGGTTGACCATAACACCGAGCACGTCACGAATGGCACACATCAACCAAATAACCGCTGCAGCATACGGGGCGCCTGGCAAACCTGTGAATTTAGTGTTTCGATACTTTAATAAGGAAATCGTTCAAAGACACTGTACACTGTGTTATGGTTGGACCATACTGGAGTATGCAGACCAGTCTGGAACCCACCACTGGTCAAGCACGTCAAGAAGTTAGAGAAAGTACAAAAGTTTGCATACAAGTAGTCCCAGAGCTAAGGGAATGTCGTACGAGGATAAGGTTAAGGGAAATCGGACTGACGACACTGGAGGACAGAAGGGTCAGGGGAGACATGATAACGACATACAAGATACTGCGGTGGGAAATAGACAAGGTGGACAGAGATAGGATGTTCAAGAGGGGGGACCACAGAGGACTAGGGGTCACTACTGGAAAGCTGAAGACTCAGAGAGTCCGGGACGTTAGTGAAGTATTTCTTCAGTCATAGAGGTTGTCAGGATGTGGAATAGTCTAGCAAGTGAAGTAGTGGAGGGCAGCGAAACCAGACATAGTTTAAGAAGAGGTATGAGAACAAAGCTCAGGAAGCAGAGGAGAGAGGATCCAGTAGCGATCAGTGAAGAGGCGGGGCCAGGAGCTGAGTCTCGACCCCTGCAACCACAATTAGGTGAGTACAATTAGGTGAGTACACACACACACACACACGTCCCTGGAAACTGGGCAACTACCTGAGGTATGGAGACGGCAAATGTAGTTCCCCATTTTTAAAAAAGGAGACAGAAAAGAGGGCACTAAACTATAGACCTGTGTCATTGACGTGTATAGTATGCAAAATTATGGTGAAGATTATCAGGAGGAGAGTGGTGGAGCACCTGGAACGGAACACGAGTATAAATGCCAACCAGCACGGATTCACGGAAGGCAAATCCTGTGTCACAAATCCTCTGGAGTTTTATGATAAAATAACAGAAGTATGAACACGAGAGAGAGGGGTGGGTTGATTGCATCTTCTTGGACTTGCAGGAAGGCTTTGACACAAGTTCCTCACAAGAGATTAGTATGCAGAAGCTTAGAGCATCAGGGCGCATATAACAGGAAGGGCACTGCAATGGATCAGGAATACCTGCACGGAGGGCAACAAACGAGTCATGGTACGTAATGATGTATCACTGTGGTCACCTGTGACGAGCGGTGGTCCCACAGGGGTCGGTCCTAAGAAGACCAGTGCTAATTTTTGGTATTTGGAACTACATGATGGAAGGTTAGACTCAGAAGTGTCCCTTTTTGACAGATGATGTGAGTTAATGAGGAGAATTAAATCTGATGAGGACAGGCAGGACTTCAAAGACCTGGACAGACTGGAACCTGGTCCAGCAAACAAATGGCTTCCGAATTTAATCTCCTGCCATAAGCAAAGTCATGAAGATAGGGGAAGGGCACAGAAAGGGACCACACACAGAGTTAGGCTAGGTGGCCAAAAAACTGCAAACTCCCTCAAGGAGAAAGATCTTGGGGTGAGTATAACACCGAGCACACATCAGATAACTGCTGCAGCATTATGGGCGCCTGGCACACCTGAGGTACTAGCATTCGGATACTTAGTAAGGAATCATTCAAGACACTGTACACCGTGTTATGTTCAGGCCATACTGGGAGTATGCAGCACCTGTTTGGAACCCGAACTTGAGAAAGCACATCAAGAAACTAAGAAAGTACAAAGGTTTGCGACAAGGTTTTGTTCCAGAGTAAGGGGGAATGTCTATGAAGAAAGATTAGGGAAATCGGCCCTGACGAACACTGGGGACAGGAGGGTCAGAGGAGACATGATAAACGACATATAAAATACTGCGTGGAATAGACAAGGTGGACAAAGACAGGATGTTCCAGGGAGGGGACACCAGAAACAAGAGGCCACAATTGGAAGTTGAAGGACACAAATGAGTCAGAGAGATAGTAGAAGTATTTCTTCTGTCATAGAGTTCGTAAGGCAGTGGAATAGCTAGAAAAATGACGTTGTGGGAGGCAGGAACCATTCACAGTTTTAAGACGAGTTTGAATAAAGCTCATGGGCGGGGAGAGAGAGGACCCAGTAGCATACCGGTGAAGAGCGGGGCCCGGAGCTAAGTACTCGACACCTGCAACCCCAAATAGAGTGAGTACAAATAGGTGTGTACACAAACACACGTTATTTCTTCTCAGTCATAGAGTTGTATGGCAGTGGAATAGCCTAGAAAAATGACGTAGTGGAGGCAGGAACCATACACAGTTTTATGACCGGGTTTGATAAAGCTAGTGAGGGGGAGAGAGATTGGCCTGTGCAACCCGCGTGAGAGGCTGGGGCCAGGAGCTAGGGAATCGACCCCTGCAACCACAAATAGGTGAGTTAAAATAGGTGAGTACACTCACACACACACATAAGAATCGTTTCGGACCCTGTACACCGTATACGTTAGGGCCCATATTGGAGTATGCGGCACCAGTTTTGGAACCCACACCTAGCCTAAGCACGTAAAGAACTAGAGAACAGTGCAAAGGTTTGCAACCCAGACTAGTCCCAGAGCTAAGAGGTATGTCCTACGAGGCGAGGTTAGAGGAAATCAACCTGACGGGAACACTGGAGGACAGGAGAGATAGGGGGGACATGATAAAAAAAATACAAAATACTGAGAGGCATTGACAAGGTGGACAAAAGACAGGGAGTTTTTTTGTTTCCAGAGATTGGACACAGTAACAAGGGGGACACAGTTGGAAGCTAAAAGACACAGATGAATCCACAGGATGTTAGGAAAGTATTTTCTTCAGCCACCTGTAGTAGTCAGTAAGTGGAATAGTTTGGGAAGCGATGTGTGGGCAGGGGCAAGAGGTATGATAAAGCTCACGCTCAAGGTAGAGTGACCTAGTAGCGAACAGTGAAGAGGCGGGGCCAGGAGCTCGGACTCGACCCCCGCACCTCAACTAGGTGAGTACACTAGGATGAGTACACTCACACACACACAACACTACACACACACATACACACACATACACAACCCATACACAGACCACACACACACACTACATAATCAAAGACAAAGAATTGGGAGGCACAAAGTCAAACTGCAGTAGCCAAAGATAAGGGTCCTAGAAGTTGAGATAAATAGGCGAAGCGAGTTACAGGGGCATGGCCAGAGAAGACACAGCATATGAAGCTGCGAGGGCCGCAAGGAAGGAAGGATATGAATTATGCTAAGGGTGTGGGGGAAGGGTGTCATATCAGTCTGCCAAGGCAGGCCAAGGAGTGAAAGGGAAGATCAGCTGGTTGGCAGATGGGAGAGGGTGTAGGTGAATGCTGAGGCACAAAACCAGGCTATAAGAGCATGGAAAAATCAAAGGGAGAAATTGACACATACGGCAGGATCCAGGGTCACAGAGGGTGAGGCAATGGGAAGGAAGAAAAGGGCAAAATTCAGTGTTTATCCATGGGCTTAGGAGAGAGAGGAAAGGACACACACTGAAAGGCAGCAGGAAGAAAGAAAGGAGATTGAGAAAATCATCATGGAAAATAGGTGAAGAAGATGGACGAGATTGTAATTTTCAGAGAATAGGGGGGGTACCGAAGGGGAGAAACCGACCAATCAAGCTGATTTCAGGACCGGAAAACAGTGCGGAACAGGATCCTCAAGAGAACACCACGATTGAAAATACTCGGAAGAGTCCAAGAGGGTGATTCCTAGACAGAGAAGAACAAAACTCAGAATGAACAGCAGCTGAGGGGAGAGGACAAAAAAGCGTAAGGAGCTAGGAAAAGAGACAAGGAGGGAACCATCAGAGTCAGTCAGGACAGAACAGAACAGCAAGGGCAAGCACACACACAAACTATTCTCAGAAGCATACAACCTATCACACCATCCCAACCACACCTGCAATCCATACCCACAGCCTCCACCCAACACTGAGCTATATAGAATCCCACAGTATGCCACAGGTCTCCCCACCCTTCACAGGGCCCCCCAAACCACAGTGTTGAAAGGAAAAACTGAAGGTTGGTACACAAACGCTGATGGAATAAAAACTAAGTGGCGAGGAGTGGACATGAAAGAGTCAAAGGAAGCATCACCAGACAATATAGGCTCTCACAGGAAACCAAGGCTTACAGGTATGATAACACGGATGCCATCCTTTCCAAACGGGATACAAAATCCTGAGGAAAGGGACAGAGGAAACAAGTGTCAAAATCGGCTCGGCTGGAATTTTGATGAGCTGGAGAGAGGGAGACAGCGGAGAGAAAGTGATTACATAGTGGGAACAACTTCACTCTGGGAGTCCCAAGGTGGTAATAGCAGTGATGTATAACCCACCACAGAACAGAGGAGGCCAAGGCAGATTACGACTGGAGCAATAGAGCGATCGGTTGACACACTGGCTAGAGTGGCCAGAAGAGCTCATGCTGCAGGGCAAAGCTCTGATATGTGGACTTTAACCACAAGGAGATCGATATTGGAGAACCTTGGACCACATGGGGGCCAAGATACATGGGGCTAAGGTGATGGAGGTGGTACTGGGAAAACTTCATGTGGCCAACATGTAAGGGTACACTTACAAGTGAGAGAGGAGAGGATGAACCAGCAAGGCTGGACTTAGTATTCACCTTGAGTAGTGCAGATATCGAGGACATTACATATGAAAGACCCCTTGGGCAGTGACGATGTGGTTTTAAGCTTCGAATACACAGTAGGTACAGTGGAGGGGAGAAGCAGGAAGGCCAGGACGATGAAGCAAACTACAGAAAGGGCTACACAGGAATGATGGAACTACCTGAACGGGGTTCAGTGGGACAGAGAACTGGCAGGAAGCCAGTTAATGAGATGCTGGAATATGTAGCAACAAAATGCAAAGGAGGCTGAGGAGGGTTGTACCCCAAAGGGTAAACAGGATTAATGAAAAAAAAGCCAGGATGAGCCATGGTTTACCCTCAAAGGTGCAGGGAGGCAAAAACCAAGTGTGCTAGGGAATGGAAGAAATATAGAAAGGCAAAGGACCCAGGAGAAATAAGGAGAACAGTCGTAGGAGCCAGAAACGAATATGCACAGAATAAGAAGGGAGGAGGCCAAAGACAATATGGAAATGACATAGCAGCGGAAAGCCAAATCTGACCCGAAACTGTTGTACAGCCATCAGGAGGAAAACAACAGTCAAGGACCAGGTAATCAGGCTAAGGAAAGAAGGAGGAGAGGACAACATGAAAATGACCGTGAAGTATGTGAAGAACTCAACAAGATAGATTCAAAGAAGAGTTCACAGAGGAAGACAGAAGGGACTCCAGAAAAGATGGAGAGGTGGGCACCACACCAGTGCTGGACACAGTGCACACACCGAGGAGAAGTGAAGAGGTTCTGATTGAGCTAGATACCTCAAAGGCAATGGGCCAGATAACATCTCCCATGGGTTTGAGAGGGGAGCAGAGTCGTATGTGTACCCCTAACAACAATATTCATACCTATCTATTCGAAACAAGGGAGATTGCTGAGGCATGGAGACAGCAAATGGAGTCCCATCTTAAAAAAGGAGACAGACATGAAGCATTAAACTACAGACCGTGTCACTGACATGTATGTATGAAAATCATGGGAAGATTATAGGAGAAGATTGGTTGGAACACCTAGAAAGGAATGATCTCATCACAGCAGCCAACTGGTTTTCAGGGACGGGAAAATCTTGTGTCACAAAACCTACTGGAGTTCTCATGGACATGGTGACAGCAGTAAGACAAGAGAGAGAGGGGGTGGGTGGATTGCATTTTCTTAGGACTGCAAGAAGGCGTTTGACACAGTTCCACACAAGAGATTGGTGCAAAAACTGGAGGACCAAGCAGGGATAACAGGGAAGGCACTACAATGGATCAGGGAATACTTGTCAGGAAGGACAGCAGAGAGTCATGGTACGTGGGCGAGGTGTTCAGAGTGGGCACCTGTGACCAGCTGGTCCCGCAGGGGTCAGTCCTAGGACCAGTGCTACGTTTCTGGTATTTGTGAACGACTTGACGGAAGGAATAGGACTCTGAGGTGTCCCTGTTTGCCCATGCACTCTGCCCAGGGGCCAGACTCATGGGAATCTGTGTTCATCAAGAACTGCAAGAAGCCCCTATACGAGCCTTTTCCATCCTATGGAGAGGGAGCATTGGACACTGGGGTCGGTCCCTCAGTTACTAAAAAACAACAGACATAGCCCCTCCACAAAGGGGGCAGTAAAGGCAATAGCAAAGAACATACAAGACCAATAGCACTAACTCCCATATCATAAAAAATCTTTGAAAGGGTCATAAGAAGCATATCACCACCCATCTAGAAACCCTATCAGTTACACAACCAGGGCAAACAGGGGTTTAGAACAGTCGCTCCTGTCTGTCTCAACTATTGGATCAACTACGGAAAGGTCCTAAATGCACTAGAAGACAAAAAGAATGACAGATGTATATCTACAGACTTTGCAAAAGCCTTCGACAAGTGTGACCATGGCGTAATTGCGCACAAAATGGTGCTAAAGGAATAACGGGAAAATCGGTCGATGGATCTATAATTTTCATCCTAACAGAAACACAGAGTAGTCGTCAACAGGAGTAAAGTCCGAGGCAGCTACTGTGAAAAGATCTGTTCACTAGGCCACAGTACTAGCTCCACATCTTGTTTCCTCTCCTCATATCACGACATAGACAAGGTGTCAGCCACAGCACCGTGTCTTCCTTTGCTGATGACACCGAATCTGCAAGACAGTGTATTCCTGGCAGACACTGCATAGGCTCCAGGCGGACATCAACCAAATCCTTTCAGTGGGCTGCGGAAAACAATATGAAGTTTCAACGATGAGAATTTCAATTACTCAGATATGGTAAACATGAGATAAATTAAATCTTATCAGAGTACAAAACAAATTATCTGGCCACAAAATAGAGCGAAAACACCAACACGTCAAAGAACTGGGAGTGATTATGTCGGAGGAATCTCACTTCAAGGACCATAACATTGTATCAAATCGCATCTGCTAGAAAATTGACAGGTGATATGAGAAACTTCAAAACTAGGGGCCAAGCCCATGAGACACTCTTCAGGTCACTTGTTCTATCTAGGCTGGTTATTGCTGCACTCTTACAGCACCTTCAAGGCAGGTGAAATTGCCGACTAGAAAATGTACAGGAACTTTCACGGCGCGCATAATGGAGATAAGACACCTCAATTACTGGGAGCGCATTGAGGTTTCTAAAACACTGTATTCCCTGGAACGCAGGAGGAGAGATCACATGATTATATACACTGGAAAATTCTGAGGGACTAGTAACCCCGAACATGCACACGAAAAATCACTCACTATGAAAGCAAAGACTTGGCAGACGATGCACCATCCCCCCAATGAAAATAGCAGGGGTGTCACTAGCACCGTTATTAAGAGACCATACAATAAAGTGTAGGGGCCCGAGGGGGACTGTTCAACTGCCTCAGCACACATAAGGGGGATTACAATAGAACCCCTGGCCAGTCTTTTCAAGCTGGCCACTGGACAAGCACCTAAAGTCGTTCCTGCTCAGCCGGCCTGTGGCTAGTACGTTGGTTTGCGTGCAGCCAGCAAGCACAGCCTGGTTGATGAGGGGCTGATCCACCAGGAGCCTGGTAAGACCGGGGCGCGGGGGCGTTGACCCCCGGGACTCTCTCCAGGTAAACTCCAGTATACGAGCCAGGTGCAGGTGGAGGATTTACCAGCTGGTGCGGTGAGTATATACTAGACTGGTTAGTTGGCAGTATACCCCACCTGTGCAGGTGGGTATATTCCACCTGGTGCAGTGAGTATATACCAGCGTGTGCAGGTGGAGTATATGCCATCCTGGTGAGGTGGAGTATATACCATCCTGGTGCAGGTGGAGTATAGTGCAGGTGTAGTATATACCAGCCTGGTGCAGGTGGAGTATACCAGCCTGGTGCAGTAGAGTTATTTACTATCCTGGTGCAGGTAGAGTATATACCAGCCTGGAGCAGGTAGAGTGTATATCATCCTGTTGCAGGTGTAGTATATACCATCGTGGTGCAGGTGCAGTGTATACCATCCTGATGCAGGTGGAGTATATAGCATACTGGTGCAGGTGGAGTATATACCAGCCTGGTGCCGGTGGAGTATGTACTTGACTGGTGCAGGTGGAGTATATGTCATGCTGGTGGAGTTGAGCATACCAGCCTGGTGCAGGAAGAGAATATACCTTCCTGGTGCAGTTGGAGTATGTACCAACCTGGTGCAGGTGGAGTATATACCATTCTGGTGCAGGTGGAGTATATACCGTCCCGGTGCAGGTGGAGAATATAGCATCTTAATGCAGGTGGAGTTTATACCAACCTGGCACAGGTAGAGTATATACCTTCCTGGTGCAGGTGGAGTATATACCAACCTGGTCGCAGTGAGATATCCCATGTGCTTGCAGGGTGGAGTATATCCATCCTGGTACAGGTTGAGTATATACCATCCTGCTGCATGTAGAGTATATACTAGCCTTGTGCAGGTGGAGTATATACCAGCCTAGTACAAGTGGAGTATATACCAGGACTGGTGCATATGGGTATATACCATCCTGGTGCCAGGTGGTGAATATACTATCCTGTGCAGGTGGGGTATATACCCTCCTGGTGCAGGTGGAGTATATACTTTCCTGGTGCAGGTGGGTATATACCAGCTGGTGCATGGTGGGGTGTATTCCAGAATGGTGCAGGTGGAGTATATACCTGACTGGTGCAGGTGGAGTATATACCAGCCTGGTGCAGGTGGAGTATATACCAGACTGGTGCAGCTGGTAGCTGTAAAAAAAATCCAGGTATGTCCAGCTGAAACCGTTCCTGTATGTTACTGTTGTGGGTCAAGAGTAAATCCAGGTTTTGTTCCAGTTGGATTCGTTCCTGTATGTTACTGTTGTTGTCAAATGGAACATCCAGGTTGTTCCAGCTGAACCGTTTCCTGTTGTTATTGTTGTGGTCAAGAGTAACATCCAGTATGTTCCAGCTGAACCGTTCCTGTATGTTACTGAGTTGTAAGAGTAGCATCCAGGTATGTTCCAGCTGATCTGTTCCTGTATGTTGAGTTGTTGTCAAGAGTAACATCCAGGTATGTTCAGCTGAGCGTTCCTGTTGTTACTGTTTTGTCAAGAGTAACATTCAGTATGTTCCAGCTGAGCCGTTCCTGTATGTTACTCTTGTTATCAAGAGTAACATCCCAGGTATGTTCCAGCCCATGCACAACCGCTTCTGTATGTTACTCTTGTTGTCACGAGTACATCTATGGTATGTTCCAGCTTAACCGTTCACTGTATGTTACTGTTTTGGTACTAGAGTACAATCAGGTTTGGTTCCCAGGTGAACCGTTCCTGTATGTTATTGTTGTGTCAAGAGTAACATCCAGGTTTGTTCCAGCTGAACGTTTCTGTTAGGTTACTGTTGTGGTCAAGAGTAACATCTTTACAGGTTTGTTCCAGCTGAACCGTTCTGTAGGTTACTGTGTGGTCAAGAGTAAATCAGGTTTTTCATGCAAAAAACGTCGGGTCCTGATTATTAAAACGACCAACTGGGTGCCAGCCTCACTCTTGACTCTACATATTTAAAACTAAACTATGAAAGAATAAAGGCTCTGTGGTGCAGTGGTTAGCAACGGCCGCCCTTTGACAGTCAGATAGAGTCAGGTTTCGACTTCCTCACGGAGACTTCTTTTATCATTTTTTCTTCTTTTCGTTCGACTGAGACATATTATATTGACCTAATTTTTAGAACTGATGTGAAAGTTCAAACTTTTCGGGTTGATGGATAAAAATGATGGCAGCTGAAGCACTTTAGTCTTACAGACGGCGATAGTGTGCTTCTACATATGTATGTTGTCTGCGCGCGAGCGTCCTTGTATTTATGAATGAAGGTGAATCAGCAAGTTTCCTTTGTGGAAATGAGGAAATGGGTGTGAAAATAAGTGTGTGTGTGTGTGTGTAAGTACGTTTATTTAGTTACGCAAATTATCATGCATCATATCATGTGAAAATTTCCTAGGATACTCAAAAATGACAAAGTTGACTTATTTCATTGTGCGGGCTCTTGTAACTGCTCTCTTTGCAAATCAAACAGAGAAATGACCTAATAATAACAAGAAGTTCAAAACACTTATTGCAGTTCTCGTTGAGGTGGGACAAACAAATTAACACACGAGAACTCATAAACACACAATAAAAAGTCACAACACTTAAAACTCACTACTTTAAGCACAAAAAACTATATTTAATGATATGAAATATTAGAATATAACTAGAACTCCCCAAATCACTGAGTTGGCAGACCTTGGTGGCCGAACTGGACGGTTGCTTGGCTGCGTCTCAGCTGACCTACGGTTTAGACTGTCTTTTTGCTTTAATTACGGACGCAGATTTCTGTGTGTCCCCCCTCGAACTTGTGTATTCCACACCACCTGGCACAGAATCTCTACCGTATAGCAACCAGCTAAAACAAAGGCTCGTTCTCACCTCTGGCTAGATCACTGGGGGGTGGCTGAGCTGACTTCGGGTACATAACCTGGTGAACGATGAAAAGCGAGACTGGAAGATTATCCTAAGGGAAGTGAGGAAGGGGGGACGACATCCGAGGGCCCCCCCACGGATGGAATTCCTGGACACATGAACTGGGAAAGGGGAATGATACCTTGGGGAAAATGAGGAAGGCGGGAATTCTGAAGGCGGACAGATGGACTTTATTCGGACACCATAGACCTTGGGAAGGAAAAACAAAGACGAGGGAAAAGACGAGGATACTGGTTGTTGGGGACAGACCTTGGGGATGTGAAGAAGGGAGATATCTGAAGGGGACACAGCAGATCGGAGACTCCTGGAAACATGGACCTGGGAAAAGACGAGGATACTGTGTTGTTGGGGCAGACTTGGGAATGAGGGAAGGGGGAATATCTGAAGGGGACACAGATGGACTCCCCTGGACACATGGACCTGGGAAAGGAAGACGAGGATACTGGGTTGTTGGGGCAAGGGACCTCTTGGGGAAGTAGTGAGAGAGGGGAGGAAGATGAGGAAGCGCGAGAATATTGAATGAGACACAGATGGGACACATGGACCTGGTAAAGGGCGAGGAGGATACTGGTTGTTGAGGCAGACCTCGGGGAAGTGGAGGACGGGAGAGAGAATATCTGAAGGGGACACAGATGGAACTCATGGACACATGGACCTGGAAAGACAAGTAATAGACTGGTTGTTGGTGCTGACCTGGGGGGAAGGAGGACGGGCGAATTCTGAAGGGGACACAGATGGACAATGGACCTGGGGAAAGGCGAGGATACTGGTTTGTTGGGGCAGACCTCGGGGAAGTGAGGAAGAGAGAAATTACCTGAAGGGGGACACAGATGGACTCCCTGGACACATGGAACCTGAGGAAACAGCATCATAAATACAGTAAATATGTGGGTGGCACCTTAAAGACGTGCCAGGCCTCCACGTGGCAAGGTCTGGTAACACTGGCCTCCACGTGGCAAGGTCTGGTAACACTGGCCTCCAAGTGGCAAGGTTCTGGTTAACACTGGCCTCCCACGTGCAAGGTCTGGTAACACTGGCCTCCAGTGGCAAGGTCAGGTAACACTGGCCTCTCGTGGCAAGGTCTGGTAACACTGGCCTCCACGTTTGCAAGGTATGGTAAACACTGGCCTCCACGTGGCAAAGGTTGGTAACATGGCCTCACGTGGCAGGTCTGGTAACACTGGCCTCCACGTGGCAGGTCTGGTAACACTGGCCATCCCACGTGGCAGGTCTGGTAACCCTGGCCTCCACGTCATGGCAAGGTTCTGGTAACACTGGTCCTCCACGTGGAAGGTCTGTACCACTCGGCCTCCCGTGGCCAGGTCTGTAAATCAGAGATGACTCTGAGGGGTGACAGTGGTCGCTAATAATAATAATGATAATTTAGATGTCTTCTCAATGAACTGTGACTATTTATCAAGAGATCTTACAATTAAATATACAATATTTTGATAACAGTGTGGTGCTGGATGGATTTCTTTAAAACACACCTTACATTTGATTTGGGGTTCGACCTCATTAAAACATTACTTATACACCATCTACAACGTTTTTTTTTAGTTTGTTTCTTTTTTTACATTCTGACTCTGATTAATGTCTTCAGATGTTTTGGAGTGTCCTCAATTATTACAATGGCATCCAAGGATTTCAGCGGAGATATAACTTCATTCTGTTCCCAGAGTTTTTTAAAACAGCGAAAAGGAATGAAGAGAATGTAGTCTGGACCTGGGAAGGTGATCGTCCCCTCACAATGACGCTACAGTCCTCACTGCTAGTGAGTTGAGGGAAGTGTTCGCTGGTGAAAGAGTTCTTGATCCAGAGGTCTGGAGTTTCTCATCCTCTTCCTTGTTTCGAAACTTCTGATTTCTTCCTATTCATCAATTGTTCGAATATTGCCCAGCACATTTCGTAATTTCCCGCGTTAATAAACATTAACTACCACCTCTGCATAACAGTTAACCATGTAGTGATGCTAATATTGTTATGAGTTTAGTGAAGGATGGTTGATGATTAGTGGGGAAATTATGGTGATGATAGTTAATAAATTGCATGTTTCTTGTCCAAGATAAGTAGTTCTATAACTATGAAGTATACGTCTTATAATAAAGTTGGTTAGATTACCCACAATATGTAAAATATAAGGACAATTGTGCAACTTAAAAAATGTGACATTTTTATGTGGCAACGTATTGCTCTCCAGGAGCTTTATCAGCCATTACAAACAATACATGGACACGGGGTATATAAGGCTCAGAGTGAGGTGCAATTACTAGTGGGGTAATAGTAGTGTAGTTAGTAGTAGTAGTAAGTAGTAGTAGTACCAGTAGTAGTAGTAGTAGTAGTAGAAGTTACATACAATATGTTAGAAAACATTAACCTGCGCATGAGGGGTAAACGAGTAAAAGCTATTACTTGGGAAAACATAAAAATTAGTTAGACATATTTCTTGTTTTTTTGGAGGCTGGATAGAGAAGGTCTGTATCAGGTTCACTCTCTGTAATGTGCTTGTGTAGTATTAACAGAGAGACTATGTGATGCAGAGTTTACTGTTTTCAGGAGGGATTCTTGTAAGACTTCAAAGATGGTGAAGCTGCCTTTCTTTTGTTTAATTGTATTAGAAAACAGCTTTGAATCTTCACTGATCGCTGTTTCTAATACAATTAAACAAAACAAGGCAGCTTCACCATCTCTGAAGTTCTTAGCAAGAATCCTCCTGGGAAAACAGTAAACTCTGCCATCACATAGTCTCTCCTTGTTATACTACACAAGTCATTACAGAGACTGAACACTGAACAGACTTCTCTATCCAGCTTCCACACACACACACAAACACACACACACACAACACACACACACACACACACACACACACACACACACACACACACACAAATTGGTCATTGCAGTGATGTATAATCCACCATGAAATGCAGGAGGCCAAGAGAGGAATATCTGTAGAGAGCAACAGAGCAATGGTGGACACACTTGCTGAGGTGGCAAGAAGAGCTCACTCCAGCAGAGCAAAGTTGCTGGTTATGGGGGATTTCAACCACAGGGAGATTGATTGGGAAAACCTGGAGCCACATGGGGGTCCCGAAACATGGAGAGCCAGGATGTTGGAGTGGTGGCTGGAAAACCTCATGCTCCAAACTGTTAAGGGACACTACCGAGTGAGAGGGGAGGATGAACCAGGCAAGATTGGACCTTGTGTTCACCCTGGGCAGCTCAGATATTGAGGACATCAACCAAATCTTTCAGTGGGCTGCAGAAAACAATATGATGTTCAACGATGAGAAATTTCAATACTCAGATATGGTAAAACATGAGGAAATTAAATCTTTCATCAGAGTACAAAACAAATTCTGGCACGAAATAGAGCGAACACCAACGTCAAAGACTGGAGTGATTATGCGGAGGATTCACCTTCAAGGACCATAACAGGTGGATAATGAGAACCTTCAAAACTTAGGAGCCAAGCCTCATGAATGACACTCTTAGAAGTCACTTGTTCTATCTAGGCTGGAATATTGCTGCAACTAACAGCACCTTTCAAGGCAGGTGAAATTGCCCCGACCTAGAAAAATGTACAGAGAAACTTTCACGGCCCGGCAACATAACCAGAGATAAAACACTCAAATACTGGGAGCGCTTGAGGTTTCTAAACTGTATTCCTGGAAACGCCAGGAGGAGAGATTAGATTATATACACCTGGAAAAATCCTAGAGGGACTTAGTACCGAACTTGCACACGATAATCACTCTCTACGAAGCAAAAGACTTGGCCCACAGGGACGATGCACCATCCCCCCAATGAAAAGCAGGCGGTGTCACTAGCACGTTAATGAGACCATACAATAGTGTCAGGGCCCGAGACTGTTCAACTGCCTCCCAGCACACATAAGGGGGATTACCAACAGACCCTGGCAGTCTTCAAGCTAGCAACTGGACAAGGCACCTAAAGTCAGTTTCCTGATCAAGCCGGGTGTGGCACTTACGTTGGTTTTCGTGCTGCCAGCAGCAACAGCTGTTGATCATGGCGCTGATCCCCAGGAGGCCTTGTTCACAGACCGTGCAGCGGGGGCGTTGACCCCCGAACTCTCTCCAGGTAAACTCCAGGTAAACATCAAGTATTGAGAGTCCCTAGAGTAGGCGACCATGTGTTCTGTGGCTTTGAATACATAGTAGAGCTGCAAGTGGAGAGAATAACAGGAGTTGAATGGGAAAAAGCCTCTGACTATAAAGAGGGGGACTACATAGGGTTGACGACTTCTTCGGGAGGTCCAGTGGGGAACAGAGAACTGCGCAGGGAAAGCCAGTAATGAATGATGGAATATTGTAAAAAATAAATGGCAGGAGCAGTGGAAAGGTTTATTCCCAAGGGCACCAAGTAACAACGGGAAAGAACAGAATGAGCCCCTGGTTTACCCGACGGTTTGTCAAAGGAGGCAAAAACAAAATGCATAGAGATGGAAAAAAAAGTACAGGAAGAGCTGAGAAACACACGAAAATAGGGAGATCAGTCGCAGAGCCAGGAATGAGTACGCACAGGGAGGAGGGAGGCCCAGCAACCGTATGGAAAATGACATAGCATCGAGAATCAAGACGACCCGAAAACTGATGATAGCACACATCAGGAGGAAGACATCAGTCAAAGACCAGGTGAGATCAGATTAGGGACAGAAGGTGGAGAACTCACAGAAAGATCAGTTAGGTATGTGAGGAGCTGAACAGGAGATTTAAGGAAGTTTTTTACAGTTAGAGACAGGAAGGGCTTGTGGTAAAGAAGGGAAGGGCTGTGGAGACAGCCACAGAGGGAACATCAAGAGGGAATATACCAACAAGTGTTGGATGACATACGAACAACTGAGGAGGAGGTATGATGAAGAAGCTACTTAAGTGACCTTGACACCTCAAAGGCGATGGACCGGACAAACATCTCCCCATGGGTCCTTAGAGAGAAGGAGCAGAGGATGCTGTGCGTGCCTCTAAACACCAAATCTTCAACACATCCCTTGAAACTGGGCATACTACCTGAGAAATGGAAGACAGCTAATGTAGTCCCCATATTTAAGAAAGGAAACAGAAACGGAGGCACTAAACTACAGACCTGTGTCTCTGACATGTATTGTGTGCAAAGTCATGGAGAAGATTATCAGGAGGAGAGTGGTCGAACACCTGGAAGGAACATGATTATAAATATGAAACCAGCATGGGTTCATGGAAGGCAAATCTTGTATCAAAAACCTCCTGGAGTTTTTATGACAAGGTAACAGAAGTAAGACATGAGAGAGGAGGGATGGGTCGATTGGTTTTCTAGACTGCAGGAAGGCCTTTGACACAGTTCCCCAAAAGAGATTAGGTGCAGAAGCTGCGAGGATCAGTGTGCACGTAAAGAGAGGCGCACTGCAATGGATAAGGGAAATACCTGACAGGGAGGCAGCAAACGAGTATGGTACGTGAAGAGGTATCACAGTGGGCGCCAGTACGAGCGGGGTCCCACAGGGGTCAGTTCTAGGAACGTTGATATTTTTGATATATGTGAACGACATGATGGAAGGAATAGGACTCTGAATTGTCCCTGTTCGCAGATGATGTGAAGTTGAATGAGAAGAATTTAAATCGGGCGCGGATGAGCAAGGACTGCAAGAGACCTGGACAGGCTGGACATGTGTCCAGCAAATGGCTTCTAGGATTCATTCCAGCCAAAATGCAAAGTCAATGAAGAACTTAAGCAAAAGAACCTTTAGGAGTAGAATCGGGGGAAGAACAAAAGCCATAAATGAAATCGAAAGAAACCCAAAGTATTTCTTCTCCTATGCAAATCAAAATCGAGAACAACGTCCAGTATTGGGCCCCTTACTTAAACAAGATGGGTCCCTACACAGATGACAGCAAGGAAATGAGTGAGCTACTCAAGTCCCATATGACTCAGTTTTTTAGCAAGCCCCTAACCAAACTGAGAGTCGAAGATCAAAATGAATTTTTTATGAGAGGGCCACAAAATTTGATTAACACAAGCCTATCCGATGTTATCCTGACGCCAAATGACTTCGAACAGGCGATAAATGACATGCCCATGCACTCTGCCCCAGGGCCAGACTCATGGAACTCTGTGTTCATCAAGAACTGCAAGAAGCCCCTATCACGAGCCTTTTCCATCCTGTGGAGAGGAGCATGGACACGGGGTCGTCCCACAGTTACTAAAAACAACAGACATAGCCCCACTCCACAAAGGGGGCAGTAAAGCAATAGCAAAGAGCTACAGACCAATAGCACTAACATCCCATATCATAAAAATCTTTGAAAGGGTCTAAGAAGCAAAGATCACCACCCATCTAGAAACCCATCAGTTACACAACCAAGGGCAACATGGTTTAGAACAGTCGCTCCTGTCTGTCTCAACTATTGGATCACTACGACAAGGTCCTAAACGCACTAGAAGACAAAAAGAATGCAGATGTAATATATACAGACTTTGCAAAAGCCTTCGACAAGTGTGACCATGGCGTAATAGCGCACAAAATGCGTGCTAAAGGAATAACAGGAAAAGTCGGTCGATGGATCTATAATTTCCTCACTAACAGAACACAGAGAGTAGTCGTCAACAGAGTAAAGTCCGGGGCAGCTACGGTGAAAAGCTCTGTTCCACAAGGCACAGTACTCGCTCCCATCTTGTTCCTCATCCTCATATCCGACATAGACAAGGATGTCAGCCACAGCACCGTGTCTTCCTTTGCAGATGACACCCGAATCTGCATGACGTGTCTTCCATTGCAGACACTGCAAGGCTCCAGGCGGACATCAACCAAATCTTTCAGTGGGCTGCAGAAAACAATATGAAGTTCAACGATGAGAAATCTCAATTACTCAGATATGGAAACATGAGGAAATTAAATCTTCATCAGAGTACAAAACAAATTCTGGCCACAAAATAGAGCGAAACACCAACGTCAAAGACCTGGGAGTGATCATGTCAAGGATCTCACCTTCAAGGACCATAACATTGTATCAATCGCATCTGCTAGAAAAATGACAGGATGGATAATGAAACCTTCAAAACTAGGGAGGCCAAGCCCATGATGACACTCTTTTAGGTCACTTGTTCTATCTAGGCTGGAATATTGCTGCACACTAACAGCACCTTTCAAGGCAGGTGAAATTGCCGACCTAGAAAATGTACAGAGAACTTCACGGCGCGCATAACGGAGATAAAAACACGTCAATTACTGGGAGCGCTTGAGGTTTCTAAACCTGTATTCCCTGGAACGCAGGAGGGAGAGATACATGATTATATACACCTGGAAAATCCTAGAGGGACTAGTACCGAACTTGCACACGAAAATCACTCACTACGAAAGCAAAAGACTTGGCAGACGATGCACCATCCCCCCAATGAAAAGCAGGGGTGTCACTAGCACGTTAAGAGACCATACAATAAGTGTCAGGGGCCCGAGACTGTTCAACTGCCTCCCAGCACACATAAGGGGGATTACCAACAGACCCCTGGCAGTCTTCAAGCTGGCACTGGACAAGCACCTAAAGTCAGTTCCTGATCAGCCGGGCTGTGGCTCGTACGTTGGTTTGTATGCAGCCAGCAGCAACAGCCTGGTTGATCAGGGGCTGATCCACCAGGAGGCCTGGTCACAGACCGGGCCGGGGGGGCGTTGACCCCCGAAACTCTCTCCAGGTAAACTCCAGGTAACCATACAAGAAAGTCATGAGGGACCTATAAGTAACCATACAAGTTATGAGGGACCTATGAGTTACCATTCAAGGAAGTTATGAGAGACCTATGAGTAACCATACGAGGAAGTTATGAGGGACCTATGAGTAACATACAAGGAAGTTATGAGGGACCTATGATTAACCATTGAAGGAAGTTATGAGAGACCTATGAGTAACCATACAAGGAAGTTATGAGGGACCTTATGAGTAACCTACAAGGAAGTTATGAGGGACCTATGAGTAACCATACAAAGAAGTTATGAGGAACCTATGAGTAACCATACAAGGAAGTTATGAGAGACCTATGAGTAACCATACAAGGAAGTTATGAGAGACCTATGAGTAACCATACAAGGAAGTTATGATGGACCTATGAGTAACCATACGAGGAAGTTATGAGGGATCTATGAGTAACCATACAAGGAAGTTATGAGGGACCTATGAGTAGCCATATAATTTATGAGGGACCTATTAGTAACCATTCAAGGAAGTTATGAGGGACCTATGAGTAACCATACAAGTTATGAGGGACCTATGAGTAACCATACAAGTTATGAGGGACCTATGAGTAACCATACAAGTTATGAGGGACCTGTGAGTAACCATTCAATGAAGTTATGAGAGACCTATGAGTAACCATAAAAGGAAGTTATGAGGGACCTATGAGTAACCATACAAGGAAGTTATGAGGGACCTATGAGCAATCATTCAAGGAAGTTATGAGAGACCTATGAGTAACCATACAAGGAAGTTATGAGGGTCCTATGAGTAACCATACAAGGAAGTTATGAGGGACCTATGAGTAAGCATACAAGGAAGTTATGAGGGACCTATGAGTAACCATACAAGTTATGAGGGACCTATGAGTAACCATACAAGTTATGAGGGACATATGAGTAACCATTCCAGGAAGTTATGAGGGACCTATGAGTAACCATGCAAGTTATGAGAGACCTATGAGTAACCATTCAAGGAAGTTATGAGAGATCTATGAGTAACCATACAAGGAAGTTATGAGGGACCTATGAGTAACCATACAAATTATGAGGGACCTATGAGTAACCATACAAGGAAGTTATGAAGGACCTTTGAGTAACCAAAATATGGAAATATGGATCCCAGGTTACAACCTATACAGATGTGACAGAGTGAACAGGCAAAAGGGGGGGGTTGGCCTGTACATTGCAGAGTCACTTGTTTGCACAGAACTGCTAAATGCCTCAAATGATGTAGTGGAAGTTTTAGCAGTAAAGGTCGAGAACCAAAACCTAGTCATTGTGATAGTCTACAACCCTCCGGAGCAACACCCCAGAAATTTCCCAGGAACAGCTGTTAAAAATTGACCACTGTCGGGAAAATCTCCCACTCCTGCACCCAATATCTTGCTCCTGGGGGATTTCAACTTAAGGCACCTAAAATGGAGGAATATAGCAAAAAAATATTGTTGCAGTAAAAACACCAGGAGGCAGCTCTGATGAAAACTCACACTCACGCGAGCTTTTAAATCTCTGCACAAAATTCAATTTAAACCAGCAAATAATAGAGCCTCTAGACTGGAGAATAACTAGACCTCATCTTCACTAACAATGATGATCTGATAAGAAATTCACCATATCAAAAACAATTTTACTCAGATCACAACAAAATTGAGGTTCAGTCATGTATGCGCGGAGCCCCAGACCGACATAAGGAGTTTAAGTCACGAGGGAGCATTCACCAAATTCAACTTCAATAACAAAAACATAAAGTGGGACCAAGTAACCAAGTCCTAACCGATATAAGTGGGAAGATATACTAAGCAACACAGACCCCAACTTATCCCTAGAACAGATTAACTCGGTAGCACTCGATGTATGCACAAGGGCCCTTATTCCTCTAAGAAAAAGGAGGAGTAGATGTAAAACAGAAAGAGACAGGCGCTCCCTTACAGGCGACGGAAAAGAATAACAGAGCGGCTAAAAGAGGTCAATAAATCTGAAATGCGTAGGAGACACTGGTCAGAGAAATAGCAAAGCATCGAACTTAAGCTAAAAGAATCCTTTAGGAGTCAGGAATCGCGGGAAGAACTAAAAGCCATAAATGAAATCGAAAGAAACCCAAAGTATTTCTTCTCCTATGCCTCAAAATCGAAACAACGTCCAGTTTGGGCCCCCTATTTAAACAAATGGGCCTAAAACAGATGACAACAAGGAAAATGGGCTACCAAGTCCCAATATGATTTCAGTTTTTAGCAAGCCGCTACCGACTGAGAGTCGAAGACAAAATAATTTTTTATGAGAGACCACAAAATTTGATTAACACAACCTACCGTGTTATCCTGACGCCAAATGACTTCAACAGGCGATAAATGACTCCCCAGCACCTGCCCCGGCCAGACTCATGGAACCTGTTTTCATCAAGAATAAACCCCCTATAAACGACCCTTTTTCCCTCCTAGGGAGGGGAGAGGACACGGGGGTCGTCCCACAGTTACTAAAAACAACAGACATGCCCCACCCAAAAAAGGGGGCAGTAAAAGCAACGAAAGAATACAGACCAATAGCATAACATCCCATATCATAAAATTTTTGAAAGGGCCCAAAAGAACAAGATACCACGCATCTAAAACCCATCGTTAAAAACCCGGGCAACAGGGGTTTAGAACAGGTCGCCCCTTCTGTCCAACTATTGGACCCACGACAAGGTCCTAAAGCAAGAAGAAAAAAAGAATCAATGTATATATACGACTTTGCAAAAGCCTTCGACAAGTGTGACCATGGCGTAATAGCGCACAAAATGCGTGCAAAAGGGAAATAACAGGAAAAGTCGGTGATGGATCTATAATTTCCTCACTAACAGAACACAGAGAGTAGTCGTCAACAGAGAAAGTCCGAGGCAGCTACGGTGAAAAGCTCTGTTCCACAAGGCACAGTACTCGCTCCCCTCTTGTTCCTCATCCTTATATCCGACATAGACAAGGGTGTCAGCCACAGCACCGTGTCTTCCTTTGCAGATGACACCCGAATCTGCATGACAGTGTCTTTCCCTTGCAGACACTGCCCAAAGCCCAGGCAGGGCATCAACCAAAAACTTTCAGTGGGCTGCAGAAAAACAAATGAATTCAACGATGAGAAATTTCAATTACTCGATATGGTAAACATGAGGAAATTAAATCTTCATCAGAGTACAAAACAAATTCTGGCCCCAAAATAGAGCGAAACACCAACGTCAAAGACCTGGGGGTGATCATGTCGGAGGATCTCACCTTCAAGGACCATAACATTGTATCAATCGCATCTGCTAGAAAAATGACAGGATGGATAATGAAACCTCAAAACTGGGGAGGCCAAGCCCATGATGAACTCTTCAGGTCACTTGTTCTAACTAGGCTGGAATATTGCTGCACACTAACAGCACCTTTCAAGGCGGGTTTGAAATTGCCGACCTAGAAATGTACAGAGAACTTTCACGGCGCGGATAACGGAGATAAAACACCTCAATTATTGGGAGCGCTTGAGGTTCTAAACCTGTATTCCCTGGAACGCAGGAGGGAGAGATACATGATTATATACACCTGGAAAATCCTAGAGGGACTAGTACCGAACTTGCACACGAAAATCACCCACTACGAAAGCAAAAGACTTGGCAGACGATGCACCATCCCCCAATGAAAAGCAGGGGTGTCACTAGCACGTTTAAGAGACCATACAATAAGTGTCAGGGGCCCGAGACTGTTTCAACTGCCTCCCAGCACACATAAGGGGGATTACCAACAGACCCCTGGCAGTCTTCAAGCTGGCACTGGACAAGCACCTAAAGTCAGTTCCGGATCAGCCGGGCTGTGGCTCGTATGTTGGTTTGCGTGCAGCCAGCAGCAACAGCCTGGTTGATCAGGCTCTGATCCACCAGGAGGCCTGGTCTCAGACCGGGCCGCGGGGGCGTTGACCCCCGGAACTCTCTCCAGGTAAACTCCAGGTAAAACCATACAAGTTATTAGTGACCTATGAGTAACCATTCAAGGAAGTTATGAGGGACCTATGAGTAACAATACAAGTTATGAGGGACCTATGAGTAACCATTCAAGGAAGTTATGAGAGACCTATGAGTAACCATACGAGGAAGTTATGAGGGAACTATGAGTAACCATACAAGGAAGTTATGAGGGACCTATGAATAACCATTCAAGGAAGTTATGAGAGACCTATGAGTAACCATACAAGGAAGTTATGAGGGACCTATGAGTAACCATACAAGGAAGTTATGAGGGGCCTATGAGTAACCATACAAGTTATGAGGGACCTATTAGTTACCATTCAAGGAAGTTATGAGGGACCTATGAGTAACCATACAAGTTATGAGAGACCTATGAGTAACCATTCAAGGAAGTTATGAGGGACCTATGAGTAACCTTACAAGGAAGTTATGAGGGACCTATGAGTAACCATACAAGGAAGTTATAAGAGACCTATGAGTAACCATACAAGGAAGTTATGAAGGACCTATGAGTAACCATACAAGGAAGTTATGAGGGACCTATGAGTAACCATACAAGGAAGTTATAAGAGACCTATGAGTAACCATACAAGGAAGTTATGAGAAACCTATGAGTAACCATACAAGGAAGTTATGAGAGACCTATGAGTAACCATGCAAGGAAGTTATGAGGGACCTATGAGTAACCGTAAAAGGAAGTTATGAGGGACCTATGAGTAACCATACAAGGAAGTTATGAGAGACCTATGAGTAACCATACAAGGAAGTTATGAGAGATCTATGAGTAACCATACAAGGAAGTTATGAGAGACCTATGAGTAACCATACAAGGAAGTTATGAGAGACCTATGAGTAACCATACAAGGAAGTTATGAGAGACCTATGAGTAACCATACAAGGAAGGTATGAGGGACCTATGAGTAACCATACAAGGAAGTTTTGAGGGACCTATGAGTAACCATACAAGGAATTTATGAGGGACCTATGAGTAACCATATAGAAATAACATGAGGAACCCTTGACTGTAAATGCAGCAAGTTTGTGCTAACCCAGCAACTAATTAATTCAAACCATACCACGGGTGAGGATAGAACCCGTTGTCAGAGAGTCGTGAAGCTCCAGACTGACGCCTTAGCCACTGGGCCAGCTACTATAAGATTCATCCAACTAGGTATATTTATACATAACATAAGAACATAAGAAAGGAGGAGCACTGCAGGAGGCCTGTTGGCCCATACTAGGCAGGTCCTTTACAATTCATCCCACTAACAAAACATTTGCCCAACCCAATTTTCAATGCCACCCAAGAAATAAGCTCTGATGTGAAAGTCCCACTCAAATCCAACCCCTCCCACTCATGTACTTATCCAACCTAAATTTGAAACTACCCAAAGTCCCAGCCTCAATAACCCAACTAGGTAGACTGTTCCACTCATCAACTACCCTATTTCCAAAGCAATACTTTCCTATGTCCTTTCTAAATCTAAACTTATCTAATTTAAATCCATTACTGCGGGTTCTCTCTTGGAGAGACATCCTCAAGACCTTATTAATATCCCCTTTATTAATACCTATCTTCCACTTATACACTTCAATCAGGTCTCCCCTCATTCTTCGTCTAACAAGTGAATGTAACTTTCTTCATAAGGAAGATTTCTAATGCTATGTATTAATTTAGTCATCCTACGCTGAATGTTTTCTAACGAATTTATGTCCATTCTGTAATATGGAGACCAGAACTGAGCTGCATAACCTAGGTGAGGCCTTACTAATGAGGTATAAAGCTGCAGTATGACCTCTGGACTTCTGTTGCTTACACTTCTTGATGTAAATCCCAGTAATCTATTTGCCTTATTACGTACGCTTAGGCATTGCTGTCTTGGTTTAAGGTTGCTGCTCACCATAACCCCCAAGTCCTTTTCACAATCTGTATGGCTAAGTTCTACATCATTTAACTTATAAGTACTAGGGTTATGGGCACTCCCAAGCTTCAGAACCTTACATTTATCTACATTGAACTGCATCTGCCACTTTTCTGACCAAGAATAGAGTTTGTTTAAATCCTCCTGAAGTTCCATAACATCTACGTTTGAATCAATAATCCTACCTATCTGTGTCATCGGCGAATTTGCTCATATCACTAGTAATTCCCTCATCAAGATCATTGATATATATTATAAACAACAACGGGCCCAAGACTGATCCCTGTGGAACGCCACTTGTTACAGATCCCCACTCGGATTTAACCCCATTTATGGACACTCTCTGCTTCCTGTCAGTGAGCCATTACTCGATCCACGAGAGCACTTTTCCCCCAATGCCATGAGCTGCCACTTTCTATGGTGCGGAACTCTATCAAAAGCCTTACTAAAATCTAAGTAAATAATATCAAATTCTTTATCGTGGTCAACAGCCTCAAAAGCTTTACTGAAGAAAGTTAATAAATTAGTTAGACAAGACCGGCCTCTTGAGAATCCATGCTGACTATCATTAATCAAGCTATGCTTATCGAGATGGCTTCTTATAATCTCAGCTATAATTGACTCTAGTAATTTGCCTACAATTGAGGTCAGGCTTATTGGGCGGTAATTTGACGGTAACGACTTGTCCCCTGTTTTAAAAATAGGAATTACATTAGCCATCTTCCACATATCAGACACTACACCTGTTTGAAGAGATAAATTAAAAATGTTAGTTAATGGTTCACAGACTTCCATTTTGCATTCCTTAAGAACCCTTGAAAAAACCTCATCAGGACCCGGCGACTTATTTTGCTTCAGTCGGTCTATCTGCTTCACAACCATTTCACTAGTGACTGTGATGTTACATAATTTATCTTCTTCTAGCCCACTATAAAAAATAATTACTGGAATATTGTTAGTGTCTTCCTGTTTACCTGGAGTTTACCTGAAAATAATTATTAAAATTATTAAAAATTATTAAAAATCGAGCACATTTCATTCTCTTTGTCAGTAAGGTGCCCATAGTTATTTTTAAGGGGACCTATCTTATCTCTAACTTTTGTTCTATAGACCTGGAAAAAACTTTTTGGGTTAGTTTTAGAATCCCTAGCAACTTTAATTTCATAGTCCCTTTTAGCTTTTCTTATCCCCTTTTTAATGTCCCTCTTAATGTCAATATACTGATTCATAAGATGACCCTCGCCTCTTTTGATACGCCTATAAATTCCTTTCTTATGCCCTAGTAGATATTTGAGCCTATTATTCATCCATTTTGGGTCATTTCTATTTGATCTAATTTCTTTATATGGGATAAACGTTCTTTGAGCAGCATGCATAGTGTTCAGAAAACTGTCATATTGATAGCTCACTTCGTTACCCCAGTCAACAGATGATAAGTGTTCTCTAAGCCCATCGTAATCTGCTAAGCGAAAATCTGGGACTGTTACTGAGTTATCGCTACTATCGTACTTCCATTCAATGCTAAATGTAATTGATTTGTGGTCGCTAGCACCCAGTTCCTCTGAAATTTCTAAATTCTTAACAAGGGATTCATTGTTTGCCATAACTAAGTCAAGCAGGTTATTTCCCCTTGTAGGTTCTGTCACAAACTGCTTCAAAAAACAATCCTGAACTACTTCTAAGAACTCGTATGATTCTAAATTCCCAGTCAAGAAATTCCAATCAATATGACTAAAGTTAAAGTCTCCTAGAATTACTACATTATCGTGCCTTGTGGCCTTAACAATTTCCTCCCATAGTAGTCTCCCTTGGTCCCTATCTAAGTTTGGAGGACGGTATATCACTCCTAAAATCAGTTTTTCATGCCCCTCTGAAAATTCTATCCAAACAGACTCTGTATGTGTTACTTCAGACTTAATACCCGTTTTTATGCAACAGTTCAAGTGATCTCGGACATACAGTGCCACCCCACCCCCCTTCCCGATACTTCTATCTACTTGGAACAATTTAAAACCCTGAATATGACATTCCGCAGGCATGTCCAGACTTTTTTAATTAAACCACGTCTCAGTTAAGGCAAATACATCAATGTTACCTGCACTAGCAACTAATCTCAACTCGTCCATCTTATTCCTAGCACTACGGCAATTAGCATAATGAACATTGAAAGACTCTCCTTTCTCTTTACCCTTCCTGCTCATTTCTGTTTTTCTACTAAAACTATTACTATCCTTATCACCCAAAGTCGCTGGCTTTTCAATATCTACCTCGTTCTGCTTATTACTAGTTCCCCTAGAACTCGTGATATTACTACACTGGGACTTCACTGTTTTCCTGCCAAAACCCATACCACTAACTATTCCTAGTTTAAAGTCCTAACTGCTCCCTCCACTGCAGTTGCCAGTGCTACCACCCCAGACCTAGATAAGTGAACTCCATCCCTGGCATACATGTCATTTCTGCCATAGAAGAGGTCCCAGTTGTCAATGAATGTTACCGCATTTTCCTTACAGTATTTGTCCAGCCAGCAATTGACACCAATTGCCCTGGACAACCATTCATTTCCAACTCCCCTCCTTGGCAAAAGACCACATATGACAGGGTTCCCACCCTTACTCCTAATTATTTCTATTGCTGACCTATACCTGCTAATCAGGTCTTCACTCCTACGTCTGCCAACATCGTTGCCTCCAGCACTGAGACAGATAATAGGATTGCTCCCATTACCTCTCATGATGTCATCCATAAAGTTCTTTGTTAGATAGGGAAAGGCGTGCCTCGTTGTGCTCCGGGTTATCTCATGTTTTCACGGTCGCTCTTACGTGCTAGAACTTTAATTGGTGTCATCAATCCTATACGATACATCCCTCTAGCGCCTGGAACCAATCTTGGGCGGAAAACATTATATACTGAGTCAAAAAAGGAGAATTAGTGTGCACTACCTAGCAGAGTTTACTGCCAGAGGGGAATCATAGGCCTGTGTCCCGGGTGAAAAAAAATAATAATAATTGAACTTTTCGTGTCAGAGGAAAGAAAGTCTCCCTGATAACATTGAGTATACATAGTGTATAGTGTATACTACAGTGGCTCCCTAGTATATTGATGATAAAGGCTAAAGTGTCATTTGAAAACAGGTGAATTTGTAAATGAAGTGATAAGCCTATAGAGGCAGGTGCCAGAAGTCGCCAGAAACTTACCACAGGTCAGCTGTTTTAATAATCTTCCTGGCCTGCTAGTGTACTCGCATATAATCTAGTGATACCAGTGAATAGCAGAATACAGTGTTGTAGTAGCAACTAACCAGTATTATAATGGTACTTAGTGGAGTGGAGTGACTTTCATTAGTTTCTTTTTTTTTGAATTACCAGACGTTACTGTAAATTTCATATAACCTGTAGTTACCAGCGGTCGCAATATACACAACGAGAAGCAATTATTACTACAGAAAAAGCGTCCTTCCTCCAAAATTTGCACCAGTCAACTATAGTGATAATATAGCATTTATTGTGGTGGTGACGGAAAAAAAAAAAAAATAGAAAAGCTAGATACAGCGATTGATAAACAAGGGTGGAGGTCGACCGTTCGTCATTGTAGGAGTGCCAGCAGTCACCGATTTCTTCAACACGCAAGTTATACTTTTGTATCAGTCAAATCACATATTACTCGGGTAGATAATTTCCAGTAGAGCCTTCGTGTGCTAGCTCAAATCACCGACCAGTATGTTTAAATAAGTGACCCACTGATCAGATCAGATCGACTGGTCCGAACCCTTGACTGGTCCAAACCCTTGACTGGTCCGAACCCGGGACTGGTTTCAAACGGTTTCGTTGGACAATAAAGCAGACTGTAAACGGATGGGGTTGTAGGTGCCCTTATAAACACAAACATTAAAAATCAGGAACGTGACGGTAAGCTGTCCAATATACAAAAACAGTTAGAAACAGAAATACAAATAGCTAGAGCTTCATTTAAGGAGGTTATTAATAGAATATTCAAGAGGTTGCTAGTAGAATTGCAGTAAATCAACCATTCAAATCATTATGAAGCTGTGTGTAGTCTGTGGTCAGTCAAACAAACGGGCTTCCACATGGATAAATTGTCATTTTTGTGGAAATTGGTGTCACGCCCCTTGTGCAGATATCCCAGAACTAGCTACAAGCAGTATTAAAACAGAGAAGTGTTTTTGGGTATGCCCAAATGAGGAAAATCTGTGGACTAAAATCACAAGGGTATTAAAAGAGGACAACATCAAAGCTGCTTTCATAGAAAACCTGGAAGCTTTCTACAACAGATGGGAACATAAAAAGTCTGGGCTGAATGGTACTGCCCTTGATACTGGCCATGTAGTCACAAACTGTAAGGCTGGAGGTGATGTCCTGGTAGTCAGTAAATGTGGGGCTGATAGTGCTGTCCTGGGAGACAGTAATGGTGAAGCGGGAGGTGCTGTCCTGGGAGACAGAAATGGTGAAGCTGGAGGTGCTGTCCTGGGAGACAGTAATGGTGAAGCTGGAGATACTGTCCTGGGAGACAGTAATGGTGAAGCGGGAGGTGCTGTCCTGGGAGACAGTAATGGTGAAGCTGGAGATACTGTCCTGGGAGACAGTAATGGTGAAGCTGGAGATACTGTCCTGGGAGACAGTAATGGTGAAGCAGGAGGTGCTGTCCTGGGAGACAGTAATGGTGAAGCTGGAGAATTTGTCCAGGTAGTCGGGAATTATACGCAGGAAGGAATACATATAAATGACCTCATAGGGGACAGGAGCCATAGTAGGGAAACAAGTGTAGTCAAAGATAAGATAAAACCAATATTGCAAACTAGAAATACCGCAGGAAATAGCAAACAAGAGGACTCCAATAGCAATACTGAGGATAAATTACCAAAAACAACTGGTGGGAGCTCCATTGTTGGTGCTAGGGAGGATAGAAGTAAGCAGGGAAACATGCACCAACAGGGAATACAGTCACAGAAACCCAAGGCAAGCGGAAACCAAGCCTGTGCACATACTATGCACTTGGTATCTGCTGGGATGGGAAATCTGGAAAAACAGATGGGACATGCAACTATGACCACCCTAGAAAATGCCATGCCCATATGACAACAGGAAAATGCAAACTCCCTTCCTGTAAGCTTTTTCACCCCGAAATGTGTACCTCTTCAGTACAGGAAAGACTGTGCTATAACTTAAATTGCCAGGCATACCATCTAAAGGGGACAAAAAGATACAAAACATCCAGGCCATGGGAAAACCTGGGTAGCCACAGCCACTCAAGAGGGAGAGGTTTTTTAGTGCCAGGAAGGAAAAAAAACTGGCAGGAAATGGCAGAAATCGTACACCAAATCCAGTCATTCCTGGAGTGGAACCACAGTCGATGGCCTCCACTCCAAACCAACAGATACAGATACTAATGCCGGAAAAAAAATCCCCCCCCAGTACCAACAATACCACCAGTCCGATAACATTCTACTTTGCAAATATACAGGGTCTAAAGCCAGCAACAAAAAACAAAATACCTTTCATCCGTGGACTGCTTGCAGAGGCAAAGGCAATGTTCGCGGCTTTCACTGAGAATCACATAAAGGATCACTTGGACAACGAAATATGGATCCCAGGTTACAACCTATACAGATGTGACAGAGTGAACAGGCAAAAGGGGGGGGGGGTTGGCCTGTACATTGCAGAGTCACTTGTTTGCACAGAACTGCTTAATGCCTCAAATGATGTAGTGGAAGTTTTAGCAGTAAAGGTCGAGAACCAAAACCTAGTCATTGTGGTAGTCTACAAGCCTCCGGATGCAACATCCCAGCAATTCCTGGAACAGCTGTTAAAAATTGACCACTGTCTGGAAAATCTTCCAGCTCCTGCACCCAACATCTTGCTCCTGGGGGATTTCAACTTAAGGCACCTAAAATGGAGGAATATAGCAAATAATACTGTTGCAGTAATAACACCAGGAGGCAGCTCTGATGAAAACTCACACTCGCACGAGCTTTTAAATCTCTGCACAAAATTCAATTTAAACCAGCAAATAATAGAGCCTACTAGACTGGAGAATACACTAGACCTAATCTTCACTAACAATGATGATCTGATAAGAAATGTCACCATATCAAAAACAATATACTCAGATCACAACATAATTGAGGTTCAGACATGTATGCGTGGAGCCCAGACCGACAAAATGAGACTAGTCACGAGGGAGCATTCACCAAATTCAACTTCAATAGCAAAAAACATAAAGTGGGACCAAGTAAACCAAGTCCTAACCGATATAAGCTGGGAAGATACACTAAGCAACACAGACCCCAACTTATGCCTAGAACAGATTAACTCGGTGGCACTCGATGTATGCACAAGGCTTATTCCTCTAAGAAAAAGGAGGAGTAGATGTAAAATAGAAAGAGACAGGCGCTCCCTTTACAGGCGACGGAAAAGAATAACAGAGCGGCTAAAAGAGGTCAATATATCTGAAATGCGTAGGGAGACACTGGTCAGAGAAATAGCAAGCATCGAACTTAAGCTAAAAGAATCTTTAGGAGTCAGGAATCGCGGGAAGAACTAAAAGCAATAAATGAAATCGAAAGAAACCCAAAGTATTTCTTCTCCTATGCCAAATCAAAATCGAGGGAAAAACGTCCAGTATTGGGCCCCTACTTAAACAAGATGGGTCCTACACAGATGACAGCAAGGGAAAAGAGTGAGCTACTCAAGTCCCAATATGACTCAGTTTTTAGCAAGCCGCTAACCAGACTGAGAGTCGAAGATCAAAATGAATTTTTTATGAGAGAGCCACAAATTTGATTAACACAAGCCTATCCGATGTTATCCTGACGCCAAATGACTTCGAACAGGCGCTCCTGCTTCCTCAACGTGTGGACCACGACGACAGGGGAAGGCCTAAATGCACTAGAAGACAAAAAAGAAAGTCAGAGTAATATATACAGACTTTGCAAAAGCCTTTCGACCAGTGTGACCATGGCGTATAGCGCACAAAATCCTGCTAAAGGAATCTAACAGGAAAATCTGGTCGATGGATACTATAATTTCCGCACTTACAAGAAACACAGAGAGTAGTCTCAACAGAGTAAGTCCGAGGCAGCTAACGGTGAAAAGCTCTGTTCCTCAAGCACAGTACTGCTCGCTCTCCCCAACTTGTTCCGCAGCCTTATATCCGACGATAGACCAGATGTCAGCCACAGCACCGTGTCTTCCTTTGCAGATGACACCCCGAATCTGCATGACAGTGTCCTTCTCATTGCAGACCTGCAAAGCTCGCAGGCCAGACATCACAAACACAAACTTTCATGGGCTGCAGAAAACAATATAAGTTCAACGATGAGAACTTTCATTACACAATATGTAAACATGAGGAAATTAAATCATTCAACAGAGTACCAAAACAAATTCAGGCCACAAAATAGACGAAACACCAACAGTCAAAGACCTGGGAGTTGATCATGCGGAGGAACTCACCTTCCAGGACCATAACATTGATCAATCAGCATCTGCAGAAAAAAGACCGGATGGATAATGAGAACCTCAAAACAGGGTGCGGCGCAAGCCCATGATGACACTCTTCAGGTCCCTTGTTTATCTAGCTGGAATATTGCTGGCACACCTAACAGCACCCTTCAAGGCAGGTGAAATTGCCGACCTAGAAATGTACAGAGAACTTTCACGGGCGCGGAATAACGAGATAAAACAACCTCAATTATTGTGAGCTCTTGAGGTTCCTAAACCTGTATTCCCTGGCACGCAGGAGGGGAGAGATACATGATTTTATACACCTGGAAAATTCCTAGAGGGACTAGACCGAACTTGCACACGAAATCACCCACTACGAAAGCAAAAGACTTGGCAGACGATGCAACCATCCCGCCCAATGACAAGCAGGGTGTCACCTAGCACGTTAAAGACCATACAAAAATGACAGAGGGCCCGAGACTGTTCAATCTGCCTCCCAGCACACATAAGGGGATTACCACAACCCCTGGCAGTCGTCAAGCTGGCAACAGCCAAAATCACCTAAAAGTTCAGTTCCGGATCAGCCGGGCTGTGCTCGTATGTAGTGATTGCGTGCAGCCAGCAGCAACAGCCTGGTTGAAAAATCAGGCTCTGGATCCCCAGGAGGCCTGGTCTCAGACCGGGGCCGCGGGGGCGTTGAACCCTCGGAAACTCTCCTGTCTCCAGGTAAACTCCAGGTAAAACCATACAATTATTAGTGACCAATGAGTAACCATTCAAGAAGTTATGAGGGACCTATGAGTAATCAATACAAGTTATGAGGGACCTATGAGTAACCATTCAAGAAGTTTTGAGAGACCTATGAGTAACCATAATACGAGTAAGTTATGAGGAACTAAGATAACCCATACAAGGAGTTATGAGGGACCTATGAATACCCATTCAAGGAAGTTATGAGAGACCTATGAGTAAGCCATAACAGGAAGTTATGATGGACCTATAGTAACCATACAAGGAAGTTATAGGGGCCTATGAGTGAACCATACCAGTTATGAGAGGGACTATTAGTACCATTCAAAGGAGTTATGAGGACCTATGAGTAACCATACAAAGTTATGAGAGACCTATGAGTAACCATTCAAGGAATTATGAGGGACCAAATGAGTACCCTTACAAGGAAGTTATGAGGGACCTATGAGTAACCATACAAGAAGTTATAAAGACCTATGAGTAACATACCAAGGAATTATGAAGGACCTATGATAACCCTACAAGGTAGTTATGAGGGACCTATGAGTAACCATACAAGGAAGTTATAAGAGACCTATGAGTACCCATACAAGGATGTTATGAGAAACCTATGAGTAAACCTTAACAAGGAAGTTATGAGATACCTATGAGTAACCCATGCAAGGAAGTTATGAGGTACCTAATGAGATAACCGTATAAGGAAGTTATGAGGGACCTATGAGTATCCATACAAGGAAGTTATGAGAGGACCTATGAGTAAACCATACAAGGAGTTATTGAGAGATCTATGAGTAACCATACAAGGAAGTTATGAGAGACCTATGAGTAACCATACAAGGAAGTTATGAGAGACCTATGAGTACAACCATACAAGAAGTTATGAAGAGACCTATGAGTAAACCATACAAGGTAGGTAATGAGGGACCTATGAGTAACCATACAAGAAGATTTGAGGACCTAAGAGTAACCATACAAGTAATTTATGTAGGGACCATGAGTAACCATATAGAAATTTAACATGATGAACCCTTGACTGTATAAAATGCAGCAAGTTTGTGCTAACCCAGCAACTAATTAATTCAAACCATACCACGGGTATGATATGAACCCGTTGTCATAGAGTCGTGAAGCTCCAGACTGACCGGACGTTAGTCCCTAGCCACTGGGCGCTACTATAAGAGTTCATCCACTAGTATATTTATACATAACATAAGAAGCATATGAAAGGATGAGCACTGCAGGAGGCCTGTTTGGCCCAAATACGAGCAGCCATTTACTATTCATCCCACAGCTAACAAAACATTTGCCCAACCCCAAATTTCATTCCACCCAAGAAATAAGCCTGATGTGAAAGTCCCACTCAAATCCAACCCTCCCACTCATGTACTTATCCCAACCTAAATTTGAAACTACCGCAAGTCCCACCTCAATAACCCACTAGTCGACTGTTCCACTCATCAACTACCCTATTTCCAAAGCAATACTTTCCTATGTCCTTCTAAATCTAAACTTAACTAATTTAAATCTCATTACTGCGGGTTCTCTCTTGGAGAGACAATCCTCAAGAACCTTATTAAACCCCTTATATACCTACTTCCACTTATACACTTCGAATCAGGTCCTCCCTCATCTTCGTCTAACAAGTGAATGTAACTTTCTTCATAAGGAAGATTATCTAATGCTATGGTATTAATTTAGTCATCCTACGCTGATGTTTTGTAACAATTTTATGTCCATTCTGTAATATGGAGACCAGAACTGAGCTGCATAATCTAGTGATCCTTAGCATGAGGTATAAAGCTGCATATGACCTCTGGACCTTCTGTTCATACACTTTCTTGAGTAAATCCCAGTAATTCTATTTGCCTTATTACGTACGCTATAGGCATTGCTGCTTGGTTTAAGGTTGCTGCTCACCATAACCCTCCAAGTCCTTTTCACATCTGTATGGTCTAAGTCTACATCATTTAACTTATAAAGTTTTTTTACTAGGGGTTAGGGCACATCCCAAGCTTCAGAACCTACATTTTAACTACATTGAACTGCGCAATCTTCTGCCCACTTTTCTGACCAAGAATAGAGTTTTGTTTAAATCCTCCAGAAGTTCCATAATCATCTACGTTTGAATCAATAATCTACCTATCTCTTCATCGCAATTTGCTCATATCACTAGTAATTCCCACACAAGATCATTGATATATATTATAAACAACAACGGGGGCCCAAGACTGAATCCCTTGGAACGCCACTTGTTACTGACCCCACTCGGATTGTAACCCTCATTTATGGACACTCTCTGCTTCCTGTCTAGAGCATTACTCGATCCCACAAGCACTTTTTTCCCCCAATGCCATGACCTGGCCACTTTCATGTGTCGGAACTCAATCAAAGCCCTTACTAAAATCAAGTAAAACATAATATCAAATTCTTTATCGTGGTCAACAGCCTCAAAAGCTTTTACTGAAGAAAGTTATAAATTAGTTAGACAAGAACGGCCTCTTGAAAATCCATGCAGACTATCATTAATCAAGCTATGGCTTATCGAATTGCTTCTTATAATCTCAGCTATAATTGACTCTATATTTGCCTACAATTGAGGTCAGCTTATTGGGCGGTCAATTTGACGGTAACCGACTTGTCCACTGTTTTTAAAAATAGGAATTACATTAGCCATCTCCCCCACATATCAGACACTACACACCCTGTTTTGAAGAGATAAATTAAAAAAGTTAGTTAATGGTTTCACAGAGAACTTCCATGTTGCATCCTTTAAGAACCCTTGCAAAAACCCTCATCAGGACACCGGGGGCGACTTATTTTGCTTCAGTCGGTCCTATCTGCTTCACACCCAATTCACTAGTGACTGTGATGTTTACATAAATTATCTTCATCTAGCCCACTATAAAAAATAGTAATTAACTGGAATAATGTTAGTGTCTTCCTGTTTACTCTGGAGTTTTACCTGAAAATAATTATTAAAATTAATATAAAAGTATTAAAAATCGAGCACATTTCATTCTCATTGTCAGTTAAGGTGCCCATAGTTATTTATTAAAGGGACCTATCTTATCTCTAACCTTTGTCTACGACCTGGAAAAACTTTTTGGGTTAGTTTTATAATCCCACTAGCAACTTTAATTTCATAGTCCCTTTTAGCTTTACTTTTCTTATCCCCCTTTTTAATGTCCCCTCTTAGTGTCAATATACTGATTCATAAGATGACCCTCGCCTCTTTTGATACGCCTAATAAATTCCTTTCTTATGCCCTAGTAGATATTTGAGGCCTATTTATTCATCCATTTTTAGTCATTTCAATTTGTCTAGATTTCTTTATATGGAAAAACGTTCTTTGAGCAGCAGCCATAGTGTTCAGAAAACTGTCATAGTGAATAGCTCACTTCGTTACCAGTCAACAGATGAATAGTGTATCTCTAAACCCATCGTAATCTGCTAAGGACGAAAATCTGGGACAGTTACTGAGGTTATCGCTACTATCGTACTTCCATTCAATGCTAAATGTAAAATTGATTTGTGGTCGACTAGCACCCAGTTCCTCTAAATTTCTAAATTCATAACAAGGGATTCATTGTTTGCCCATAACTAAGTCAAGCGAGGATTATTTCCCATGTAGGTTCTGTCACAACTGCTCAAAAAAACCATCTGAACTACTTCTACGAACTCGTATGATTCTAAATGTCCAGTCAAGAATTCCAATCAAGTATGACTAAAGTTAAAGTCTCCTAGATTACTATTTATCGTGCCTTGTGGCCTAACAATTTCCTCCCCATAGTAGTCTCCTTGGTCCCTATCAAAGTTTGGAGGACGTATATCGACTCCTAAAACAGTTTTTCATGCCCCCTCTGAAAAGTTCTATCCAAACATACTCTGTATGTGTTACTTCAGACTTAATAAAACCCGTTTTTTTTGCAACAGTTCAAGTGATCTCGGACATACAGTGCCACCCCACCCCCCTTCGCCGATACTTTCTATCGTACTTGGAACAATTTAAAACCCTGATATGACCATTCCGCAGGCATGTCCCCGACTTTTTTAATTAAACCACGTCCCTCAGTAAGGTCAAATACATCAATGTTACCTGCACTAGCACTAATCTCCATCACGTCCATCCTTATTCCTAGCAATACGGCAATTAGCATAATGTAACATTGAAAGACCTCCTTTCTCTTTAACCCTACCTGCTCATTTCTGTTTTTCTACTAAAACTAGTTACTACCCTTACACCCTCAAGCCGCTGGCTTTCAATATCTACCTCGATTCTGCCTTTATTACTAGTTCCCCAATAACTCGAGATAACTACAACTGGACTTCACTGTTTTCCTGCCGAAAACCCATACCACTAACTATTTCCTAGTTTAAAGTCCTAACAAGCTCCACCATTGCAGTTAGCCATTCTACCACCCCAGACCTAGATAAGTAGAAAACTCCATCCCTGGCATACATGTCCATTCTGCATAGGAAAGTCCCAGTTTGTCAATGAATGTTACCGGCATTTTCCTTACAGTTTTTGTCCAGCCAGGCAATTGACACCAATTGCCCTGGACAACCATTCAATGTTCCAACTCCCCTCCTTGCAAAAGGACCACATATACAGGTTCCCACCCTTACTCCTAATTATTTACTATTGCTGACCTTTACCTGCTAATCAGGTCCGTTCACTCCTACGTCTGCCAACATCGTTGCATTCCATGCACTGAGACAGATATGAGGATTGCTCCCATTACCTCTCAGTGATGTCATCCATAAAGTTTCTTCTTTGTTAATAGGAAAGGCGTGCCTCGTTGTGCTCCGTTATCTCGTATTTTCACGGTCGCATCTTGACGTGCTAGAACTTTAATTGGTGTTCTCATCGCTATAACGATACATCCCTCTAGCGCCTTGAACAATCTGGAGAAAAACATTATATACTGAGTCATAAAGGCGAATGAGTGTGCACTACCTAGCAGAGTTTACTGCCAGAGGGGAATCATAGGCCTGTGTCCCGGGGAAAAAAAATAATAATAATTGAACTTTTCGTGCAGAGGAAAGAAAGTCTCCCTGATATACATGAGTATACATGTGTAAAGTGTATACTTACAGTGCCTCCCTAGTATATTGATGCTAAGGCTAAAGTGTCATTTGAAAACAGGTGAATTTGTAAATGAAGTTAAAGCCTATAGAGGCAGGTGTCCAGAATCGCCAGAAACTTACCACAGGTCAGCTGTTTTAATAATCTTCCTGGCCTGCTAGTGTACCTCGCATATAATCTAGTGATACCAAGTGAATAGCAAGGATACATGTTGTAGAGCAACTAACCAGTAATATCATGTACTTAGTGGAGTGGAGTGACTTTCACTAGTATTTCTTTTTTCTTGACTTACCAGACGTTAACTGTAAATTTCATATAACCTGTATTACCAGCGGTCTCAATATACACAACGAGAAGCAATTATTACTACAAAAAAAAGCATCTTCCACCAAAATTTGCACCAGTCAACTATAGTGATAATATAGCATTTAGTTGTGTGTGACGGAAAAAAAAAAAAATAGAAAGCTAGATACAAGCGATTGATAGCAACAAGGTGGAGGTCGACCGTTCTTCATTGTAGAGTGCCAGCAGTCACCGATTTCTTCAACACGCAAAGTTATACTTTTGTATCAGTCCAAATCACAATATTATCTCTTACACGGTAGATAATATCCAGAGAGCCTTGTCGTGTGCTAGCTCAAAATCACCGACCAGTATGTTTAAATAAGTGACCCACTGATCAGATCAGATCGACTGGTCCACCCTTGACTGGTCCAAACCCTTGGACTGGTCCGAACGCCGGACTAGTTTTCAAACGGTTTTCGTAGGAAACAATAAAGCAGACTGTAAACGGATGGGGTTGTAAGGCGCCCTTATAAACACAAACATTAAAAATCAGGAACTGTGACGTGTAAGCTTACCAAAATACAAAAACATTAGAAACTAAAAACAAAATAGCTAGAGCTTCATACAAGGAGTATTAATAGATTATTCTAGAGGAAGCTAGTAGAATTGCAGTAAATCAACAATCAAATCATAGAAGCTGTGTGTATCCTGTGGTCAGTCAAACAAACGGGCTTCCATGGATAATATTGTCAATTTTTGGTGGAAATTGGTTCACGGGCCCCTTGTGCACAGATATCCCTAGAAAACTAGCTACAAGCAGTAAATTAAAACAGAGCATTTTTTGGGTATGCCAAATTGAGAAAATCTGGGACTATGGAAATCACAAGGGTATAAAAGAGGACAACATCCAAAGCTCTTTCATAGAAAACCTGGAAGCTTTCTACAAAGATGGGAACATAAAAAGTCTGGGCTGAATGGTACTGCCCTTATACTGCCATGTAAGTCAGCAAACAGTAAGGCTGGAGTTGATGTCTCAGTTAGTCAGTAAATGTGGGGCTGGATATGAGCTGTCCTGGGAGACAGTAATGGTGAAGCGGAGTGCAGTCCACTGGAGACAGAAAACGGTGAGCTGTAGGTGCGTCCTGAGACAGGAATGGTGAAGCGGATATACTGGTCCCTGGGAGACAGTAATGGTGAAGCGGAGTGCTTGTCCTGGGAGACAGTATGTGAAGCTGGAGAATTACTGTCCTGAGAGAACAGTAATGGTGAAGCGGAGATACTGTCCCTGGAGACAGTAAGGTGAAGCGGAGGGGCTCCTGGAGACAGTAATGTGAAGCTGAGAATTTGTCCAGTAGTCGGGAATTATACGCGGAAGGAATACATCTAAATCCGACCATCATAGGGGACAGGAAAAGCCATAGTATGGAAACAAGTGAGAGTCAAAGATAATATAAACCAATATTGCAAACTAGAAATACCGCAGGAAATACAAACAAGAGGACACCAAAGCAATACTGAGAAAAATTACCAAAAAACAACTGTGGGATCTCCATTGTTGGTGCAAGGGAGATAGAAAGTAAGACATGGGAAACATGCACCACAGGAATACAGTCACAGAAACCCAAGGCAAGCGGAAACCAAGCCTGTGCACATACATGCACTTGGTATCGCTGGCATGGAATCTGGAAAAAACAGATGGGGACAAGCAAACTATGACACCCTAGAAAATGCCATGCCCATATAGACAACAGGAAAAAGCAAACTCCCTTCCTGTAAGCTTTTCACCCTGAAATGTGTAACCTCTTCATACCGGGAAAGATGTGCTATAACTTAAATTGCCAGGCATACCCATCTAAAGGGGACAAAAAGATACACAAGATCCAGGCCATGGAAAAACTGGGTGCCCACAGCCACTCAAAGGGAGAGGTTTTAGTGCGTCCCAGAGAAAAAACACAGGCAAGAAATGGCAGAAATCGTACACACCAAATCCATCTATTCCTGGAGTGGGAACCACAGTCGATGCCTCCACTCCAAACCACAGATACAGATACTAATGCCGGAAAAAAAAAAAAATCCCCCCCCAGTACCAACAAACCACCATTCCGATACCATTCTTCTTTGCCAATATACAGGTCCTAAAGCCAGCAACAAAAAAACAAAATACTTTCATCCGTGGACTGCATCAAGTCAGGCACAGGCAATGTTCGCTCGGCTTTCACTGAGACCCACAGAAAGGATCACTTTGGACCAACGCAATATGGATCCCAGGTTACAACCAATACAGATGGTGACATAGAGAACAGGCAAAAGGGGGGGGGGTTGTTTGGCCCTGTGTACATTGCAGAGTCACTTGTTTGCATACAGAACTTGCATAATGCCTACAAATAAATGATGTAAGTGGAAGTTTGAGCAGTAAAGGTCGAGAACCAAAACCTAGTCATATTTTGGTAGTCACAAGCCTTTCCCCCGGAATGCAACATCCCAGCAATTCCTGAACAGCTGTTAAAAATTGACCACTGTCCCTGTAAAATCTTCCATCTCCTGCCCCCAACATCTTGCTCCTGGATATTCAACTTACGGCAACCTAAAAATGGAGGAATATAGCAAATAATACTGATCAGTAATAACACCAGGAGGCAGCTCTGATGAAAAAACTCACACTCGACGAAGCTTTTAAATCTCTGCACAAAATTCAATAAACCAGCAAATAATAGAAGCTACTAGACTGTAGAATAACACTATGACCTAAAACTTCACTAAACAATGAATGACTGATAAGAAATGTCACCATAACAAAAACAATATACCGATCACAACATAATTGAGGATCAGACATGTATGCGTGGAGCCCCAGACCGACAAAATGAGACTAGTCACGAGGAGCAATTCACGCAACTTCAACCTCACTAGCAAAAACATAAAGTGGGAACCAAAGTAAACCAAGTCCTAACGCGATATAAAAAGCTGGGAAGTTACACTAACAAACACATACCCCACCTTATGCCTAGAAGCAGATTTAACTCGGTGGGCACTCGATGTATGCACAAGGCTTATTTCCTCTAAGAAAAAAAGGAGAAGTAGAATGTAAAAGAGAAAAACATGCGCTACCCTTTACAGGCGACGAAAAGAAAAACAGAGCGGCTACCATAGTCAAATATCTGAAATGCGTAGAGACACTGGTCAGAGAAATAGCAACCATCGAACTTTTAAGCTAAAGAATCGTTTTAGGAGTCCGAAGCCGCGGAAAGGAAACTAAAGCCCTACATGAAATCGAAAGAAACCCAAAGTATTTCTATCTCCTCTGCCAAAATCAAAATCGAGAACAACGTCCGTATTGGCCCCCTACCTAAACAAGATGGGTCCTCCACAGATGACTAAGCAAGGAAATAAGTGACTACATTCAATCCCAATATGACCAGTTTTGAGCAAGCCGCTAACCAGACTGAGAGTCGAATATCAAAAAGAATTTTTAATGAGAGAGCCACAAAATTTGATTAACCCCAAGTCCATATCCGAATGTTATCCTGACCGCCAAGATGATCTTCGAACAGGCGATAAATGACATGGATGCCCATGCACTCTGCCCCAGGGCCAATAACCATGGTACTCGTGTTTCATCAAGAACTGCAAGAAGCCCATATCACGGCCTTTTCCATCCTATTGGAGAGGGAGCATGGCCACGGGAGTCGTCCCTCAGATTACTTAAAAACAACAGACAATGCCGCCCACTCCACAAAGGGGCAGTAAAAGCAATAGCAAAAGAACTACAGACCAATAGCACTAACAATCCCATATCATAAAAATCTTCGAAAGGGTCCTAAGAAGCAAGAAACCCACCCTTCTAGAAACCCACAGTTACTACAACCCAGGGCAAAACATGAGGTTTAGAACAGTCGCTCCTGTCTGTCTCAACTATGGAACACTATGACAAGGTCCTAAATGCACTAGAAGACAAAAAAATTCAGAAGATAATATGTACGACTTTGCAAAAGCCTTCGACAATGTGACCATGGCGTAATAATGCGCACAAAATGCAGTCTAAAGGAATAACAGGAAAGTCGTCGATGGATCTATAATTTCCTCACTAACAGAACACAGGAGATATAAGTCGTCAACAGAGTAAAGACCGAGGCAGCTACGGTGAAAAGCTCTGTCCCACAAGGCACAGTACTAGCTCCCATCTTGTTCCTCATCCTCATAACCGACATAGACAAGGATGTCAGCCACACACCGTGTCCTTCCTTGCAGATGACACCCGAATCTGCATGACATTGTCTTCCATTGCAGACACTGCAAAGGCTAAAGGCGGAACATCAACCAAATCTTTTTCAGTGGGCTGCGGAAAACAATATGAAGTTCAACGATGAGAAATTCAATTACTCAGATATGTAAACATGATGGAATAAATTTTACATCAGAGTACAAAACATATTCTGGCCACAAAATAGAGCCGAAACAACCAACGTCAAAGACCTGGGAGTGATTATGTCGGAGGATCGCAACCTGTCAAGGACCATATCATTGTATCAATCGCATCTGCTAGAAAAATGACAGGATGGGATAACGAGAACCATTCAAAACTAGGTAGGCCAAGCCCATGATGACACACTTCAGGTCACATGTTCTATCTAAGGCTGGAATATTGCTGCACTCTACTGCACCTTTCAAGCAGGTGAAATTCCGACCTAGAAAATGTACAGAGAACCTTCTACGGCACGCATAGCGTAGATAAAAAACACCCAGATCAATTTACTGAGCCGCTTAAGGTTACTAAACCTGTAATTTCCCTGTAACGCAGGGAGGAGGATACATGCTTATATTCACCTGAAAAAATCCTAGATGGACTAGTACCGAACATGCACAGCGAAAATCACTCACTAACTAACGAAAGCATAACTTGGCAGATTGATGCACCATCCCCCCAATTGAAAAGCAGGGTGTCACATAGCACGTTTAATAGACCATACAATAATGTCAGGGGCCCTAGACTAGTTCAACTGCCTCCCTGCACACAAAAGGGGGATTAACCAAACAGACCGCCAGCAGTCTTCAAGCTGGCATGTACTGGACAAGCACCTAAAGTCATTCCTGATCAGCCGGCTGTGGCTCGTACGTTGGTTTGCTTGCAAGCCCGCAGCAACAGCCTGGTATGATCCGGTGCTGATCCCACCGGAAGGCCCTGGTCACAGACCGGGCCGCGGGGGCGTTGACCCCCAAACTTCCTCTCCAGGTTAAATCCCGGTAAGGGGGATTACCAACAGACCCCTGGCATCTTCAAGCTGCACTGGATAAGCAACCTAAAATCCGTTTCCTGATCAGCCGGGCTGTGGCCGCTACGTTAGGTTTGCGTGCAGGCCAGCAGCAACAGCCCTCGGTTGATCAGGGCTGATCCACCAGGAGGCCTGGTCACAGACAGGGCTGTTGGGGGCGTTGACCCCCCTAAACTCTCTCTCAGGTAAACTCCCAGGTAAACTCCATCCTTATCACCTGGGTCCTTCACTGTTGTCTTCCACCTAATTGGCTATGCAGCAGTTTTATGGAACAGTTTGACTTTCGTATGCTATTCGTTTTCATACTGTCGCTCTGGGTCCACCCTCCTTATCTGTGCTACTCGTTTCTGGCTCATCAACAAATCTCCTTGATTTCGCTGGGTCTTAAGCCTCCTGTACCTTTTTCCACTCTCTGTTGCACTTAGTATTTTGGCTTCCCTACACCTTCGGGTAAACCAAGGACTCGTTTTGGTCTTCCTATTATTTCTGTTTCCCATGGAACAAAACTTTCCTCTGCCTTACCTTGCACTTTGTTTGCCACATAATTCCATCATCTCCTTTACTGATTTTCCTACATTCTCTGTCCCTCTGAACCTCCTGCAGGAATTTCCTCATACCTGTGTAGTTCCCCCCCTTTTTATAGTTTGGCTGTCCCCTTCATTCCTGTTACCTTCTCCACTTGTTAACCTACTATATAGTCAAAACTCCAGACCCACGTGATATCGCTAGCGTCCAAGGGTCCTCTCGTAAGTGATGTCCTCAATGTCTGAAGCTGCTTCAGGGTGAACACAATGAGTGTGGCGTCTGTGTGTGTGAGCACGTCAGTTTGTTTATATGTCCCAGAAAAACATTTCACCTCTGTTATCCGTAATACTAAATAAATACCATTAACATGAAGAGTAATTCTAATAATTATAATAACTCAAAAGGAAAAGGCTTGTGATTAACAAGTCTCTCTTTCACCCAGTTATGTACTGCCTTTACTACATGTGAACACAATACATGCTTCTCAATTGACTGTGCTTTGTTGTCCTACAACATTATCTCTCGAAACTGTTGTCAGGGCTGTATCCCATTAAGCCCCCGACTTATTTTTCCTCCTGCCTATTCCTTGCCACCTACACATTTTAATCTTCCTACTACTGGCTAGTGTGTGTTGTGTAATATAGAATCGCTCGGAGCAGGGTTTGTGATAGCCAGCTACCAGTGATCGTAGGGCCGGCTCTAACCCCTCAAAACTATCCGCCAACCACAAACAGGTGATTTGAATCGTAACTCATCAGTGGGTATGTTCCAAACCAGATTCCTGATGCACGATGCTCGCTTGTACGATCCACTGTACGATGACTACGTGCAAACCTCGCCCTGCCGCCTCTGAAAAACTTCTTCAATTATTCTTTTCCACGTTGCCCCTTATGAGTCCTCATTTACCACACTATCACTTGTATTAACTGCACTTTTATAAATTTACACTTCACTTTGGAGTACACTTCTATTTGTGATTGACAACCCAACTGATATGAGGCCTACTTCCTCAGGCCTACTGCTGCCACCACCTCTGCTTATATATATTTATGAATCTGTCTGTATATATAAATATAAATAAATAAATCCCCTTTTTCTGGCTAGCTGGTTCAGCTCTGTTGCTACATCACAGTTTCTCAATAGCCAACCTCTCTTAATTCATTTGATATTTTTCTCTTGAGGTCCACTCCGCTTTGTATGCTTGTATATATGAACAATGTGGCAACAAGTGCCAACTAGGCCTCAACGAACTGGCACTTCTGAATTTTGTTGTAAAAATTTCAGGCTTTCTTTCTCTCGCCTTTACTTTATTTATTTTTGCTAATAAATGACAAGGTTTATCACTTGTAGGTTGTCACGTGAACGTTTCTCACTAAACACTGGTTGCTTCTAGCTGCTAAAACACGCACCTAAAAGCATTAAGATTCACGGAGCCTGGCGCTTATTACCCACTACTGTGGGTGTTATCGTGTGTGGTGTGTGTGTGTGTATGTGTGTGTTGGTGTGGTGTGTGTGAGTGTGTGTGTGGTGTGTGGTGTGTGTTTGTATGTGTATGTGGTGTGTGTGCGTGTGTGAGTGTGCATGTGTGAATGTGATGTGGATGTTGTGTGTGTGTGTTGTGTGTGGTGTTGTTTGTGTGTGTGTGTGTGTTTGTACTCACCTAGTTGTACTCACCTAGGTTGAGGTTGCGGGGTCAGTCCGAGCTCCGGCCAAACTGCTCTTCACTGGAATGCTAGAACTAGGTCACACACTCTCCCTGAACCGTGAGCTTTATCAAAACCTGTGTCTTAAAGCTATGTATGGATCCTGCCTTCCTACATCGCTTCCCAAACTATTCCACTTCCTGACTACTCGTGGCTGAAGAAATACGTCCTAACATCCCTGGAGATTCATCTGTGTCTTCAATTTTCCAACTGCATCCCCTTCTACTGTGCCATCCTGTGGAACATCCTGTCTTGTCCACCTGTCAATTCGTTCCTTAAGAATTTTGTATGTCGTTATCATGTCCCCCCTATCTCTCCTGGTCCTCCACAGTGTCGACAAGTTGATTTCCCTTAACCTCTCCTCGTAAGGACAATACCTCTTAGGCTCTGGGACTCGTCTTGTTTGCCAACCTTTTGCACTTTCTCTAGTTTTCTTTACGGCTTGGCTAGTGTGGGCTCCAAACTGAGCGCCGCATACTCCAATATGGGGCCTAACTACACGGTGTACAGGGTTTCTGAAAAACGATTCCTTATTAATTATGCGTCGAATGCTGTTCTGAGGTTTTGTGTGAAACTCACCTAATTGTACTCACCTAATTGTGGTTGCAGGGGTCGAGACTCAGCACCTGCCCCGCCTCTTCTTGCACTGATCGCTTCTGGGTCCTCTCTCTCACCTCTGCTTCCTGAGCTTGTCATAAACTCTTCTTAAAACTTGTAAATGGGTTCCTGCCTCCACTTAACCTGGAGTTTACCTGGATAGAGATTCGGGGGTTCAAACGCCTTCAGCGGCCCGGTCTGTGACCAGCCTCCTGGTGGAACAGCGCCTATCAACCAGGGCTGTGCACTGGCTGCAACGCAAACCAACGAGTACGCAGCCACAGCCCGGCTGATCAGGAACTGACTTTAGGTGGCCTTGTCAGTGCCACTTGAAGATCTGCCAAGGGGTCTTTTGTAATCCCCCTTATGTGTGCTGGGGAGGCATTTGAACAGTTTCGGGCTCCCCTGACCCCCTTATGTAAGGTCTCTTACGTGCTAGTGACACCCCTGCTTTTCATTGGGGGGATGTGCATCGTCCAGCCAATTCTTTTGCTATCGTAGTGAGTGATTTTCGTGTGCAAGTTCGTACAAGTCCCCACTAGGATTTTCCAGGTGTATATAAATCATGTATCTTCCCTCTGCGTTTCCAGGGAATACAGGTATTAGAAAACCTCAAGCACTACTCCCCAGTAATTGATGTGTTTTAATCTCCGTTATGCGCGCCGTAGAAAAGATCTCTGTACAATTTCAGGTCGCAATTTCACCTGCCTTGAAATTCAGTTAGAGGCAGCAATATCCATCTAGATAGAACAAGTGACCTAAAGAGTGGTCATCATGGCTTGGCCGCCCTAGTTTGAAGGTCTCATTATCCATTCCTGTCATTTTTCTAGCACTGCGATTGATACAATGTTTAGGTCCCATGAAGGTGAGATCCTCCACATAATCACTCCCCAGGTCTTTTGACGTTTGGTGTTTCGCTCTATTTTTGTGGCCGAGAATTTGTTTTGTACTCTGATGAAGATTTTAATTTCCTCATTGTTTTACCAATCGTGTAATTGAAATTCTCATATCGTGTGCACTCATTATGTTTTCTTGCAGCCCGCTGAAGATTTGGTTATATGTCCGCCGGAGCCTTGCAGTGTCTGCAAATGGAAGACACTGTCATGAGCATATTCGGGTGTCCATCTGCAATAGGAAGACACGGTGCTGTGGTCTGACATCCTTGTCTATGTCGATATGAAGGATTGAGGAACAAGATGGGAGCTAGTACTGTGACCTTGTTGAACAAGCTTTTCACCGAGCTCGCCTCGACTTTACTCAGTTACAGACTACTCTCTGTGTTCTGTTAGTGAGAAATTCTAGGATCCATCGACCGACTTTTCCTGTTATTCCCTTTAGCGCTGCATATTTGTGCGCTATAATGCCATGTCACACTTGTCGAAGAGCTTTTGCAAAGTCTGTAGTATTTACTTCTGCATTCTTTTTGTCCTTCTATAGTGCATTTAGAGGACCTTGTCGTAGTGATCCAGTAGTTGAGACAGACAGGAGCGACCTGTTCAAAACCCATGTTGCCCTGGGTTGTAACTGATGGGTTTCCTAGATTGGTTGGTGATCTTCGCTCCTGCTTCCTCAACGTGTGGACCACGACGACAGGGGAAGGCCTAAATGCACTAGAAGACAAAAAAGAAAGTCAGAGTAATATATACAGACTTTGCAAAAGCCTTTCGACCAGTGTGACCATGGCGTATAGCGCACAAAATCCTGCTAAAGGAATCTAACAGGAAAATCTGGTCGATGGATACTATAATTTCCGCACTTACAAGAAACACAGAGAGTAGTCTCAACAGAGTAAGTCCGAGGCAGCTAACGGTGAAAAGCTCTGTTCCTCAAGCACAGTACTGCTCGCTCTCCCCAACTTGTTCCGCAGCCTTATATCCGACGATAGACCAGATGTCAGCCACAGCACCGTGTCTTCCTTTGCAGATGACACCCCGAATCTGCATGACAGTGTCCTTCTCATTGCAGACCTGCAAAGCTCGCAGGCCAGACATCACAAACACAAACTTTCATGGGCTGCAGAAAACAATATAAGTTCAACGATGAGAACTTTCATTACACAATATGTAAACATGAGGAAATTAAATCATTCAACAGAGTACCAAAACAAATTCAGGCCACAAAATAGACGAAACACCAACAGTCAAAGACCTGGGAGTTGATCATGCGGAGGAACTCACCTTCCAGGACCATAACATTGATCAATCAGCATCTGCAGAAAAAAGACCGGATGGATAATGAGAACCTCAAAACAGGGTGCGGCGCAAGCCCATGATGACACTCTTCAGGTCCCTTGTTTATCTAGCTGGAATATTGCTGGCACACCTAACAGCACCCTTCAAGGCAGGTGAAATTGCCGACCTAGAAATGTACAGAGAACTTTCACGGGCGCGGAATAACGAGATAAAACAACCTCAATTATTGTGAGCTCTTGAGGTTCCTAAACCTGTATTCCCTGGCACGCAGGAGGGGAGAGATACATGATTTTATACACCTGGAAAATTCCTAGAGGGACTAGACCGAACTTGCACACGAAATCACCCACTACGAAAGCAAAAGACTTGGCAGACGATGCAACCATCCCGCCCAATGACAAGCAGGGTGTCACCTAGCACGTTAAAGACCATACAAAAATGACAGAGGGCCCGAGACTGTTCAATCTGCCTCCCAGCACACATAAGGGGATTACCACAACCCCTGGCAGTCGTCAAGCTGGCAACAGCCAAAATCACCTAAAAGTTCAGTTCCGGATCAGCCGGGCTGTGCTCGTATGTAGTGATTGCGTGCAGCCAGCAGCAACAGCCTGGTTGAAAAATCAGGCTCTGGATCCCCAGGAGGCCTGGTCTCAGACCGGGGCCGCGGGGGCGTTGAACCCTCGGAAACTCTCCTGTCTCCAGGTAAACTCCAGGTAAAACCATACAATTATTAGTGACCAATGAGTAACCATTCAAGAAGTTATGAGGGACCTATGAGTAATCAATACAAGTTATGAGGGACCTATGAGTAACCATTCAAGAAGTTTTGAGAGACCTATGAGTAACCATAATACGAGTAAGTTATGAGGAACTAAGATAACCCATACAAGGAGTTATGAGGGACCTATGAATACCCATTCAAGGAAGTTATGAGAGACCTATGAGTAAGCCATAACAGGAAGTTATGATGGACCTATAGTAACCATACAAGGAAGTTATAGGGGCCTATGAGTGAACCATACCAGTTATGAGAGGGACTATTAGTACCATTCAAAGGAGTTATGAGGACCTATGAGTAACCATACAAAGTTATGAGAGACCTATGAGTAACCATTCAAGGAATTATGAGGGACCAAATGAGTACCCTTACAAGGAAGTTATGAGGGACCTATGAGTAACCATACAAGAAGTTATAAAGACCTATGAGTAACATACCAAGGAATTATGAAGGACCTATGATAACCCTACAAGGTAGTTATGAGGGACCTATGAGTAACCATACAAGGAAGTTATAAGAGACCTATGAGTACCCATACAAGGATGTTATGAGAAACCTATGAGTAAACCTTAACAAGGAAGTTATGAGATACCTATGAGTAACCCATGCAAGGAAGTTATGAGGTACCTAATGAGATAACCGTATAAGGAAGTTATGAGGGACCTATGAGTATCCATACAAGGAAGTTATGAGAGGACCTATGAGTAAACCATACAAGGAGTTATTGAGAGATCTATGAGTAACCATACAAGGAAGTTATGAGAGACCTATGAGTAACCATACAAGGAAGTTATGAGAGACCTATGAGTACAACCATACAAGAAGTTATGAAGAGACCTATGAGTAAACCATACAAGGTAGGTAATGAGGGACCTATGAGTAACCATACAAGAAGATTTGAGGACCTAAGAGTAACCATACAAGTAATTTATGTAGGGACCATGAGTAACCATATAGAAATTTAACATGATGAACCCTTGACTGTATAAAATGCAGCAAGTTTGTGCTAACCCAGCAACTAATTAATTCAAACCATACCACGGGTATGATATGAACCCGTTGTCATAGAGTCGTGAAGCTCCAGACTGACCGGACGTTAGTCCCTAGCCACTGGGCGCTACTATAAGAGTTCATCCACTAGTATATTTATACATAACATAAGAAGCATATGAAAGGATGAGCACTGCAGGAGGCCTGTTTGGCCCAAATACGAGCAGCCATTTACTATTCATCCCACAGCTAACAAAACATTTGCCCAACCCCAAATTTCATTCCACCCAAGAAATAAGCCTGATGTGAAAGTCCCACTCAAATCCAACCCTCCCACTCATGTACTTATCCCAACCTAAATTTGAAACTACCGCAAGTCCCACCTCAATAACCCACTAGTCGACTGTTCCACTCATCAACTACCCTATTTCCAAAGCAATACTTTCCTATGTCCTTCTAAATCTAAACTTAACTAATTTAAATCTCATTACTGCGGGTTCTCTCTTGGAGAGACAATCCTCAAGAACCTTATTAAACCCCTTATATACCTACTTCCACTTATACACTTCGAATCAGGTCCTCCCTCATCTTCGTCTAACAAGTGAATGTAACTTTCTTCATAAGGAAGATTATCTAATGCTATGGTATTAATTTAGTCATCCTACGCTGATGTTTTGTAACAATTTTATGTCCATTCTGTAATATGGAGACCAGAACTGAGCTGCATAATCTAGTGATCCTTAGCATGAGGTATAAAGCTGCATATGACCTCTGGACCTTCTGTTCATACACTTTCTTGAGTAAATCCCAGTAATTCTATTTGCCTTATTACGTACGCTATAGGCATTGCTGCTTGGTTTAAGGTTGCTGCTCACCATAACCCTCCAAGTCCTTTTCACATCTGTATGGTCTAAGTCTACATCATTTAACTTATAAAGTTTTTTTACTAGGGGTTAGGGCACATCCCAAGCTTCAGAACCTACATTTTAACTACATTGAACTGCGCAATCTTCTGCCCACTTTTCTGACCAAGAATAGAGTTTTGTTTAAATCCTCCAGAAGTTCCATAATCATCTACGTTTGAATCAATAATCTACCTATCTCTTCATCGCAATTTGCTCATATCACTAGTAATTCCCACACAAGATCATTGATATATATTATAAACAACAACGGGGGCCCAAGACTGAATCCCTTGGAACGCCACTTGTTACTGACCCCACTCGGATTGTAACCCTCATTTATGGACACTCTCTGCTTCCTGTCTAGAGCATTACTCGATCCCACAAGCACTTTTTTCCCCCAATGCCATGACCTGGCCACTTTCATGTGTCGGAACTCAATCAAAGCCCTTACTAAAATCAAGTAAAACATAATATCAAATTCTTTATCGTGGTCAACAGCCTCAAAAGCTTTTACTGAAGAAAGTTATAAATTAGTTAGACAAGAACGGCCTCTTGAAAATCCATGCAGACTATCATTAATCAAGCTATGGCTTATCGAATTGCTTCTTATAATCTCAGCTATAATTGACTCTATATTTGCCTACAATTGAGGTCAGCTTATTGGGCGGTCAATTTGACGGTAACCGACTTGTCCACTGTTTTTAAAAATAGGAATTACATTAGCCATCTCCCCCACATATCAGACACTACACACCCTGTTTTGAAGAGATAAATTAAAAAAGTTAGTTAATGGTTTCACAGAGAACTTCCATGTTGCATCCTTTAAGAACCCTTGCAAAAACCCTCATCAGGACACCGGGGGCGACTTATTTTGCTTCAGTCGGTCCTATCTGCTTCACACCCAATTCACTAGTGACTGTGATGTTTACATAAATTATCTTCATCTAGCCCACTATAAAAAATAGTAATTAACTGGAATAATGTTAGTGTCTTCCTGTTTACTCTGGAGTTTTACCTGAAAATAATTATTAAAATTAATATAAAAGTATTAAAAATCGAGCACATTTCATTCTCATTGTCAGTTAAGGTGCCCATAGTTATTTATTAAAGGGACCTATCTTATCTCTAACCTTTGTCTACGACCTGGAAAAACTTTTTGGGTTAGTTTTATAATCCCACTAGCAACTTTAATTTCATAGTCCCTTTTAGCTTTACTTTTCTTATCCCCCTTTTTAATGTCCCCTCTTAGTGTCAATATACTGATTCATAAGATGACCCTCGCCTCTTTTGATACGCCTAATAAATTCCTTTCTTATGCCCTAGTAGATATTTGAGGCCTATTTATTCATCCATTTTTAGTCATTTCAATTTGTCTAGATTTCTTTATATGGAAAAACGTTCTTTGAGCAGCAGCCATAGTGTTCAGAAAACTGTCATAGTGAATAGCTCACTTCGTTACCAGTCAACAGATGAATAGTGTATCTCTAAACCCATCGTAATCTGCTAAGGACGAAAATCTGGGACAGTTACTGAGGTTATCGCTACTATCGTACTTCCATTCAATGCTAAATGTAAAATTGATTTGTGGTCGACTAGCACCCAGTTCCTCTAAATTTCTAAATTCATAACAAGGGATTCATTGTTTGCCCATAACTAAGTCAAGCGAGGATTATTTCCCATGTAGGTTCTGTCACAACTGCTCAAAAAAACCATCTGAACTACTTCTACGAACTCGTATGATTCTAAATGTCCAGTCAAGAATTCCAATCAAGTATGACTAAAGTTAAAGTCTCCTAGATTACTATTTATCGTGCCTTGTGGCCTAACAATTTCCTCCCCATAGTAGTCTCCTTGGTCCCTATCAAAGTTTGGAGGACGTATATCGACTCCTAAAACAGTTTTTCATGCCCCCTCTGAAAAGTTCTATCCAAACATACTCTGTATGTGTTACTTCAGACTTAATAAAACCCGTTTTTTTTGCAACAGTTCAAGTGATCTCGGACATACAGTGCCACCCCACCCCCCTTCGCCGATACTTTCTATCGTACTTGGAACAATTTAAAACCCTGATATGACCATTCCGCAGGCATGTCCCCGACTTTTTTAATTAAACCACGTCCCTCAGTAAGGTCAAATACATCAATGTTACCTGCACTAGCACTAATCTCCATCACGTCCATCCTTATTCCTAGCAATACGGCAATTAGCATAATGTAACATTGAAAGACCTCCTTTCTCTTTAACCCTACCTGCTCATTTCTGTTTTTCTACTAAAACTAGTTACTACCCTTACACCCTCAAGCCGCTGGCTTTCAATATCTACCTCGATTCTGCCTTTATTACTAGTTCCCCAATAACTCGAGATAACTACAACTGGACTTCACTGTTTTCCTGCCGAAAACCCATACCACTAACTATTTCCTAGTTTAAAGTCCTAACAAGCTCCACCATTGCAGTTAGCCATTCTACCACCCCAGACCTAGATAAGTAGAAAACTCCATCCCTGGCATACATGTCCATTCTGCATAGGAAAGTCCCAGTTTGTCAATGAATGTTACCGGCATTTTCCTTACAGTTTTTGTCCAGCCAGGCAATTGACACCAATTGCCCTGGACAACCATTCAATGTTCCAACTCCCCTCCTTGCAAAAGGACCACATATACAGGTTCCCACCCTTACTCCTAATTATTTACTATTGCTGACCTTTACCTGCTAATCAGGTCCGTTCACTCCTACGTCTGCCAACATCGTTGCATTCCATGCACTGAGACAGATATGAGGATTGCTCCCATTACCTCTCAGTGATGTCATCCATAAAGTTTCTTCTTTGTTAATAGGAAAGGCGTGCCTCGTTGTGCTCCGTTATCTCGTATTTTCACGGTCGCATCTTGACGTGCTAGAACTTTAATTGGTGTTCTCATCGCTATAACGATACATCCCTCTAGCGCCTTGAACAATCTGGAGAAAAACATTATATACTGAGTCATAAAGGCGAATGAGTGTGCACTACCTAGCAGAGTTTACTGCCAGAGGGGAATCATAGGCCTGTGTCCCGGGGAAAAAAAATAATAATAATTGAACTTTTCGTGCAGAGGAAAGAAAGTCTCCCTGATATACATGAGTATACATGTGTAAAGTGTATACTTACAGTGCCTCCCTAGTATATTGATGCTAAGGCTAAAGTGTCATTTGAAAACAGGTGAATTTGTAAATGAAGTTAAAGCCTATAGAGGCAGGTGTCCAGAATCGCCAGAAACTTACCACAGGTCAGCTGTTTTAATAATCTTCCTGGCCTGCTAGTGTACCTCGCATATAATCTAGTGATACCAAGTGAATAGCAAGGATACATGTTGTAGAGCAACTAACCAGTAATATCATGTACTTAGTGGAGTGGAGTGACTTTCACTAGTATTTCTTTTTTCTTGACTTACCAGACGTTAACTGTAAATTTCATATAACCTGTATTACCAGCGGTCTCAATATACACAACGAGAAGCAATTATTACTACAAAAAAAAGCATCTTCCACCAAAATTTGCACCAGTCAACTATAGTGATAATATAGCATTTAGTTGTGTGTGACGGAAAAAAAAAAAAATAGAAAGCTAGATACAAGCGATTGATAGCAACAAGGTGGAGGTCGACCGTTCTTCATTGTAGAGTGCCAGCAGTCACCGATTTCTTCAACACGCAAAGTTATACTTTTGTATCAGTCCAAATCACAATATTATCTCTTACACGGTAGATAATATCCAGAGAGCCTTGTCGTGTGCTAGCTCAAAATCACCGACCAGTATGTTTAAATAAGTGACCCACTGATCAGATCAGATCGACTGGTCCACCCTTGACTGGTCCAAACCCTTGGACTGGTCCGAACGCCGGACTAGTTTTCAAACGGTTTTCGTAGGAAACAATAAAGCAGACTGTAAACGGATGGGGTTGTAAGGCGCCCTTATAAACACAAACATTAAAAATCAGGAACTGTGACGTGTAAGCTTACCAAAATACAAAAACATTAGAAACTAAAAACAAAATAGCTAGAGCTTCATACAAGGAGTATTAATAGATTATTCTAGAGGAAGCTAGTAGAATTGCAGTAAATCAACAATCAAATCATAGAAGCTGTGTGTATCCTGTGGTCAGTCAAACAAACGGGCTTCCATGGATAATATTGTCAATTTTTGGTGGAAATTGGTTCACGGGCCCCTTGTGCACAGATATCCCTAGAAAACTAGCTACAAGCAGTAAATTAAAACAGAGCATTTTTTGGGTATGCCAAATTGAGAAAATCTGGGACTATGGAAATCACAAGGGTATAAAAGAGGACAACATCCAAAGCTCTTTCATAGAAAACCTGGAAGCTTTCTACAAAGATGGGAACATAAAAAGTCTGGGCTGAATGGTACTGCCCTTATACTGCCATGTAAGTCAGCAAACAGTAAGGCTGGAGTTGATGTCTCAGTTAGTCAGTAAATGTGGGGCTGGATATGAGCTGTCCTGGGAGACAGTAATGGTGAAGCGGAGTGCAGTCCACTGGAGACAGAAAACGGTGAGCTGTAGGTGCGTCCTGAGACAGGAATGGTGAAGCGGATATACTGGTCCCTGGGAGACAGTAATGGTGAAGCGGAGTGCTTGTCCTGGGAGACAGTATGTGAAGCTGGAGAATTACTGTCCTGAGAGAACAGTAATGGTGAAGCGGAGATACTGTCCCTGGAGACAGTAAGGTGAAGCGGAGGGGCTCCTGGAGACAGTAATGTGAAGCTGAGAATTTGTCCAGTAGTCGGGAATTATACGCGGAAGGAATACATCTAAATCCGACCATCATAGGGGACAGGAAAAGCCATAGTATGGAAACAAGTGAGAGTCAAAGATAATATAAACCAATATTGCAAACTAGAAATACCGCAGGAAATACAAACAAGAGGACACCAAAGCAATACTGAGAAAAATTACCAAAAAACAACTGTGGGATCTCCATTGTTGGTGCAAGGGAGATAGAAAGTAAGACATGGGAAACATGCACCACAGGAATACAGTCACAGAAACCCAAGGCAAGCGGAAACCAAGCCTGTGCACATACATGCACTTGGTATCGCTGGCATGGAATCTGGAAAAAACAGATGGGGACAAGCAAACTAGGTTCTAGCACGTAAGAGCGACCGTGAAAACACGAGATAACCCGGAGCACAACGAGGCACGCTGACACGCTGATGCATCTACAGTTAGAACTACTTCACTTGCTAGGCTATTCCACTTGCTGACAACTCTATGACTGAAGAAATACTTCCTAACGTCCCTGTGACTCGTCTGAGTCTTCAGCTTCCAGTTGTGACCCCTTGTCCCTGTGTCCCCTCTCTGGAACATCCTATCTCTGTCCACCTTGTCTATTCCCCGCAGTATCTTGTATGTCATTATCAGTCTCCCCTGACCCTTCTGTCCTCCAGTGTCGTCAGTCCGATTTCCCTTAACCTTTCCTCGTACAACATTCCCTTGAGCTCTGGGACTAGCCTTGTTGCAAACCTTTGTACTTTCTCTAACTTCTTGACGTGCTTGACCAGGTGTGGGTTCCAGACTGGTGCTGCATACTCCAGTATGGGCCTAACATACACAGTGTACAGTGTCTTGAACGATTCCTTATTAAGGTATCGGAACGCTATTCTCAGGTTTGCCAGGTGCCCGTATGCTGCAGCAGTTATTTGGTTGATGTGTGCCTCTGGTGATGTGCTCGGTGTTTTGGTCACCCCAAGGTCTTTCTCTCTGAGTGAGGTCTGTAGTCTTTGTCCACCTAGCCTATACTCTGTCTGCGGTCTTCTTTGCCCCTCCCCAATCTTGTGTGTGTGTGTTTGTGTGTGTTTGTGTTTGTGTGTGTTTGTGTGTGTGTGTGTGTGTGTGTGTGTGTGTGTGTGTGTGTGTGTGGGGTGTGTGTGTGTGTGTGTGCGTGTGTGTGTGTGTGTGTGTGTGTGTGTGTGTACTCAACTAGTTGAGGTTGCAGGGGTCGAGTCCAAGCCCCTGTGTGTGTTAGTTACCATTTTGTGTGTGTGTGTGTGTGTGTGTACTCGCCTAATTCTGAGTGCAGGGGTCGAGACTCAGCTCCTGGCCCCTGTGTGTGTGTATGTGTGTGTGTGTGTGTGTGTGTATGTGTGTGTGTGTGTTTGTGTTTGTGTGTATGTGTGTGTGTGTGTGTGTGTACTCACCTAGTTGTACTCACCTAGTTGAGGTTGCAGGGGTCGAGTCCGAGCTCCTGGCTCCGCCTCTTCACTGGTCGCTACTATGTCACTCTCCCTGAACCAAGAGAATCATAGGCCTGTGTCCCGTGTGAAAAAATAATAATAACTGAACTTTGTGTCAGAGGAAAGAAAGTCTCCCTGATAACATTGAGTATACATAGTGTATAGTGTATACTACAGTGGCTCCCTAGTATATTGATGATAAAGGCTAAAGTGTCATTTGAAAACAGGTGAATTTGTAAACGAAGTGATAAGCCTATAGAGGCAGGTGCCAGAAGTCGCCAGAAACTTACCACAGGTCAGCTGTTTTTAATAATCTTCCTGGCCTGCTAGTGTACTCGCATATAATCTAGTGATACCAGTGAATAGCAGAATACAGTGTTGTAGTAGCAACTAACCAGTATTATAATGGTACTTAGTGAAGTGGAGTGACTTTCATTAGTTTCTTTTTCTTGAAATACCAGACATATACTGTGAATTTCATATAACCTGTAGTTACCAGCGGTCACAATATACACAACGAGAAGCAATTATTACTACAGAAAAAGCGTCCTTCCTCCAAAATTTGCACCAGTCAACTATAGTGATAATGTAGCATTTATTGTGGTGGAGACAGAAAAAAAAACTAGAAAAGCTAGATACAGCGATTGATAAACAAGGGTTGAGGCTCGACCGTTCGTCATTGTAGGAGCTGCCAGAAATCACCGGCTCTTCAACACGCAAGTTATACTTTTGTATCAATCAAATCACATATTACTCGGGTAGATAATTTCCAGTAGATCCTTCATGTGTTAGCTCAAATCACCGACCAGTATGGTTTAAATAAGTGACCCACTGATCAGATCAGATAGACTGGTCCGAACCCTTGACTGGTCCGAACCCTTGACTGGTCCGAACCCTTGACTGGTCCGAACCCTGGACTGGTTTCAAACGGTTTCGTTGTGCACTACCTAGCAGGTTATTAATAAGTATTCAGAGGTTGC
>NC_069422.1:1984209-2007111 GCF_026875155.1 Cherax quadricarinatus | reverse complement strand
TTCTTGCATTTTGAAGGCTAAACCAGTGCTCAGAACCATGTGGGTTGAGCCAGAGTGTCTCAGAACCATGTGGGTTGAGCCAGAGTGTCTCAGAACCATGTGGAATGAACCAAAGTGTCTCAGAACCATGTGGGATGAACCAGAGTGTCTCAGAACCATGTGGGTTGAAACCAGAGTGTCTCAGAACCATGTGGAATGAACCAAATTGTCTCAGAACCATGTGGATTGAACCAGAGTGTCTCGAACCATGTGGAATGAACCAAAGTGTCTCAGAACCATGTGGGATGAACCAGAGTGTCTCAGAACCATGTGGGTTGAACCAGAGTGTCTCAGAACCATGTGGAATGAACCAAAGTGTCTCAGAACCATGTGGATTGAACCAGAGTGTCTCAGAACCATGTGTGATGAATAACTGTGGTTGTCTTCCTTGTAATTAAGGATGCCTCTCTCTTTAAATGAGTTAATTTTAATGAGCCATATTTCCTTTGTATAAGTCTTAGATGTCTTATATTTATATATTATATATATATATATATATATATATGATATATATATATATATATATATATATATATATATAATTCATTGACGGAGCCATGATCTGGGATAATCTAACGGGCTCTGAAACCAGACCTGCTCCCCCCAACAACTACAAACAGTCGCACTGGGATGGCCCAATAGTGGAGAAAATAGCCTCAACAAGCTTCAGAGTGTGTCAGGGAACAGGGAAGGATAGAGCCCGCCTCCTGGCAGTGAGAGCTCCTCATGCAGGGGACTTTCTGTTGGCTGTTCCCAACTCCAGCCTTGGCACACGCCTCGACCCACAGGCCATCCGCATTGGTGTTGCCCTTCGACTTGCGCCCCTATTCTCGCCGAACACAGGTGTATTTGTGGCAGTGAAGCATCAGACCGATTCGGGTACCATGGTCTTGTGTGCCGTAAATCCGAGGGAAAGATTGCAAGACAGGAGGAGGTTAATAACATTATCAAAAGGAGCCTCACAACAGCCGGATGCCCAGCAGTAAGGGAGCCACCCCAACTATGCAGAACTGATGGCAGCCAGAAGCGTCCAGATGGTATCACACTTCAAGCCTGGACAGACGGTAAGCAGGTGGTGTGGGATTACACGTGTGCATCTACCTTGGCTGATACCTATCTCCAATACACCAGGGAAGAAGGAGGGGCAGCTGCCAGCTTCAGGGAGTCCCAGAAGTCTAGAAAATATGAAGAACTTGCCATCAATTATATGCTTGTTCCCATAGGCTCAGAGACCCTGTGTTCATGGGTAAAGAGTGCATCTAAGTTCCTTAAGGAGCTAGGCAAAAGACTCATCAGGGTAACTAGGGATCCCAGGGCAGCTAGTTTTCTGTTCCAGCAACTCAGCGCTGCTGTTCAGAGGGGTAATGCCTGCTGTATTTTGGGCACGCGCCCAGTTCTGAAGAGCTGGATGAGATTTTCGCACTATAATCAGTGTCAAATACGTAAAAATATGTACTAGACATGTATCTCTCACATCTCATGTACTGTATATGCCATCTTTTTATAATGTATCTCTTAAACCTTTTGCTCCATATTAAATATATATATATATATATAATATATATATATATATATATATATATATATATTATATATATATATATATATATATATATATATATATATATATATTAAAACACAAACGTTAGTTGGGTTCCGAAATTTGGAAGGTTGAAAATCCGTGGTTAATCTGTGCCAGGGATTAAGGAAAGAGCCGTCCTGGTCTAGCCAGGCCACGAGGGTTATATCAAAGAACTATTTCTGTTACTTCGGTCTTTTCAAAAAACCCCCGATGCTTTGACTCTATTTCAAACTTCAGTCAATATCTTTCAAACGTCAACTACCAGGGTTCCGCAGCCGTGGTCGGGAGGCCACACTGTACGTGCGGATCGTTACACTGACTTGGGCTGGTTTTTTACACTGCAATTGGCGTGTGATGGTGGCAAGAGAGCCTTTCGCTTTACTGTCCTCATCTCTTAGCAAAACATAAAAGTATTTCCCAAAATTTTAAGTGCTTCTGTATTACTAGAATATGAGTGAGGGTCAGTATGAAAAAGGTTTCTCCCACCTCCCCCACTCCCTCGCCCCCACCCTAAAAAAATGTAAAAAATATTCAAAAACCAAAATTTTTAAAAAAATGGTATTGGATTTTTAGTGGGTGGAAGTGGGGTGGAAAGGGGGGAATGAAAGTGGGTTTGGAAGTGGGTGGAAGTGGGTGGAAGGGGGGGGTTTTGAAAAAGGGGTGGGGAAATGGGTGGGAAAGGGGTGGAAGTGGGTGGAAATGGATGAAAATTTGGGGTGGAAGTGGGTGGAAGTGGGTGGAAGTGGATGAAAGGGGTGGAAGCGGTGGAAATTTGGGTGGAAGTTGGTGGAAGTGGGGTGGAAGAGATATGTGGGTGGAAATGGGTGGAAGTGGGTGGAATGGTGGGAAGGGGGGGGAGAGTGCATGGAAGGGTGGAAGTGGGTGTAAAATTGGGGGAAATGGATGGATGTAGCTGGGAAATGGGGAAACGGAAGGGGGTTGGGGGGAAATGGGTGGGAGTGGATTTGGGAAATGGGTAGGGGAAACAGATGGAAGTGGATGAAAATGGTTGTAAGTGGGTGGAAATTTGGGTGGAAAAGGGGGGAAGGGATGGAAATAGGTGGAAGGGATTGAAGTGGATGGAAGGGGTGGAAGTGGAGGGAAGTGGGTGGAAGTGGATGGGAAATGGATGGAAGTGGGTGGCGTGGAGGAAGTGGATGGGAGTGGGTGGAAGTGGGTGAAAATGGGTGGAAGTGGATGGGAGGGGTGGAAGTGGGGTGAAAAAGGGTGGAAATGGATGGAAGTGGGTGGGGGTGGATGAAAATGGGTGGAAGTGCATGAAAGTGGGTGGAAGTGGATGGGAGTGCGTGGAAGGGGGTAAAAATGGGTGGAAGCGGATGGAAGTGGGTGGAAGTGGATGGAAGTGGGTGGAAGTGGATGGGAGTGATTAGAGTGGGTGGACGTGGATGGAAGAGGGTGGAAGTGGATGGAAGTGGGTGTGAAAGTGGATGGAAGTGGGTGGAAGTGGATAGAAGTGGGTGGAAGTGGGTGAAATGGGTGGAAGTGGATGGAAGTGGGGTGGAAGTGAACGCGGAGAGGGTGGAAGTGGGTGGACGTGGATGGAAGTGGGTGGAAGTGGATGGAAGTGGGTGGAATTGGACGGAAGTGGGTGGAAGTGGATGGAAGTGGGTGGAAGTGGGTGAAAAGGGGTGTGGAGTGGGTGGAAGTGGATGGGAGAGGGTGGAAGTGGGTGGACGTGGAGGGAAAGTGGGTGGAAGTGGATAGAAGTGGGGGGAAAGTGGACGGAAGTGGGTGGAAGTGGATGGAAGTGGGTGGAAGGTGGGTGAAAATGGGTGGAAGTGGATGGAAGTGATGGAAGTAGATGGAGTGGATGGAAGTGAGTGGAAGTGGAGGGAAAGTGGGTGGAAGTGGGTGAAAATGGGTGGAAGTAGATTTAAGTGGGTGCAAGTGGATGGAAGTGGGTGGGGTGATAGAAGGGGGTAGAAGTGGAGGGAAGTGGGTGGAAGTGGATGGAAGGGGGTTTTAGAAGTGGTTGGAAGTGGGTTGAAGTGGGTGCAATGGGTGGAAGTGAATTTAAGTGGGTGGAAGTGATGGAAGTGGGTGGACGTGGATAAAGGTGTGTGGAAGTGAATAGAAGTTGGTGGGGGAAGTATGTGGTAGAGGATGGAAGTGGGTGGAAGTGGATGGAAGTGGGTGGAAGTATGTGGTAGTGGATGAAGGTGGGTGGAATTGAATGGAAGTGTGTGGAAGTGGGCGGAAGTGGATGGAAGTGGTTTAGAAGTGGATGGAAGTGGGTGGAGCAGGTGGAAATGGGTGGAAGTGGATGGAATTGGGTGAAAGTGGGTGGAAGTGGGTGGAAGTGGATGGAGTGGGTGGACGTGGGTGGAAGTGGAGGGAGGTGGGTGGAAGTGGATGGAAGTCCATGTACGTGGGTGGAAGGGGGGTGGTAGTGGGTGGACGTGGCCGGAGTGGAGGGAGGTGGGTGGAAGTGGAGGAAGTGAGTGGAATTGGGTGGATGTGGATTGAAGCGGATAGAAGTGGTTAAAAGTGGATGGAAGTGAATGGTAGTGGTTGAAAGTGGATGGAAGTGGATGGAAGTGGGTGAAAGTGGATGAAAGAGGAGGGAAAGAGGATGGAAGTGGATGGAAGGGAGTGAGTTACAATCCCTCGTTTAAAAATCCCAAATGTTTCAATCTCACACGGCTGATGTTAACTATACCGTGGACTCCACAGCTGTGCACCTGTGGCTCTACTTCCCTTATCAACAGCACTGTTGCAGTGTATGTTGTGCTGGTGGACCTGCACCACTCCTCTGACCACCCACAACTACCACTCATATTTCTGTCTCTAACTCAACGACTATTTAAGAGGCTTGGTCGTTGAATTCAGTTGAATTCAGCTCACCCCAGCGTCTCATTTAGTAGATACTTATTAGTGGCATTTGTATTACGTTCTAATATAATTCTGTTTGCAAAAAACGTTGCATACCTTCAGGTTGCATTCCTGCCTCGTAGTTTCATTTCGTTGTTTCGAGTTATGGTTTATTCATCACTTTAAAATAGTTCTTCATGTGTGAGTGTCGAAGTCAATTCAATATTTTAAAGGTATGAAAAAGATTTCCTCATAGTCTCTGTTTCCTTATGGGTAAAAAGACAGGGTACTTTGAGGCTTTCTCTTAAGGATTATTTCTGAGTGTTGGTAGCGCTTCTCTGTATCCCCTCCAGTGATGGTACCCCCTCCAGTGATGGTACCCTCTCCAGTGATGGTACCCTCTCCAGGATGGTACCCTCTCCAGTGTGGTACCCCCTCCAGTGATGGTACCCTATAAGTGATGGTACCCTCTCCCGTGATGGTACCCTCTCCAGTGATGGTACCCTCCCCCAGTGTTGGTACCCTCTCCCGTGATGGTATCTTCTCCAGTGATGGGTACCCTCTCCAGTGATTGGTACATCTCCAGTGATGATACCCTCCAGTGATGGTACCCTCTCCGTGATGGTTTCCCTCTCCCGTGATGATTCCCTCTCAGTGATGATACCCTCTCCAGTGATGGTACCCTCTCCAGTTTATGAGATCCTCTCCAGTGATGATACCATCTCCAGTGATGTACCCTCTCCAGTGATGATACCCTCTCCAGTGATGGTACCCTCTCCAGTGATGGTACCCTCTCAGGTGATGGTTTCCCTCCCTCAGTGATGAGATCCTCTCCAGTGATGATACCATCTCCAGTGATGGTACCCCTCCAGTGATGATTTCCCTCTTCAGTGATGGTACTCTCTCCAGTGATGGTACCCTCTCCAGTGATGATATCTTCTCCAGTGATGATCCCTCTCCAGTGATGGTACCCTCTCCAGTGATGATACCCTTCCAGTGATGGTACCCTCTCCCCGTGATGGTACCCTCTCCAGTGATGATATCTTCTCCGTGATGATACCCTCTCCAGTGATGGTACCAAACTTCCAGTGATGATACCCTCTCCAGTGATGGTACCCTCTCCAGTGATGGTACCCTCTCCAGTGATATTTCCCTCTCCAGTGATGATACCCTTTTCCAGTGATGGTACCCTCTCGTGGGTGATATCTTCTCCAGTGATGATACCCTCTCAGTGATGGTACCCTCTCCCGTGATGATACCCTCTCCAGTGATGATACCCTCCAGTGATGATATCTCTCCAGTGATAATACCCTCTTCAGTGATGATACCCTCTCCCGTGATGATACCCTCTCAGTGATGATACCCTCTTCAGGGGATGATATCCTCTCCAGTGATAATACCCTCTCCAGTGTGATACCCTCCAGGATGATTAAACCCCCCCAGTGTGATACCCTCTCAGTGATGATACCCTCTCCAGTGATAATTCCTCCAGTTGATAATACCTCTCCCCGTGATGATTCCCCCCCCGAGTGATGATACCCTTCCCCGTGATGATACCCTCTCCAGTGATGATACCCCCTCCGTGTGATACCCCCTCCAGTGATGTTCCTCTCCTGTTGATACCCTCTCGTGAAGATACCCTTCCCCGGTGTACCCTCTCCGGAAGGTACCCTTTTCCAGTGATGATACCCTCTCCAGTGTGATCCCTTTCCATGGGATACCCTCCCAGTGATGATACCCTTTAAAATGATGATACCCTTTCCCGTGATGGTACCCTCTCCCGTGATGTACCCCCCTTCCCGTGATGATACCCTCTCCGTTGATACCCCCTTTCCCGTGATGTACCCTTCCCGTGATGAACCCTCTCCCGGAGAACCTCTCCAAAAGGGGTACCCTCTCCCCGTGAAGTACCTTCCTGATGTACCCTTCCAGTGATATCCCTTCAGTGGGATACCCCCTCCAGGGTGTACCCTTTAATGTGATACCCTTTCCAGTGTGGTACCCCCTCCAGTGATGTACCCCTCAGTTTTAGATTCCTCTCCATGATGTACCCTCTCCAGGATGTACCCTCTCCGTGATGTACCCTTCCAGTTTGGGGACCTCCGTGTTTTTACCCCCTTCTGAAGGTTTCCTCTCCCGTGATGTACCCTTCCGTGAGAAACCTTTTCCATGGGGCCTCTCCATGTTGTTACCTTTAAAAATTATTTAGTATGGTTTTTCCCCCCCAAGTATCAACCCTCTCTTGGCCCCCCCCCATGGTGATACCTCTAGTGTTTTTTTACCCCTTTAAAATGATGATTTTCTCCGGAGGCACCCCCACTGACGTACCTTTTAATGTGGTTCCTCTTCTTGATATAAGTGATTAATACCCCCGTGATGTAAAATGAGGGAAATTCAATTGAGAAACCCTTTTTTGGGGGTTTTTAGTGAGGCCCCCCCTTGGTTTTTAAAGTATGGGTTAAATTTTTTGTATGAAAACCCCAGTGTTTTTTGTAGTTAACTTTGGGGGTTTTTTGTGAAAAACCCCATTGTTTGTTTTTCCCGTGAGATCCCCCAGTGTGTTTTTTATTTTAGGGCCCCCCCAGTGGGGTTTTTAAGTGAGGGCCTCAAAGGAGGATTGGGTGTTTTTTGGTGGGGGCCCCCCAGGTGTTTTTCCCAGTTTAGAAACATTTTGGGGTAGTTTTGTATCTATTATGGGTTCCAGTTTTTTTTTTTTAAAAGAAAGGGAAAAAATTTGAGGTTTATTAAAAAAGGGGGTGGTTGTGACGTTATGGGGGCCCAAAAGGGCAGTGTGTTGTTTTTTGTTTTTGAAACCCGTGTGTTTGGTTTGAAGGGGGGGCAGGGGGTTTTGGGGGTTGTAAAATTTGGGGCGTTTTTTTTTTGTTTAGGAAGGGGGGTTTTGTTGGGGGGGAGAGGTGGGTATGAAGGAAGCAGGGGGGAAGTGAAAAGGGAAGGGGGGTTTTGGTAGGAGGAAAAGGGTTTTTTTTGTGTGGAGGGGGGGTATGGGGGGAAGAGTGTGGGGTTGAGGAAAGGGAAGTGGGTTTTGAGGGGTAAGGGGAAAAATTTTTGTGTTGTTGTAGTGTGGGAGGAGGGTGTTGTTGTAGTTAGGAGCAGGGTGTTGTTGTGGGTTAGGGAGCAGTGGTTGTTGTTTTTGTTTTGGGGGCCCGGTGTTGTTTTTGTTAGGGAGGGTGTTTTGGTTTTTGTATGGGGAGAAGTTGTGTTGTTTAGTTTGGGGACCCAGGTGTTGTTGTTGTTTGGGGGGCCAGTTGTGTTGTTTTTAGTATAGGGGCATTTGTGTTTTTTGTGTTTAGGGGCGTGTGTTTTTGTAGTTGGAAAGCGTGTGTTGTTTTTGTTAGGGAGGTGTTTTGTTGTAGTTAGGGACCCGGTGTGTTGTTGTAGTTAGGGAGCAAAAGTGTGTTGTTTTTAGTGTAGGGAGCAGTGGGGTTTGTTGTTGTAGGGAAGCGTGTTTTGGGTTTTTGTGTAGGGACCCCAGTGTGTTGTTGTGTAAAAGGGGAGCAGTGTGTTTTTTGTTGGTTTAGGGGCAGTGTGTTTTTGTAGTTAGGAGCAGTGTGTTTTTGTGTGTAGGGCCCCATTTGTGTTGTTGTGTTAGGGAGCAGGTGTTGTTGTAGAATAGGGGCGTGTTTTGTTGTAGTGTAGAGACCCAGTGTGTTGTTGTATGTTGGAGCAGTGTGTTTTTTGTTGTATGGGGAGCGTGTGTTGTTTTAGTTTAGGGAGCGTGTGTTGTTGTAGTATGGGGAGCAGTGTGTTTTTGTATTTGGGGGAGGCAGTGTTTTTGTTGTAGTATAGGGGCGTGTGTTGTTGTAGTGTAGGGGGCGGGTTGTTTTGTTTTTAGTTGGGGAAAGCAGTGTGTTGTTGAAAGTGAAAGGGACAGTGTTTTGTTGTAGAATGGGGCGTGTGTTTTTTGGGAGGTAGGGAGCAGTGTGTTGTTGTAAATGGGAAAGCAGTGTTTTGGGTTGAAAAAAAGGGAAAGCAGTGTGTTGTTGTAGTTTTAGAGAGCCAGTGTGTTGTTGTAGTTTGGGGAAGCAGTGTGTTTGTGTAGTTTGGGGAAGAAGTGTTTTGTTGTTTTTGTAGGGGGGCAGTGTGTTGTTGTTGTGAAGGAAAGGTGTGTTGTTTTTGTTTTGGAAGCAGTGTGTTGTTGTGTGTAGGGAGCAGTGTTTTGGGTTGTAGTGGGGGGGCCCCCAAAAAGTGTGTTGTTGTAGTGTAGGGGAAAGTGTGTGTTTTTTTGGTAGGAAGGGGTGTGTTGTTTTTGGTTAGGGAGCGTGTGTTGTTGTAGTGTAGGGAGGTGTGTTGTTGTAGTGGGAAGCGTTGTTTTTGTAGTGTAGGAGCGTGTGTTTTTTGTGGGTGTGGGGAAGCAGTTTGTTGTTGTTTTTGTAGGGAGCAGTGTGTTGTTTGTTTTTAGGAGAGTGGTTGTTGTAGTATAGGGAAGCGTGTGTTGTTGTGGGTTTTGGGAGCAGTGTTTTTTTGGGTGTGTAGGGCAGTGGGGTTGTTGTAGTGAGGGAAAGCAGGGGTGTTGTTTTTAGTTGGGGACCCAAGTGTGTTGTTGTGTGTAGGGAGCAGTGTTTTGGTTGTATTTGTGGGAAGCCTTTTGTTGTTGTAGTTAGGAGCAGTGGGGTTGTTTTTAGTGTGGGAAGCAGTTTTGGGTTTTTGGGGTTGTTGTGTTAGGGAGCAGTGTGTTGTTTTGTGTAGAGAGAAAGTGTGTTGTTGTAGTGTGGGAAGCAGGTTTTGGGTTTTTGTGTAGGGACCCAGTGTGTTTTTTTGGTAGTGTAGGAAGCAGTTTGTTGTTTTTAGTGTGGGGAGCAGTGTTTTTTGTTGTGTTTTGGAAGGCGTGTGTTGTTTTTTAGTTTAGGGAGGTTTTGTTGTTGTAGGGGTAGAGAGCGGGTTGGGGTTGTTTGTAGTGTGAGAGCAGTGTGTTGTTGTAGTTTGGAAGAATTGTGTTTTGTAGTTTTTAGGGAGCGGTTGTGTTGTTTTTTGTGTTGGGGGCAGGGGGTTTTGTTTTTTGTGTAGGGGCGTGTTTTGGGTTGGGAGTTTTGAGGCAGTGTTGTTGTTGTAGTGGGGGAAAGCGTGTTTTGGGTTTTTTGTTTTTGTAGGTGAGCAGGGTGTTGGGTATTTTTGTAGGAAAGCATTTGTGTTTTGTAGTTTAGGGAAACCCAGGTGTTGTTGTAGTGTAGAGGCAGTGTGTTTTTTGTAGTTTGGGAAGCGTGTGTTGTTGTAGGGGTGAGGCGTGTGTTGTTGTAGTGTAGGAAGCAGGTGTGTTGTTGAAAGTTAGGGAGCAGTGTGTTTTTGTGTGTTGGAAGCAGTGTGTTTTGTATTTGGGGGGAAAGCAGGGGTTGTTTTTTAGTTTGGGAAAGCGGTGTTGTTGTAGTGTGGGAAAGCAGTGTGTTTTTTGTAGTTGGGGAAGCAGTGGTTGTTTTTGTTGGGGAAGCAGTGGGGTTGTTGTGGGTGAAAAAGGGACGCAGTGTTTTGTTGTAGTTAGGGAGCGGTGTGTTGTTGTGGGGTAGGAGCTTGTTTTGTTGTAGTGTGGGGAAAGCAGGGGGTGTTGTTGTAGTTGGGGCGTGTGTTGTTGTAGTGGGAGACAGTGTGTTGTTGTAGTGTGGAAGCAGTGGGGTTTTTTGTAGTTGGGGAGCAGTGTGTTGTTGTAGTGTGGGAAAGCAGTGTTTTGTTTTAAAAAAGGGAAAAAGCGGGTGTGTTGTTGTAGTGAAAGGAAGCGGGGTATTGTTTTTGGAAAGTGAAAGGATGCAGTGTGTTGTTGTTGGGAATGGGGAGCAGGTTGTTTTTGAAAAATAGGGAGGTTTTGTTTTGTAGTGTAGAGAGCAGTTTTTGTTGTTAGTTTAGGGAGCAGTGTTTTTGTTGAGGGGGGGGCGGGGGTGTTGTTGGTAGTTTTGGGGCGGGTGTTTTGGGTTTAGTGTAGGGGCTTTGGTGGTTGTTGTGGTAGTGTAGGAGCAGTTGGGGTTGTTGTAGTGTGGGAAAGGGGAAAAAGTGTGTTTTTTGTAGTTTAGGAGCAGTGTGTTGTTGTATGTGGGGGAGCAGTGTGTTGGTTTTTGTTTTTGGGGCGTGTGTTTGTTGAAAAGTGTGGGAAAGGCAGTGTTTTGGGGTTTGGGGGGGTTTTTTGTTTTAGGGAAAGCTTTTTGTGTTGTTGTAGTGTAGGGAGCATTTGTGTTTTTGAAAGTGTGGGAAAAGCAGTGTGTTGTTGTATTTGTGGGAAGAGAGTGTGTTTTTGGGAGTGTGGGAAAGGAAGGGGTGTTTGTTGTAGTGTAGGAAGCAGTGTGTTTTTTGTTGTGTAGGAAGCGTGTGTTGTTGTAGTTTGGGGAAGCGTGTGTTGTTGTAGTTGGGGGAAGCAGTGTGTTGTTGTATATTGGGAGAAAATGTTTTGTTGTTTAGTTAGGGAGCGTGTGGGTTTTAGTGTGGGAAAGCAGTTTTGTTTGTTGTGGGTTTTGGGGAGCAGTGTGTTGTTGTAGTGTAGGAGCGTGTTTTGGTTGTTTTGTTAGGGGCAGTGTGTTGTTTTTAAAAATTTTTGTGAGGGGAGCAGTGGTTGTTTTTCAGGGTTTTTTAAGGGGAGCAGTGTTTTGTTGAGGGTGGGGGAAGCGTGTGTTGTTTTTGAAGGGAGCAGACTGTGTTGTTGAAGTTGGGAGCATTTGTGTTGTTGTGTGTAAGAAGCAGTGTGTTGTTGTATTTATAGGGAGCAGGTGTGTTGTTGGAGTTGGGAAGGCGTGTGTTTTTTTAGTTTTGGGGAGCAGTGTGTTTTTTGTTTTGGGGAGCAGTTTTTGTTGTTTTTAAGTATAGGGGGGGTGTGTTGTTGTAGTGTAGGGAGCATTGTTTTTTGTAGTTTAGGGGCGGTTTTGTTTTGTTTTTAGTTGGGAACGTGTGTTGTTGTGTTTTGGGGAGCAGTGTTTTTGTTGTATTAGGGACCCAGTGTGTTGTTTTTTAGTATGGGGCAGTGTTTTTGTTGTAGTGTAGGGGCCCATTTTGTTGTTGTATTTGTGGGGAAGCAGTGTGTTGGTTGTAGTTTTTGGGGAAACGTTTGTTGTTGAGTTAGGGAGCAGTGTGTTGTTTTTGTGTAGGGAGAGTGTTTTGGTTGTTTTTATGGGAGAGGGGTTTGTTGTAGTTTGGGGAGAAAGTGTTTTGTTGTTTTGTAGGGTAAGTTGTTGTTTTTAGTTGGGAGCAGTGGGTTGTTGTAGTTTGGGGCAGTGTGTTTTTGAAGTGTAGGGGGGAAGTGTGTTGTTGTAGTTAGGAAGCGTGTGTTGTTGTTTTTAGGGGGGCAGTGTGTTGTTGTAGTGAAAGAAGCAGGGTGTTGTTTTGTATAGGGAGCGTGTGTTGTTTTTAGTTTTGGGAGCAGTGTGTTTTTGGGGTTTTTGTAGGGAGCGTGTGTTGTTGTTTAGGAAGCAGTGTGTTGTTGTAGTATAGGGAGCAGTGTGTTGTTGGGGTGTAGGGAGCGGGGGTTGGTTTTTGTATTTGGGCAGGGGGTGTTGTTGTAGTATAGGGGCAGTGTGTTTTTGTAGTGTGGGGAAAACGTGTGTTGTTTTTTTTTTTTGGGGGGAAAGCAGTGTGTTGTTTTTAGTTGGGGAAAGCAGTGTGTTGTTGTAGTGTAGGGAGCAGTGTGTTGTTGTTTTGGGTTGGGAGCGTGGGGTTGTTTTTGTGAAAGGGAACAGTGTGTTTTTTGGGAGTGTAGGGAGCAGTGTGTTGTTGTATTTTAAGGGAGCAGGGGTGTTGTTTTTGTATCGGGAGCTTTTTGTGTTGTTTTTGGGGTAGGGAGCAGTGTGTTGTTGTAGTATAGGGGGCGTGTTGTTTTTGGGGGTTTTAGGGAGCGGTGTGTTGTTCTAGTGAAGGGGGGGCGTGTGTTGTTGTAGATTTTGAGAGCAGTGTGTTGTTGTAGTTTTGGGGGGAGCGTGGGGTTGTTGTGTGCAGGGGGGCTGTGTGTTGTTTTTGTGCGGGGAGCAGTTTGTTGTTGTAGTGCGGGGAGCAGTGGGGTTGTTTTTGTGCGGGGAAGCGTTGGTTGTTCTAGTGCGGGGGGAGCAGGGGTGTTGTTGTAAGTTTTGGGGCAGTGTGTTGTTGTAAGTATAGGGAGCGTGTGTTGTTGTATTTGTAGGGAGCAGTGTGTTTTTGTAGTGCAGGGGCGTGTGTTGTTTTTAGTGAAAGGGAGCAGTGTGTTGTTGAAGTGTGGGGAGCAGTGTGTTGTTGTAGTGTAGGAAAGCGGTATGTTTTGTTTTTGGTGTGGGGAAGGTGTGTTGTTTTTTGTTAGGGGCGTGTGTTTTTTGTAGTGTAGAAGGAGGCAGTGGGGTTTGTTTTTGTGTAGGAAGCAGCTTTGTTGTTGTAGTATAGGGGCAGTGTGTTGTTGTAGGTAGGAAGCAGTGTTTTGTTGTAGTTTGGGAGCAGTGTGTTGTTGTAGGGTAGGAAGCGGTTGTGTTTTGTGGGTTGTGGGAAGCAGTGTGTTGTTTTTTGTGTAGGGAGCAGTGTGTTGTTGTAGTGTGGGGGCAGTGTTTTGTTGTAGTATAGGGAGCAGTGTGTTGTTGTGGGGTTTTGGAAAGCAGTGTTTTTTTGTAGTATGGGGAGCAGGTGTTTTTTGTAGTTTTTGGGAGCAGTGTGTTTTTGGTAGTGTAGGAAGCAGTTGTTTTGGGAAATATAAAAAAAAATTTGGCATTTTAAAATGGGGACCCCTTTTTTGGGACAAGTTTCCCCACGCCAGGTGGGCTTTTTCAAGTCCCCCAAAACGGACCCCCCCGGGGGTTGGAAGGTAGGGAGTATTTTTTGTTAAAACGTTGAGGTCAGGTGAAGATTGCTGAAATAAGTTAAATTTCCCGGGTGGGGTTGTAGAGTTTTGGGGGAAAGTGGCGGGGATTTTGGGGAAAATTTTGTGAGTAGACCTTCGCAGTTTTTTTATTTTCTTATGGGGGGAAATTAGCGAAAAGAATTTTCTTGGCGGGGGTTTCCCGCTTTGTTATAGAAGCCTTGTTCGGGTTTTGGAAATTGTTGGTTAAGAGAAAAAAGGATGTTTCCCAGGATTCTTCGGTTTTGGGGTTTTGTCTTCTGTGGTATAAGCCTTAAATTTTTCTGTATTTAATTAAATGGTTGGGTAAATTTGCGATGTTTTTCACGGGCTTTTCCTTGTTCGTCAGTCCTGTTGGCATTTGGTGTTTAAAATACGTGTTTGGAGGTCTCTTGATGTTTCCCCCAAAACGTTTTAAAATTTTTGTTGCAGTCATTAAAAGGGGATTATTTTTACCCCCGCGGGGAAAGGGGGGTTTGTCCGGGTTTTATATGGTGTTGTCCTTGATGGTCGGGGTTTTGTGGGGTGGGATAACTTGAAGGGATTTTTTTGGAAAAAGATTTTTGGAAACTTGTTTGGAAATGGAGTTGGGGGGTGGCTATGTACTCTTCTCGGCAGTTTTCTTTTGGGTTTTTGTTGAAGATGTTTAATGCTCGCCCCTTGCTGTCTCTGATGAAGTGACGAGGTAGTGGAGTTTGGAAAATACTTGTTCAATTTAGTGATTCTTTCCTCAAGGAATCGTTGCTGCTTTTTTGAGTGCCCGCGGAGGGAAACCTTTAATTTCACCCGTTTGGTTTGGTGTCGTGGGGTTTAGAGGGAGAAGGGGGAGAAAATCGTTTTGGTTGGTGGGTTTTCGAAAAGACTTTTAAAAAGGAAAATTTGTTGGGTAGTTTTTGCAGAGTAGAACATCAAGAAAAGGAAAGAGTGTTTTTCGACTTTTTCTTCAAAATGTGAAATTGGGGTTGAAGGCTCGACCTGGTTGAGCTTGTCTTGGAGAGCTTGAACCCTTGAAAACGTTTAGGAGTTTGAGGAGGAAAGTCGTCAAATAACGGGCCCAAGGGTTTAAAGGACGAAGGAATAATGGTGGGAAAACGGTTCTAGATGTTCCCTGTTTAGGGGGCGCCAGGGGCTGCAAAAAGGGGTGGCCCAAAACCCATGGGTTTGGTTCCAAAAAATTTTTGCCCGAAAGAGGTGGGTTTTTTAAAGAGAAAAAAACGTAAAGCCAACACATAGTTCAACAAGGTCGATGAAATCCTGGTGGAATGGGAAGAACATGTGAATCGTCAATTTTCCTGCGCAAAAAGATCGATGGCTTTTTTTTGTAGGTTTCTTTAGGAATTGGGAAGTAAAGTCAAAGGGTGGGAAAAATTTCTTGGTTCCCGATGTTGAGGGTTTCCCCAAAGCGATTGAGAAGATCAACCCGAAAATGTTTGAGATGTGCTGGCCCATAGGCCCCAAAAGTTTTGAGAGGGTTTGGGGAATTCCTGAGAGTGGTGGGGAGAGCCCTGCCATTCCCCAGGATTTTTGGGCCCAGTGGGATTTCCCGGCTTTGTGAGTCTTTTGGCAGGCCCTACATTTTTGGCAGGTCCCGGGGTTGTGGGCAGGGGGTGCAGAAAATTTTTTCCCTTGTTCTGAGCCCCCCAGAATGGGGGGGGCTCCCTTTTAAGAAAAGTTTTAGTGAGGTTGTCCACTTGGTTTGTTGTGAGAGGTTTGTAGGTTATCTGGGTCCCTTAAGTAGATTAAGGGTTTTTTTTCCTGTAATCGTCAGTGTTCCTGATAAACAAACACCACCTCCCCCTTTTTCAGCGGTGGGGGACCCTGATTGGGGTTTTCTTTGTAACATTTGAGTGCATTGTTTTAAAAAGTCGAGGGATGGGCTGGGGAGCTGCGTGTTGAGATGGCTGCTGAGTTTATGCCCTTTAAAATAGCCTTTTTGGAAGTTTGGAAGGGGCCCTTGTTTTTTCTGTTTGTTTTTTGGGGGTATGAATTGAGGTTTTTGTTTTGGGGTTTTGCAAATTCCCGTTTCGAAATTTTGGGGGCCTAAGGGTGAGGGCTTCGTTTTTTGTGGTTGACAGTGGCGAGATGAAAGTTTTTTGGGAAAAATTTCGGTCTTTCCCAAACTTTTCCAATTACTATTATGCAGAGTGTTTGTAGTTTCCTAGTAAGTCTGATCTTCTTTTTTGAAAAATTCGCTGTGGTAACTCTGCTGGGGAAAAGATTTCGGGGGGTGCGTTTTGTTCAAAGTTGCCCCCGGGTGTTTTTGCCTAGTGTTCTGGCTTGGAGGAAAAAGCTTCCTTTGTAGGAAATTGGGTTTTAAATCATCTGCACACTCTTCAAGGAAAGGGCCCGGGTGTAGCGGGAAAGGTGGTTTGATGTTGGCAATTTTTAAAGGGGGAGTAGATTTTTGGGAAGGAACCCTTTCTTCGATGGTTCACGAAGGGAAAAATTTTGTCTGTTGCGAAGTGAGTAAGTTTAAAAAGGAAGGTTTCCCCGGTATTCTCTGTGTGAAGGATCCCTTTTCTTTCTGCAGTGTTTGACCGATGGGAAAATAAATGGTATTAAAAAACCGACACAATGGAAAAAATAAAAAACAAATGCAGTATTAAAGTGATCCTTTATTGGGAAACCCTTTCACCCACGCGTGGGCTTTTTCAATCCACACGGATTACCTTTGGGGGTTTAAAAGGTACGGGAGGATTTTTAGTTCAGAACGGGAGGTAGGTGAAGATTGCTGCATCAGATGATTACCCGGGGGGGGTTGTTTGAGTCTTGGGTAGCCCAGGCGGGGGTTTTGGAAAATTTTTGAGTAGCCCTTTTGCAGTGTTCTATGTTCTTAGTGGGATAGCGATGAAGAAGTTTCTTGGCGAGTGGTTCAGCTATGTTATAGAAGCCATTGTTCTGGTTGAAATTGTTGGTTATAGAGATAAACGATGATTCCAGGATTCTTCTGTATTGAGTGTTGTCTTCTGTGGCTATAAGTCTTGAGTTTCTGTAGTTTAATTAAATGGTTGTGTGAATTGCGATGTTGTACACAGGCATTCCTTGTATCGTCAGTCCTGCTTGCATATTGGTGTTCTGAAATACGTGTTTGGAGGTCTCTTGATGTTTCGCCCACGTATAATTTGTTGCAGTCATTACAAGGGAGGATGGAGGCTTGTCCTGTCTACTACTGGTGATGTCCTTGATGGTCGTGGTTGTGGAGGTAGATACTTGGAATGATGTTTTGGCAAAGATGTTGGAAACATGTTTGGCAATGGAGTTGGTGGGAAGGACTATGTATCTCTTCTCGGCAGTGTCTTCTCCGGGTGTGTTGAAGATGTTTAATGCTCGCCGTCTGCAGTCTCTGATGAAGTGACGAGGATAGTGGAGTTTGGAAAATACTTGTTCAATTATAGTGCATTCTTCCTCAAGGAACTCGTTGCTGCAGATTCTGAGTGCACGCAGGAAGAAGCCTATAATTACACCACGTTTGGTTTTGGTGTCGTGGTGAGAGTAGAAGTGGAGAAGATCGTTTTGGTTGGTGGGTTTTCGATAGACTTTAAAACGAAGTTCGTGGTCAGCTTTGCAGAGTAGAACATCAAGGAAAAAGGAAGAGTGTTGTCGACTTCTTCTTCAAGTGTGAATTGGATTGAAGGCTCGACCTGGTTGAGCTTGTCTTGGAGAGCTTGAACGTTGAAGCGTTTAGGAGTTATGAGGAGAATGTCGTCAACATAACGGAGCCAGGTGACAGACGAAGGAATAATGGTGGAGAAACGTTCGGCTTCTAGATGTTCCATGTATAGGTTCGCCAGGACTGCACTGAGTGGCGAACCCATGGGTAGTCCAAAAGTCTGCTGAAAGAGGTGATTTTCGAAAGAGAAACACGTAAAGCCAACACATAGTTCAACAAGGTCGATGAAATCGCTGGCTGGAATGGGAAGATCATGTGAATCGTCAATTTTCCTGCGCAAGAGATCGATGGCTTGTTTAGTAGGTACTTTAGTGAATAGGGAAGTCACGTCAAGGCTGGAAAGTTTCTTGTTCCTGATGTTGATGTTGCGAATGCGATTGAGAAGATCACCTGAGTGTTTGAGATGTGCTGGACTGATAGTGCCCAAGAGTTTAGAGAGGTGTTTGGCGAGAATTCCTGAGAGCTGGTGGGGAGCACTGCCTATTCCGAGGATATGGGCCTCAGTGGGATACCAGGCTTGTGAGTCTTTGGCAGGCCGTACATTCTGGCAGGTCTGGGGTTGCTGGGCATGGTGTGCAGAAGTTTCTTCCCTTGTTCTGAGCCCTCAGAATGCGGCGAGTCCTTTGAAGAAAAGTTTTAGTGAGGTTGTCCACTTGGTTAGTTGTGAGAGGTTTGTAGGTATCTGGGTCATTAAGTAGATTAAGCATTTTGTTCCTGTAATCGTCAGTGTTCATGATAACAACACCACCTCCTTTATCAGCGGTGGTGACCCTGATGGTCGTGTCTTCTGCTAAACCTTTGAGTGCATTGATGAAAACGTCGGGGTTTATGACTGGGGAGCTGGTTTTGAGTTTTGGCTGCTGAGATGATCCCTTGAAGATGCCTTTTTGGAAGTCGGGTCATTGTGTTGTATTTTTTGGCGGTGAAATTGGGGTTTTTGTTTTGGTTTCCCCCCTTTTTCCCTGTTGCAAATTTGGAGGCCAAAGTGAGGGTTTCAGTTTCTGGGTTTGGGCAGGGGACGGATGAAAGATTTTAAATAATTTCGGGGTTTTCCCTAAATTTTCCAATTTCTATTTGCAGGGTGTTTGTGGTTTCCTAGTAAGTCTGATTTTTTCTTTTAAACATTGTTTGTGGAAAAACTCTGCTGCGAATGATTTGGGCGGGTGCGTTGTTCATGTTCCCCCGGGGAGGTTGTCCCTAGTGTTCGGGCTTGGAAAAAAGCTTCCTTTGTGAAATTTTTTTAAGGTAAATTCCCAAAATCTTAAAGGTAGGTCCGGGGTGTAGCGGAGAAGGGGGTTTTGGGATGTGGCAATTTGAGGGGGAGTAGATCTTGGTAAGCCCAAAATTTTTTCGAGGGGATTTCCGAAGAAAATTGGTCTTTTGCGAAAGGGGTTTTAAGCTTTTAAAAAGAAAGGCCCAGGTATTCTTGTGTGAAGGACCCAATTTCAAATGCAGTGTTTGCCACGAGGGGAAATAAATGGTATAAAAAAACCGACACAATGGAAAAAAAACACAAAGAGTAAAATTTGTGATCCTTTATTGACAGGTTTAACCCGCAGTGGGCTTTTTAAAGCCACCGGTTAAAACCGGGGGTTTGGGAAGGTCCCGGGGGTATTTTTATTTCCGAACGTTGAGGTCAGGTGAAGATTGCTGAAATAAGATGTTTTCGGGTGGGGTTTTTTGGTCTTGGGTGCTAGGCGGGGATATTGGACAAGTTGTGAGTAGCCCCTTCGGCGGTTCTATGTTCTTTTGGGGGGATAGCGATAAAGATTTTCTTGGCGAGGGGTTCAGCTATGTTATAGAACCCTTTTGTTCTGGTTGAAATTGTTGGTTATAGAGTAAACGTGATTCCGGATTCTTCGTATTGGTGTTGTTTCTGGGGGTTTAAAAGGGTCTTGAGTTTCTGTTTTTAAATTTAAAATGGTTGTGTGAATTGGTTTGTTGTACCAGGCATTCCTTGTATCGTCAGCCCTGTTTGGGCTTTTTTGGTGTTCTAAAATTTAGGTTTTTGGGGAGGGTCTTTTGATGTTTCGCCCAGGGGTTTTAATTTGTTTCCCGTCATTAAAAGGGGAAATTATGTTTTTCCCCCGCGGAGGATGGGGGCTTGTCCTTTTCTACTACGGGTTTGATGTCCTTGTGGTCGGGGTTTGTGGAGGTAGTTATTGGAATAAATGTTTTGGCAAAAGATGTTGGAAACATTTTTTGGGCAATGGAGTTGGTGGGAGGACTATGTACCCTCTTCTGGGGGCAGTGCTTTTGGGTGTTTTTTAAAGATGTTTAAGGGCTCCCCCGTCCCCCAGTCTCTGATGAAGTGCCCGGGGGATGGGGGGAGTTTGGAAAAACTTTTTTAAAATTATAGTGCTTTTTTCCCAAAAAGGAACTCGTTGTTTCCCAGATTTAAATTGAAAGGGGAAGAACCCTTAATTACCCCACTTTTTGGTTTTTGGTGTCGTGGTGAGAGTAAAAAGTGGAGAAGATCGTTTTGGTTGGGGGGGTTTTTCGATAGATTTTTTAAAACGAAGGGTTCGTGGTCAGTTTTGCAAAATTTTAAAAACATCAAAAAAGGGTGTAATTTTTGGGGCTTTTCCCTTTTGCGTGCACTAAAGGAATTGCGCAACGATTTCCCTTGGGGAAAGAATGCACTAAAATTTGAAAAGTTTTTCCCAAAAATCCACTTTTCCTCGTCACTTCTTCAGGCTGAAAACGGCGAGCATTAAACTCTTCAACCACCAGAGAATAACTCCCGGGGAAAGGGTAATAGCCCTTCCACCAACTCCATTGAAAAACATTTTTTCCCAAAAATTTTTTTCCCCAAAAACTCTTTCCCAAGTATTTCCTCCAAAACCCACGCCCCTCAAGGATTTCACCATTTGTAAAAAGGACAAGCCTCCTTCCTCTGCGGGGTTTTACAAAATTTCCCTTGAATGACTCCCAAAAAATTTTAAAAGTGGGCGAAACTAAAGAGCCCCCAAAACACTTTATTTCAAAACCCCCAATAGCAAGCAGGATGACGATACAAGAATGTTTGTGTAAAACATCCCCAAATTCACACAACCTTTTAAATTAAACTACAAAAAAACTAAAGACTTATAGCCAAAGAAGACAACACTCAATACAGAAAAAAATTCCTGGAATCACCCTTTTATCTTAAAACCAACAATTTCAACCAGAACAAGGGTTTCATAACATAGTAAAACCCATCCCCGAAATTCTTCATCGCTATCCCACTAAGAAAAGAACACTGCAAAAGGGGCTACTAACAAACTTGCCCAAATTTTCCCCCGCCTAGCTCCCCAAGACTTTACAACCCCCCCCGGTGGGTCATCTGATGCAAACAATTTCACCCGACCTCAACGGGTTTGAACTATAAATACTCCCCTTCCTTCCAAACCCCCGGTTTGATTCCCTGTGTGACTTGAAAAAGGCCCACTGCCCTGGGTGGAAAAGTTGTAAAATAAAGGATACATTTTTACTGCATTTGTGTTTATATTTCCTTTTTGTCGGTATTTTTTTCCATTTATTTCCCAAACAGTTTGGGGAATTTTTTTTTTTTTTGTATTTGGGGAAAAAGTGTGTTGTTGTGGGTAGGGGAAGCAGTGTGTTGTTGTTTGTATAGGGGAAAACAGGTGTTGTTGTAGTGTAGGAAGCAGTGTGGTTTTTGGATTATAGGGAGCAGTGTGTTGTAGTGTAGGGGGTGGGTGTGTTGTTGTAAAAATAGGAAACAAAATGTTGTTGTAGATAGGGGAGCAGTGTGTTTTTGTAGTTTTAGGGGGCAGTGGGTTTTTGTAGTGTAGGAAGCAGTGTTTTTGTTGTAGTGTAGGGAGCAGTGTGTTTTTTGCAGTGTAGGGAAACCCGTGTGTTGTTGTAGTATAGGGAGCAAATTTTGTTGTTGTTTGTGTTTTAGGCAGTGTGTTGTTGTTGTGTAGGGGGCAGTGTGTTTTTTTATATAGGGAAACGTGTGTTGTTGTAGTATAGGGAGCCGTGTGTTGTTGTAGGATAGGGAGCAGGGGTGTTGTTTTAGTAAAAGGGGGAGCAGTGGGTTTTTTTGTAGTGTGGGGAAACTGTTTTGTTGTTGTAGTGTGGGGCAGTGGGGTTGTTTTGTTGTAGGGGCAGTGGTTGTTGTTTGTGAGGGGCAGTGTGTTGTTCTAGTGGGGGGAAAGGGGCAGTGTGTTGTTGTAGTGTAGGGACGTGGGGTTGTAGTGTAGGGGCAGTGTGTTGTTGTTGTATAGGGAGCTGTGTGTTTTTTTTTGTAGTGCAAGGGGGCAGGGGTGTTGTTGTGGGGGAGGCAGGGGTGTTGTTGTAGTTTCAGGGAGCGTGTGTTGTTGTGGTAGGAAGCAGTGTGTTTTGTTTTGTAGGGAGCAGTGTGTTTTTATTGTGTAGGGAGCAGTGTATTGTTGTCGTGTAGGAAAAGCCCGTGTGTTGTTGTTTGTGTAGGGGAGGGGTGTGTTTTTGTAGTGTAGGAAGCGGTGTTGTTGGAGTATAGGGAAACCGTGGGTTGTTGTAATGTAGGGAGAGTGTGTTGTTTGTAGGGGGGTAGGGGGGAAAACCGTGTGTTGGGTTTTGTAAGGGAGAAATGTGTTGTTTTAGTTTTAGGGGAAAACAGTTGTTGTTGTAGGAGGGGGCAGTTTTGTTGTTGTAGGTAGGAAGCGTGTGTTGTTTTTAGTTAGGGGCAGTGTGTTGTTTTTTGTGTTGGGAAACAGTTGTTGTTGTAGTTTGGGAGCGTGTGTTGTTGTATGTAGGGGGCAGTGTGGGGTTTTTGTGTGTGGGAGCGTGTGTTTGTTGTAGTGTAGGGAAACAGTGTGGGTTTTTGTAGTTAGGGAGCGTGTGTTGTTGTTTTGTAGGGGGCGTGTGTTGTTGTAGTGAAGGGGTGAGTGTTGTTGTAGTGTAGGAGCAGTGTTTGTTGTAGTTTTAGGGAGCAGTGTGTTGTTGGAGTGTAGGGAGCAGTGTGTTGTTGTAGTGTAGGAGCAGTGTGTTGTTGTAGTAGTAGGGAGCAGTGTGTTGTTGTAGTGTAGGGAGCAGTGTGTTGTTGTAGTGTAGGGAGCAGTGTGTTGTTGTAGTGATAGGGAGCAGTGTGTTGTTGTAGTGAGGGAGCAGTTGTGTTGTTGTAGTTATAGGGAGCAGTTGTTGTTGAGTTAGGGAGCAGTGTGTTGTTGTAGTGTAGGAGCAGTGTGTTGTTGTAGTGTAGGAGCAGTGTGTTGTGTTGTAGTGTAGGGAGCAGTGTGTTGTTGTAGTGATAGGGAGCAGTGTGTTGTTGTAGTGTAGGGAGCAGTGTGTTGTTGTAGTGTAGGGAGCAGTGTGTTGTTGTAGTGTAGGAAGCAGTGTGTTGTTGTAGTGTAGGAAGCAGTGTGTTGTTGTAGTGTAGGGAGCAGTGTGTTGTTGTAGTATAGGGAGCAGTGTGTTGTTGTAGTGTAGGAGCAGTGTGTTGTTGTTGTGTAAGAGAGCAGTGTGTTGTTGTAGTGTGGAGCAGTGTGTTTTTGTAGTGTAGAGAGCATGTGTTGTTGTGTTTTAGGAGGCAGTGTTTGTTGTAGTGTAGGGAGCAGTGGTGTGTGTAGTGTAGGGAGCAGTGTGTTGTTGTAGTGTAGGGAGCAGTGTGTTGTTGTAGTATAGGAGCAGTGTTGTTGTAGTGTAGGGACAGTGTGTTGTTGTAGTGTAGAAGCAGTGTGTTGTTGTAGTTAAAGGGGGCAGTGTGTTGTTGTAGTTAGGGAGCAGTGTGTTGTTGAGTGTAGGGAGCAGTGTGTTGTTGTAGTTGTAGGCAGCATGGTTGTTGTAGTAGGAGCTGGGTGTGGGGGGTGTTGTTGTAAGAGGCGTGTGTTGTTGTAGTAAGGAGCAGTGTGTTGTTGTAGTATCGGGAGCAGTGTGTTGTTGTAGTGTAGGGAGCAGTGTGTTGTTGTATATAGGGAGCAGTGTGTTGTTTTTAGTTAGGGGCCCGTGTTGGGTTTTAGTGTAGGAGCACTGTGGTTGTTGTTGTTAGGGACAGTGTGTTGTTTTTAGGGGAAG